>JAXQQM020074436.1:0-125769 GCA_034641835.2 Pinus albicaulis | reverse complement strand
TTTCTTGTAGTGTGCATCAATTTAGAGAATCTGGCTGAAATATACAATCATCAAGTTCCTCGTGCTCTCATATGAATCATGGGGCCCTACACAACATGTGTAATTGCATACATACATAAGATTATGTACTTTAAAATTAAATGAGAATGTAATCATGAAAATGAAATTAAAAAGCGATTCAAATTCCATGTAACACCTCATGGTGTTCCCCCTCCAATGTGCCCTTGTGGTGTTCACCATGCATTGCACCCTCGTGGATAAACTGTACAATATATGTGCATGTATATATTTGTTAAAATTTTAAAATTACAAATGAAAATGCATAAACTAGATCAATATCAAAAAAATCAAGTATGAACTTTTTCAATTTGTTTAGATGATTCAATCCCTATAACCAACTAAAGTTTCAAATTCAATCCAATACCTCATGGTGTTCCCCATGCATTTTTCCCGCTTGGATGCCCTATGCAATACATGTACATGTATATATATTAAAATTTTAAAATTGCACATGAAAATGCGTAAACTCACAATTTATTAAAAAAATTGTTAACCAAAATTTTAAATTGTTTGGATGATCCCTTCCCCAACATCTACTCCATTGCTAAAGTCCCTGGAGAAGGGAAATCGTCTCCTCAACCCTAAAATTCAAAAATTTTAAAAATGTAAGATAAATCTATCCTATGTTAATGAAGCATGCACTTCAATTCATAACAAAACATTCAAGTGAAATATTCAATACTTGTGACAATGGAATACTTGAAAAATATCCTAATAGGGAAGAAGAGTGTGGCGCCATATCGAAAATGTTGAGCGGAATTAGAATCTGTTAACATTTAATCATATACATGTAAATATTTTTTTTTTTTAAAAACATGTCCTCACGATACTGATATAATAAAAGTAGAATAATAACTGTATCAACATGAACTCTTCAAAAAAAGCTAACATTTCTCAATATATCATCTCGATTGGAACCTGAACCTTGGACCGTGATATTATCAAAATTTTCGTTCAGAAAATGAGTTAGCTGAAAATGGTGAACATATGATACATTTGTGTTAGAATATATTTGAACAAATTAACAATTTAATGTATGTGAATCGACACTAACACATACAAATTACAAATTACAAATTATATTAAAATATCCACCCTAACCGTTAACACATACTGATCCCACACCATCTTCCTCATGAACAATTAGGCCTTTCCAACCATTACGAAAACCCTCTGCATATGCTTTAAGCTCCTCTATATTCATATTACCTATCTCCTCATCTTCTTTATATACAAAATTAGCACGTGCATTAGCTTGCGTTCTTTGTTGATTTAGACCGATATCAGTTCTAGTGAATGGACTCTAGAAGTTGTCTATGATTGAATCCATTCCCTCTCAACCAATTTGAAAAGTCACATCCATCTTTGACTGCAAATTTACCACACAAGGAGTTTGAAATACCAAAGGTGGCAGAGGGCGAGGAAATCAATATCATGTAATGCACCATTACGATCACATAACCAAGCTCTCCAAGTACCATAATATTCAGATGGAATCTCATTATAATCGAATTTCATACCCAAAAATAATTATGCATAAAATAGTTTTGCAAAATAAATTGGAACCTCGTCATTCCATGGTAGCTTTCCAAATGCTACAAGGAACCTATCATAAAAATGGTTTGCTATATTAGGGTGCTTGAAATATTTCACCTTGAGCATCATTCTTTTTAGCCCTTCTTTGAAATTAAACATATATTTTTCCATTGATTTTTTAACCCTTTTATTAACCTCGACCCATTTATCAGGACCCATTACTCCTTCCTTTCTATGCCTCATCATATCTACAAAGAAATATGTGGTTGGCCCAAGCTTCTCGTAAAAATCAAGAAATGAGCTGAGAGAGTGTACAACTATTTATAAGCTTTCTCGACTCTCTGCAGGGAGCTCCAAACTCCCAAGTTCTCTCCTAAATTTTGAATAATGACTTTTGCACCTATGTACTATACATTTTTGGAGGTTTTTTTTCCGAAGGAAGGTCATCAGGAATATCATATGGATACGTGGAAGTTCGTGTACAAACTTCTTCTTGAATTACCCAGCTTCGCTTACACCTATTTCAAGAAACATTTTCACCCTCTACATTAATATATAAAATTACATAAATATAATAACATGTGAAAAAATGTAGTCATACACATGCAAGATAGATAGGTACATGCATATGTACATACAATTCATTTACATACACAAATTTATTTTAACATGAAAAACAAATTATATAATTTACCAAAATGATGAGGATCATGATAATCCGATTGAGATTTGTGACCACTAGGAGATGGTTGAGCACCATCATGCCCAGCCAGAGATGGTTGAGCACCAACATGACCACCCAGAGATTGATCTTGTTGACCACCCTCACGCGATGACATAGTGATCGAAGCTTCTAAAAAAACATAAAATCAATTCAATATATATGTATATATACACATGATTCTACCTATTTATCATTTTAAAAATAAATGCACACAGACACACACACAGAGATATATATATATACCACAATGGTGTGAATAATGGCTCTCCATTCATTGAGTAGTTCCTTTCGACCTAGTTTGAGATGTTCCTAAAAAAGGGAAATTTATTATAAATTAATTTAAAGCTGAATTGATAAAAAATAAATTCCATATGTATACACATAGACACATGATTATATTCAAATACAATTTAAAAAAAATGATTATATTCATATACAATTTAAAATATTGCACACACACACACACACACACACACACACATATATACCACAATCATGATGGACCTCCCCCAATTCCTTTGATATTCTCTTTGATTCATGAGACTCGATTGATGCTCGCATCGAAGAATCATGTGAAAAATGATAATCCATGATATATATATATATATATATATATATGTCAAAAAGTTACTTCATGCATTTACAATTCTTTTTAAAATTTCTATTTAAAAAGATCAAGAATTCAGAAAATTGATGTAATTTAATTGATGTAACCCTTGAATTTACCTTATGAATTTAAAAATATTGAAATTTCTATTTAAAAATACCAATAATTCAAAAAATTTATGTAACCCTTAAAATTTCATCATGCAATTTAAGATCTTAAAATTGCTAGAGATTTAAAAGAATTGAAAGAATTCAGAAAATTAAAGTAACTAGATCCAAATCTATTCATTTAAAATAGACTCAGGACTAAAAAAAAAAATGTTGAATCACTCACATTTTGAAAATTAAATACAAAATTTTCTAAAACATGGAGTTCACCAAGTTTTCCATACATAGTGGGGGCACACTTGGTATAGAATTGAAAAACACACATGTTCATTAAAAACAACACATTTATAACTAAAAAACACACACATATCAAAGATATTTTTCAATGTCCATCAATAAATTTTGATGGAGAGCTTCTTAACACTAATTCATCTCTCCCGCACAAATCTTGAATTTGAATTTCCTCATACAATAGATCACTAAACATCCTATTAACAGTTGCACAATGTCTTATGCTCAATGATTGAAATTGTCTAAAAATATTTTTTGCTTCTCCATGCAGTTGTTTTAACCTCTTGTTTTTAACTTGGTACACTCATTTCATCTCGTTGCACACAATTTTGGAATTTCTGAAAAATACAATTCCCTTGGATCCATACTCCTGAGTTCTTCCTAAACCTTCTATCAATGCAATAAAATGTGCTTCATTGTTTGTTGTTCTTTTAGGTACATTCATTTTCCTTTGGAGGACTTCGTTCGTTGCAATATTGCATATCACATAAGTAATGAATACTTTCCCTCGTTTGGGATAACAAGAAACATCTATACATAATGTCCATTTTCAACAATGTTTAATGGGTTTTCTAATCCCTGTAAAAACAAATTCAATAAAATATGAAATTCATTTATTGCAAATTCCTTAGTTTATGGGAGAAATTACATGTGGTTTCATAATAGTTTACCACCAATGAAAAGGAAAGTAACAACACATCCTAGCCTAAAGTTACATCATATCTAGACAAATATTTAATGCAATCATTTCCATAGTCATCGTAGTTAGGGATGTGTTATTATTAATTAAATGGTGCTACATTCCACTTGTAGCATATACGATGCATAAAACTATTTATGTGTTGACTATGCCTTCATGGTAGTAGGAAGCATAGTCATGGTATTTAGATGGTTCACTATTATTTATTATTTTCCTAAAGATGTGCAGTGCTTGTTGTACTTTGAAAAATTTTAGGAAGAGAAACTTGTTGAAGACAAAGACGGTCTAAGGGAAAAAATTTAGCTAAAGGTTTTATAATAGTTTGCCTCCAATGAAAAGGAAAGTAACAACACATCGTAGCCTAACTACATCATAGCTAGATCAATATTTAATGAATTCATTGGCATAGTCATGGTAGTTGGAGATGTTTTATTATTAATTAAATGGTGCTACGTTCCACTTCTAGCATATACCATGCATAAAAAAATGTATGCATTGACTATGCCTTCATGGTAGTAGGAAGAATAATAATTGTATTAAGATAGTTCATTGTAATTTATTATTTTCCTAATGATATGTGGTGCTTGTTGTACATTGAAAACTTTTAGGAAGAAAAACTCGTTCAAGACAAAGACGATCTAAGGAAAAAGCCAAATATTTCTGTCTTTATTACTCACCATGTTTTTTTTGTCCAGAAGCTCATGGTATTACTTAGTAAATTTTTTTGATCTCAATCTCTCTAAGTTTGTTTTCAGAATGATTTGAATTGTCACAATGATAAAGAACAAATATCATTACAAATTTCAAAATACAAATAAGTTCTAGATATTACACAAATTCTAAGAGATAGTAACTAGTTTTCTTCTTCCATTTACAGAAAATGTGTCCCTTTGCATTTTACCATATATTAGTGCACATATCATCTTAATTTTAATATGTGCACACATATTATGTGATGTATAATATGTTTTTATACTCATCATTGTTTACATAAAGAAACATAAATTGATAAATAAACATATACATCAATTAGTGTGGAAAAGAAACAACTAGGGTTTGGTAGAGCTGTTGATCCAATAAAAGTAGATAAATTGAAGTAGATAAATTTTATGATTTTTGGGATAGGTTTAAGAGTAGGAGAGAATTTCCTCATGCATATGAATTTAATCTGGAGTAGGCTGAGTCCCAAGAACATAAAAGGTGGATGGAAATACAAAATGCAAAGATTCAAGAAAAAAATAATAAGGAATAATATGAGAGGATTTTATCATTTGTTGATAATTATTATAAAAGGAATCCTCACATAATGAGGAGGAAAGAAGAGGAAAAGGTAAAATAATTGAGAAAGAAAGAAGAAAAATTGCAAGTAAGATGAATGAAAGAAGAAGCAGTTGCAAGAATTACAAAAGAGGAAAGACTCAGGAAAGAAGAGGAGGAAAAAGAGCAGCATAAGAAACCTTATCTCAAACTAAGTCAAAATAAAAATAAAAGAAACTGTTGCGAAAAGAAAGGCCCAGGTTGCATATAACATCATCTTTAGTTGTCTCCAGGTAACTTCTTGGTATTGTTGAAGATGATGTTGAGAATTTATGCACCTCCTTGGAATAGGACATGTTAAAATTATTTATGAGCAATTAGGGTGAAAGGAGAACTTGAACAAGTTGAACTATTTAGGAATCCATTATTTGGTGATCCTGATGGGACCAAGCCAATTGATAAAACTATATCACAAAATGATACAACATAGGGGAAGAGGACAGACCATCTTTCAAAGGCCAGGAGGACAGAAAGACACAGGCAGTGTTTAACATTCATGAGAAAAAAGAAATGCTTTGGGAGTAAAGAGGAGATTGAAGTTTCCTTTCCTTTGTGTTGTGGAGGTAAATCCCTCTGCGTACGTAGGCGAACCGCCTAGCCCGCAGCGTTTATCTAGTAACAATCATAACACGCAATGGCGCAGCCCCTAATTGAAATAAACCAACTTGTGAAGAAGGCTTACCTTGAATCCAACGCATTCGTTAGAGAAGGTAGTGCTCCCGTTTTGCTCGCGTACTCACAATCCTCACGCTCATCACGATCGAACACCTGCACATGCAAGAAACACAACAAACACAAGCGTAAAATCCAATATTTACAATTATGCGTCAGTCAGAGAGGACACAACTCATGATCATAATGAAAAAAATGAGTGGAACCATAACCAATAGTCACTTATCATTAATTCATACAAAGGAAAATACAACCTGGCTATGACGCTGAATTCTCCTTCGGCGGGTCGTCAGGGGAATACATCTTAGTAAAGCTCGTCAAGGATGGGGACAAGCCTCTCTCTTCGATCGTCAATCTCCTTGCTATAGATTTGGCTCTATGAGGGCTATTGCAACATTGTTTATGCTATGAAGGCTCTTGGAGACTCTTGGAGACTCTTGGAGATTAGCTTGCAAAGGGAAATGGCAAGCTTATATAGATGGTGGAAGAAGAGTTGGGATCCCTACAATCATGGGATTGGTCCTATCCTCAAGGAAGCTTCCATGAGAGGTGGAAAACTACCTTCTCTACATGGACATCCAGAGCCAAACGTCCCAACTCAATTTAGAGACCAGTTCAGGAGTTGGTTAAAGTCAATCTTCCACCATTTATTTTTTAAAAACACTCTTTATTAAGCCTGGTGCGAGTGAGACTCTGAGACAGAGCGCCAATTGGCGCGCCTTCTTTAGAATATTTCCCCCATTGGCACGGGTATAACATTGGCTAGTCGCACCAATGATGAAAAGGCTATTTTTAGGGTTTTTCACAACGAGATGTCTTCAGGAAAATGAAAGTCCATGTCTAGGGGAGTGCCATGAAAGTGTTTTCAGGTTATGTCACTTCTCACAGGTCACGGAATGAGCCCTCCAATGTGTGAGATGGGGAATTGCAGGGACGGTGACAAATTGTTGTGTAATAGATGCCCCCTAAAGCATGAGGCCCGAATGAGAGAGAGGGGTGAAATGCTTTACGAGAATGTGTCCAACTGAAAACACCGCCGTCAGAAAACCTACGTAGAGAGGTACAACTGATATCTCAATATACATGATATATGTGGTATGGGCGCGGCCATCCATAACAGAGTATACAATAATCCAGATCCGAGGTATGGATGCAGCCATCCAGTAAGGACCGATAAATAGACTCAGGTATGGTCACAACCATCCAATGAATGAGTCATGTAACTAATCATAATAATCTAGAAAATCACAGCCTGGATTTCAACAGACAAAATCCAGGGTCTTGCACTCCATCTTGACCCGAAAAAAGTACAAGTTCAAGCATGCGAGTAAGTGAGCTGAAGTCGAACATGCAAGAACATCATCTGATTACCAGCCAATGATGAAAGTTGTTAACAGACGCGAGAGGAACCACCAATAATGAAAATGGCTCTCAAGGTACTATACGTACAATCCACGGAATGTGAACAGTGAGCTGGCATCGAACACCCGTAGAATCATCCGATCGAAGGCCAATAATGAAAACCTTACGTCGAATGCGAAGAACTTGCCATTGAGGCATGCAGGCTCCAAGGTACCGAAAGGGAGTCTCTAGATCAGCTTCCTGGATAATGATCTGGAATCGACAGGAAGTGACCTTGATCGAAGGTGGGCCATAGTGTTTCCTACATCATCGACACGAGACAGAGAAACATAATGTCTTCATGAATCAGGATCATATGAGAATCAGAGGAAGGTTGAAATTTGCAGAGGTCAACTTCTCTTAAACATATCGGTGGCACGAAAGTGAGTTTGGCAGTATTTGACATCAAAAGATCAGAAGTCATGATGACGAGGTAAAGAGCAGATGAGAGGTCAAAAGGGATTACCCAAACCCACAGAGGCAAGTGGAAAACGAGATGAGATGTCCTCGACACGAATGCAGACAGGTGCCATGTTCAAGAGCGACATACTGCCGACACGACGACGATACTGGTTCCATTTTTCCCCACCATTTCTGGCGAGTACCTCTTTATTTTTACACAATATTGAAGAGGATACCATATGCTTGTCATATAAGTCCATCCTTCAGACGAATCCATCCTAGTACATTTAACGAGCCCTAGGAAGGAGGAACTTGAATACTGCCATTACGACTGAATCCGATGTCATCAGGTTTAATGAGTCTGAAAAAGGAAGAACTCGGCTTCTTTTCATGTTTAGAGAGTTTGAAAAGACAGCAGAAAAGTAAAATCCAATGGTCCCTTTTCGTAAATAGTTCCTCAGATCCGAAAACGTAGAAAACTATGTCTAAGAAAACCTCCTAGTTGCGATAGGCTAGGGTATTCCTATTTCGTAAATAATCTACCCCAGCCCGAAAAAAGTGTAAACGTATACTGGGTAGATATCGCTTCATAGTCAATTTAACAAGCTCAAAACATCAAGAGACTCAGCAATATTTTCATTTTTAGAGAGTCAGAAAAGAGATGAAAGTTGACTCCTCCTGGAGGAATGAGTGGTATAAAGGGTAGCTACTGGTTCCGGTGATGGTGGAACTGCTCAGAAAAAGTAAAGGTTAAGAGGTTGGCTAGCAAGACCACTCATCGCAGCAGTTCCTTAGGAATGGGTGAAAAAACCAAGTGAAGGCATATGATTGGCCAAGCAGATAGTGACGATGGAGTGAGAAAACCAAGGCTCATCTGACAAAAACAAGCTGATAAAATGGCAATCACAAGAGGTAAAATGGGAATGGTTTCATCTTTACACAAGCTTGAAATCAAAAAAATCTTCTTGAAGTTGGTTTCATTTTTACACAAGCTTGAAACAAAGATAAACTATGCTTGAAACCAGTTTCATTTTTACACAAGCTTGAAATGGAAACAAACTATGCTTGAAAAAGGTAAGCATGCCCCCAGCATGGTGACTCAATTTGAGGTACATGCCCCCCAAGCTTCAATCCATGTGAAAGGTAGATGGAGTGAAGGTTAAAATTATGAGATCAAGAAAAATACTTGACTGGGATTTTACGATATGTAATCAAAGGAACGTGAATGTGAACATAATCATATTGAATGAGAACGTGTTTCATTGTTTTAACGAGGTTGAAACATTAAAATAACTATCCTCAAAAGAGTTTGTTTCATTTTTTAAGGAGCTTGACACAAGAAAATGAACTATGCTTCGACCAGCCTGTTTCCATTTTTTAAGGAGCTTGACACAAGAAAACGAACTGTGCTCCGACCGACCTCATCATAATGAACAAGAAGTCATCACTTCCAAGAGTTCCACTCTTGATGGAAGGAAAACATCTCAGAAATCAGGACCCAATGCCCCCAGCACACTATGCATGATGGCATTATCGCTGAGTACAGGCACGGGGTAGGTAGCCACATATTTTACCTGCGGTGGGGAAGATACAATGGGTGGATAAAAACTAGGAAGGGATGATGGCAAGCCAGCTGCCACATCAGGACCAAAGAACGAAAACTGATCAATGGTCACGATCCGTCCTTCATGCAGAAAATAAACCACACGAAAAAGGGAGGAGACAAGTGCTCCCATGGCATAGGTGTAATTGCACCCCAAAATCAGATTGAAATCCAAGGTGGCTGGAACAACCATCATGTCCATATGGATGGTTTTACCTCCCAAAGTAACAGGTAACCTTGGAAGGATCCATAACGGTTGACTCGTTCTTCTGTTAAATGCCAACAGATTTTGCGTAATACGTGCAAGTGACGGCGAGCCAAAAGATTGCCAAGTAGTTGAGGATAGAACACTAATAGACGTGCCTTAATCTATAATGGTGCTGGGTACGACCAGACCAAAAGCCTGTACTGTGATCTCAAAAGGCACATAAGACGGAAGGCGGTATCCTGTAAATCGATTCCAATCAAAGGAAGTGACCAAACTACTTGGAGGGGTTACCATTGAACCGATATGGTCTTCCCCTGGTGTTACGGAAGAAGAAGAAGCATCCTCCATGACCTCCATCTCGAAGGCGGGAGGAGTGTCCTCCGAGACCTCCATAACGAGAGGTGGAGGAGAAACTTCTTGAGGTATAGGGATAGGAGAATCTTTCTCCAAGTCCAATAAATCTGAAGAAACAAGAAGAACCTGAGGGATGTGAGGTCCACTCTCAACGGAAAAGACCTGGTGCACCACAGACGGGGCCAGCTCCACTGATCCCATGACCAATGGTTGGTCCGGAACGGATTCCCGAATTTGAATTTCCTAAGTACTGGACTACCAAGGATGACTCTCGAAACTAACTCCAAGACTGGGCCTAGCCATCCACTCAAAGAAAGCTGTTTATAACCAGCCGGGAGGCATGGTGTAGAAATGGTTGCGTTGTCCAAGACTCTTTTGGCTTCATCCATATAAGGACAAAGGTGAATGGCATGGTGCCCTTCACACAACTTACAAGGATTGGTAATCTTACCCTGCTTCTTAGGAGCCTTACCAACACCAGTTGAAGACGTGCCCCCAACTTGACTCCCAGAAGCCAAAGGCAACGGTGGACGACTGTTGGACCATACTTCGAGCACCTTGGGAATGCCGGGGAAATCTCGAAGAAGATGGTTTCCTGTGCACAAAATGCAAGGGAACTTGACTTTCCGTGGAGGGTTGGAAGGTTTATCAAGAGGATATGTTTCGAAAGAAATAGCTGCAGCCTTAGCCTCTCTCTTATTGGAATTCTTCTTCTTTGCCTTCTTCTTCTTCTTCTTAGCCACCTGGTTACTCGAATCCCGACTTTCACTAGGCGAAGTAGAAGAGGAGGACGCAGAAACATACGAAGAAGGGGAGAGGTCCACCTTGGAATAAACATGATGTTGTTTAGGCAGAGGAGACGGTTGAACAATAGCCGAGACATTCGGGAACACAGAGGTTGAAAACAACCAAACAGGCAACCCCACAGTTAACCCAGGAAGGGAAAACGTTGCCATATAAGGGGCACCAACATTTCCCAAAGGAGGAAAATGACTAGGATTCCCATCGGAGGGGATTCCTCGGTTGGTGAACTCTGGAAAAGTTGCCATCGTAACAACTTAAAACTGCACACGGGCTAAAAACCAAGGCACACAATCAAACGACCAACAAGCAAAATATAGCAGGGCGTGTGATCACGGGTGATTTATTTTACCATATTGAAACTTAGAAACTTCACCATTTCATGTTTTAAGAGTTGAGAAACGGATGAAAGATGACTCTATCTCTTTCAATTTTGAAGCAAGCATGAAAGGACAAGCGCTTGATGATCTTTTCAAATTTAATGAGTCAGATAAGATCAAAATGAATGCTCAGGAATTCTAGGCAAAGGGTGTACCAAATAACCGTGAACTGCAATATACACCTTGGTTTCAAAATGAAAGAGAAATCAACCAAGGACTTGACATACGTGCAGGCAATCTCCCCAAATGTTGTGTCCGGTGTATCACGGGTATATGGCTGCAGACTCGGCTTCCTACGGATAAAGGATATCAACCTAGTGGGGTCTCCCTTTATATACGTGATGGTACGGGGAGCACAAGTACGTACTAGTGCTGTCTAAAGCCAAGAGACGAATGACAGCTACTAGGTTTAAAGACGCCGGAACATGTCTCTGGCCTAGACCTCTAAATATTTCGTTAATGTTTCAATGTTGCCTTAGTGTAAATTGAATAAATTTTGATGTTTATCTTCAATTATGTTTCAATTTTCAGGCCCTAGCGAGTGTCATATAACAATCTCCCATACGGAGCTATATAAGAAAATAATTTTTTTTCAATTCGATGAATGTTATCTAGTTAAGGGAAGAGCTTCAAACAATGATGCAACAAACAACAACACTGAAAACGAAACTTTTTTCCAAACTAGATGACTTTCACTCTCCGAAAGTAATTTCAAACATTCAACGATGCGAATAATGCAATGTAATCTATGCAAAATCCTCTTTTTTTTTCCCGAAAACTATGCAATTGTAATCTATGCACAATTTCCCTTTCTTTTCAAATGATAAGAATGCACTCAATGCATTTTTCGATGAAATGAGAATCTACTTAATGCATGCTTTTAGTGAAGGAGAATGCAATCAAAGCAATTTTTAGTTTTCAATCATTAAACAATGTAATCTAAGTTCAATGATGAATCTCAAAAAAATACTTTTCAATGCAATGTGATCTAATCCATTTTAACGAAAAGAAAACTCTAAGACGAAAACTAAATGAACGCAAATCTTCTTAATGAAGGATGAACGCCAAAGGGATGCAAACAAACATTAAGAATGCAATCATTGTTTCAAACACTTTGTAACAAAATCCTCAAAAGTTGACAAGACATATGAGGTCAAATACAAAGAGGACTTCCAAAGCATGAGATCAAAACAAGGCATTCATTCTGTTTTACATCAAGCAAATCATGGAAAGAAGACATTCCAAACAATGAGCAATGTAATCTATGCTCATACAGGGAAAAGACCGGAAGGGAAAGTGACACTAGTGAAGGATTAAGGGAAAAAGTCTCAATTTTCACACACCCTAAATTGGCATGACTTTATCATTGAAAACTAGCTCCAACTGGCGTGACTTGCTCACTGACAACTAGCGCCAATGGAAAATTGGCGCGGGTTGCTAACTGACAATAAGCGCCAATGCGTAAAAATGAAAAAACAAAGAATTTCTCCCAACCAAGACTAGACTACCCACTTCAAGCAAAATCTCCAAGACTCAAATGAACCATGTAATCTAGGCTCAAAGCGAGACAAAGCGAAATTTGAATGAAGAAGAAACCAATCACTCAAATAACGCAATGAAACGATAGACAACCACCAAACGAGTGCAGAGAAGCAATCACAACATTGACTGAACAGATATAAACCAAAAAATCCCAAGGGAGGCTCGACGCACAATAGCACCTAGATGCCCTAGGGCCAGAATGTAAAATCGATAGAAACGGGAAAACAACGAAAGGATGAAGGTCACAGTCAGTCAAAAAAGGCTCCAGAACACTCAGGTAGTCAAAAAAATGAAACCAAGATCACAGATCAAGCTCAGAAAGCTCAAAACCAAGCAAACCCTAGCACTTCACAGCACTGGCACGACTGTCAGGCTGAAACTAGTGCCATAACAGGATTGGTGCGAGTAGTGAATTAGCAACTAGCACCAATTGGCGCGACTGTCACGCTATTAAGCGCGCCAGTCAAGTTCACTATGAAAAAATAAGAAATGAGAAATCCAAGAAGCAGACCAATGATGTTTGAACTCAAACCAAAAGCCAAAGACTCGAAATGAGCCAGCCAAATGAGCTGATCAAGCAAGCAAAGTCAAGAATCGACCGAAAGTCAGGACAATACTCCAAGTGTTCAGTTTATAAACTAAACTGGAGATTGACTGAAGCAGCATTCATCTACTTTCGCTAATGCAGAGTAAGAGTGTTTCGAAGGCTATCTGGCTAACTTCAGGCTCCGTCTGTAGTTTATAAAGCAAACAACAAGCTAACTCCCCAGTGGAGACACCAATTTTTTGTGGAGGTAAATCCCCTCTGCGGACAGAGGCGATCCCTACTAGCCCAGAGCGGGTCTAGCAACAATCGTAACACGCTATGGCGCAGGCCCCTAATTGCAATAAACCAACTTGCGAAGAAGGCTTACCTCGAATCCAACGCTATTGTTTGTAGAGAAGGTAGCGCTCCCGTTCCTTTGCTCCGGCAGATCACAATCCTCATGCTCGTCACGATCGAACACCTGTACATGCAAGAAACACAACAAACACAAGCATAAAATCCAATATATACAACTATGCGTCAGTCAGAGAAGACACAACTCATGATAATAATGAAAAATACGAGTGGAATCATAACCAATAGTCGCTTAACATTAATTCATAAAAAGGAAAATACAACCTGGCTCTGACGTTGAACCTTCCTTCGGCGGGTCGTCAGCGGAATACGTCTCGGTAAAGCTTGTCGGGAATAGGGACAAGCCTCTCTCTTCGATCGTCAATCTCCTTGCTCTAGATTTGGCTCTATAAGGGCTATTACAACATTCTTTAGTCTATGAAGGCTCTTGGAGACTCTTGAAGGCTCTTGGAGATTCTTGGAGACTCTTGGAGACTAGTTTGCAAAGGAAAATGGAAAGCTTATATAGATGGTGGAAGAGGAGTTGGGATCCCTACAATCATGGGATTGGCCCTATCCTCAAGGAAGCTTCCATGAGAGGTGGAAAACTACTTCCTCTACATGGAAATCTAGAGCCAAACGTCCCAACTCAATTTAGAGACCAGTTCAGGAGTTGGTTAAAGTCAATCTTCCGCCATTTATTTTTAAAAAACACCCTTTATTAAGCCTGGCACGAGTGCGACTCTGAGACAGTGCCAATTGGCACGCCCTCTTTAGAAGATTTCCCCATTGGCACGAGTATAACATTGGCTAGTCGCGCCAAGGATGAAAAGGCTATTTTTAGGGTTTTTCACAAGGAGATGTCTTCAGGGGAATGAAAGTCCATGTCTAGGGGAGTGCCATGAAAGTGTTTTCAGGTTGTCACTGCTCACAGGTAACAGAATGAGCCCTCCAATGTGCGAGACGAGGGATTGCAGGGACAGTGACAAATTGTTGTGTAACACTTTGTATGGAGGAAATTCGCATAGAATGGGTAGTAAAGTTTCATCAGCACCCTCAAACCTTGTTGGATACTTCACATTTTATTAGAGATACCAAGCTAAGAACCAAGCTACAAACAAATTTTATGAGAGTTTGCTTCTTGGTATTGGTGGTTTTGGCAAAGTTTCTCAATGACAACTACAAGCAGATACTCAAGTGGTTTTAAATCGAGGTAATCCTAGCTTTAAGGGGGATTTTACTACTTAAATAAGGATTCCATATCTTCAATGGATGGGACAGATTTTGCTTATATATAGTGAATAATTGGATTTGAAAAATTCCTTTTATATATCATACATTATGAGTTTATGGGTATTTTACAGTTTATGAAACAGATAAAGGATTGATTAGTTACAAAAACCACCTCATCAAGGGGGGGAAGCCTGCACCCAATCTGTTAGTTCGAAGGGGGTATAATTTAATACTTATACAAAGAATTAGTAGAAATACTTCATGTTGGTCCCTAACTGGTAGGAAACCTCCATCTATTCTATATAATGACACTATTCTATATAGTGGGGGTATAACACCTTATCGTTAGAAATACTTAGCATTGTTATATTCTCCTTCCTACCGGTATATAGACCAGAGAGTAGGACCTTCTAACTGGTATATAAATTTCATACTAGTCTCCCATAGGGCCGTAGGATGACTTCATGTTGGTAGGATACCAACTAGTGTATGGATTAACAACTGGTAGGGCACATCACAGCTAGTCTAGCACCCATATATAATAGAGATAGGGCCTCTAGATGGATATATTTCCAGGGGAAAAAGGAAGGTGATTCAAGTCAGTGGGTATAGCCTTTTTATATGCACAACTATTCTCAGGGAATGCATATGCGTGATTTGGCATGCATAAAGGAGTGAAAAATTATCCCAAGGGAACCTCACAAAGATGGGAAGTAATTTCCAATTGTATTGGTACTAGGAGGACCATGGAAGAGATTTTGAAGGCTATAAAGGATGTTTTTTTTGCATTAAGTGAGTGGTGGGAGAAATCAGAGTGGTGATGGAAAAGGGTCATTTGGTGGAGGTATTGAGTCAGTTACAAATGGACGAGTTGCAGGAAATGACCAAGATTTCAGGTTTGCATATTAAATACATCACAAATACACAAAAAATAAATATACAACAAATATACAGTGGTGTAGAGTTTATAAATACACAAAAAATGTATAGTGATGCGGAGCTTATAAATACACAACAAATATACAATGATGCAAAGCTTATAAATAAACAACAAATATACAGTGATTGAAAGCTTATAAATACACAATAAATATCTAGTGATGCAGAGCTTATAAATACACAACATATAAATACACAAAAAATATACAATGATTCAGAGCTTACCTAGTCTAGGTGACAAGGAGGATGACAAGAGGAAGAGGACGAGGCGACTGACAAGAGGAAGATGGCACTGTGGAATTCCTCTAGCGATAAAGACTCCAACGACAATGACGAATGGAAAATATTTCCTAAAAATAACAATTACAAAATTAACAATAACTCAAAAACATGTAGTAAGACAAAAAAATATCACAAATTACTGGCTTCCAACACATACGCGCTGTCGACGAATTCCTCCAACGATGAAAATGCAGACAAATATTCCACCGACAACAAATAACCATAAAATAATAGGAAAAATATTTTTGTGGCTTGAGGGCCACCATATTTATAAACATTAATTGGGATGAAATAATATTTTAATCAAATTATTATTTTAGTTGAATTATTATTTAAGTCGGACTGAAAAAAATTAATGTCTGTTTTTCCACTTCCGACCAAAAATCTAATCAATGGTTGTCATTAATGTAAATGGCAGTAATAGTTCGACAAAATCAATTTTAATAATTCGACCGAAAAAAAAAGAACATTGTTCGGCCGAAAAAGAGCGATTGTGAATTTTTTGGGTGCATTTCTCACAAAAGTGTGACCCCACTTCACATGTTTACCCTTAACCAAAAGAAAATATTAAAGGAGATTAAGCCAAAATTTATGAAAATTCTCCCGATTATTATGAAACAATAAGTTAAAAATGGGGGTGTTGTGATTTCACCACAACAATGACGCACACGGGGAAGAACCTGTTATCTCTGGTTAAATATGATGAAATTGAATTTACCCAAAGGTTAAAAGTGAAGAATTATATTATTTTCATTAAATGATAAAACATTTCTCATGGGTCCCACATTACTGATTTAAGAAATACAGGTTCAAAAAGGATTAGTACTCAAAGCAGACTGAGTCTAAGGTCATGAATCTGAATTTTGGGGAATATTTTATTTTAATATTAACTTGAATGAGAAATAGAAGAAGGTACACATAGTAGTTTTTTGATAAATCATATATCAATCCATATGAATGGCCTCTGTCATTGTTTCACTCCCAGCGAGTCTGGTCAGTACCTTGACAGAATTGTCCTTAATGCCATACAAGCATGGCCCAGCTGCCAGCAAGCGTCCATAGCCTCGACAAGTTTACTCATATTTCCCATGCTTCCCCTTTTAACCACCCTTTTGATAATAAAACTTGTGAGCTAAGTTTATGATGTACGTGAGTGAATCAAGTGGTATGGTAATAGAGACTTAAGCGAATGGATATAATACTTTCATAATGTTGAATCCATAATATTTCCCCTTGAATATTCATTCAGAGGCTTTTATAAAGTGGAAGGATAGGAGGGATCTATTGAGTTAAATTTATGTCAGTACTTTCCTTGAAAATGTGAAATATATTAGTTAGAAAGGATGCATGTTCCTTAAACGAGAAAAGGAGAACTGAAAGAAAATCTCAAATTAAAATAAAACCTCAACAAGACTAACTATAAAAATATATCAACAAAAGAGTAAAATAAAACAAGCATGCATGTTCATCTTATGTTGAGATTTTAATGAATTCTATCTTGTAAAGTTATGATAAAATAGACTCTCAAAACACAAAATGAATAAAATTCACAAGGTAAAATAAAGCGAGATGAGAGAATTTTTTATCCTTTTGTGAATTTTAGTTTCATAACAAAGTCTACATGAGCACATATTAAAAATTTATGATAAAATCAATGTTGGTGAAACAATTTGAAGTTCAGGGGCTCCCCAATTCAGTTGACTTAATGAACATCATTACTGCTCTTCCAATAACTCGAAAGCAAGAAACAAGGAGAATGAGTGCCAAATTTGAACAAGCAAGTTTACGAAAAACAGTTCTTGGAGACTGAAAAAACAAAGAAAAAACTAAAATAAAGCTGAAAAAAAATGCAAAGAAATAGAAAAGGATGAAAATGGGCATATGAAACTTACCATTTCAAGAATCTCATTAAAATTTTACCTGAGTGATACTGATTTTCTCCATCAAAGGATAACATATTCTCTTGATTGGAATTAAAAGAATGAAGAAATTTTATTCTTTGAATATTTCATTGCCCCAAAATTTTATGAGAAATCTTTATATCGAGAATTCTGATATCGTAAGTGATATTCCCGATATAAATATTTCTCGTAAATTTTTTAATAAGGTTACGAAAAAAAGGAAGCCTGAGATTACTATTGGATAGAAACATAAGATTAGAAACTCACGTACGCTAATAATTTAATATAAATTTACGAGATTTCAAGGTCAAGGAATTCTAGTGGATAAATAAAGTAGGTCACATGGATCTCATGGAGGCAAATTTTGGAATTTTTTTTAAAATGCTTCCGATACAACATAAACCTAAGAGTTTGATAAGCCAAAAGGTCTGAAATTATGAAATTTTAAAGTAAGAGGCTCTGAATCATTTCAGAAGAAGGAAATGTGACTATAGTGGATGTAAGATGAATGAGTGGAATAAATAATATTAAATTATCTTGATAAGTGTAAGCTTCAGAATGGGTAGAGGTCATATTTTGGATACGAAAATTTTTGCAACTCGTTGCAAGATTTTTTGTGTGATTTTCATTTACTTATGGGCCTTCTTTTAATTTATTGCAGACCCATGGAAAATATGAACAAGAAGGATATAAGAATTTTATTTCAATTGTGTAAAAGAGAGGCATAATATGATTATTGACTCATCTCTCAAGTTTGCAAATAAAGGAAAAATGAGGAGAAGCACCAATGCAAAATACAAAAATTCTAATGAGAAAGTAAATACTTCCATGAACATGTTTGTGACTTCAAGTATGCTAGCTGCTTGCTTTATTCTTCTACCTGTATTATTAAAGGATAAATAAGCAAAAAACAACAAACTAACTAAACTGTAACTACTCCTAACTGAATGGAAGGAAACATGACTAAGTACAGTCATACTTCCAATGTAACCATTTAAGCATTTTATTTCCTACATGTATGTATAGGTCACACATTAGTAAAAAAAATAGAATTTATAAAAAATAACTAAGTTATTTACAATCACCTTCCCTTGAAAAGTTTCCTCCAACCAAATATCTACGGGATCATAAAAATAAGGATGAATAGTTAATAGAGAATGGAAGAGATTACAACAGAAGATATGATGAAAAAACATGAAACAAGTCATTAGACAAACTATTAGCAATATTTTGTGAAAATGAAGCTTCCAAATAACTTTGAAATGGATCAATTAAGTGTGGATAGAGGCTTAGTGCATATGTCAGAAGATTTTCAATTGGGTTAGATAGCTAGTCATATTGGATCAATGAACTCACACGTGTTGCTTCATGTTGATGATGTAATCTAGAAGGAAAATTAAGCTGGTAAAATATGACTATCAAATGGAATTAGAATATTAACAACTCTTGATGGACAAAATCTAAATTTCGAGATTATTCTTCACATTTTGGTAATGCACATTGTGATTGTTCGACACTTAATTTGTCAATATGCTAGTGAAGGACATCTAAAAATTTAAAAATTCAAGAAGAAAACAAATATGGAATCAAACAAAATAAATGAACGAAAAACAATAAAATCAAATAATTATTCACACTATTGTTTAAATTAATGTTACAACGTAATTGGGACTTATTTGAAACAATTTCTTTCTCACAATCACTAGCCAAAATAATACAATTATAATGATCATCGACATGAACTTGTGAAACAGGGAAAGATTCAGGACTATGAATAGGAGTTAAAACTTTATCACCATAAGAACCATAACTTGGGATGAATTCTTGAATTCTAAAATCAAATAAATGATTAGATGTCTGAATATGGGAATTTATTGAAACAATTTATGAATTAGAGTTTTCTTCATTCTCAAATATGATTTGACTTTGATCATGAGGATTTAGTGGGTAGTAAGATAAATTAACATCCACAATGTCAAATTAATCATCATAAATGACTTCACGACATTCACCAGAGTCCTATTCATTCCCATATGATGCAGCAAAAGAAGAAGGAATTCCAAAAACATAAAATTTCTATATTTGTTCCTCCTCTTCCTCTTGATGAGGCCTTCATTATATTGATGGAGGATGGTGTATTTTCGGATGGATGAGCTTGAGTGAACTGGAAAATGATAGATTCAGAGGGCCAATTCAGGGTGATGTGACACAACATAAGTTGCTTAAAACCCACACTATGCATATAAAAATGCAATAGTATACCTTCCCGCAAAATCACACTTTCTTATCTGAAACTGGTAACCAGTAATCGAATTATTTATTTTCTTATAAAAGAAATAATTACTCACCCTATGTCTTTTCATTTTTACAATTCGACTTTGGTTAAAAACTAAAAATGTCAACACACATTATTATTGGGACACAACTATAATCATTTACAATTTGATCAATCTTCACCTATTTGGAGGCTCTTTTCATACGCAGAAACCAAAACAATATAGTGTAATCACTTTTCATTTTATGTGAAGCTATTTAATTAAAAAATAGACAATGTGTCAACTCCGTTGACCGTTCTAATCCGTACTTCACCCAAATTTGCATCAAACTTCATAAATCAGACGATCATCACATTTTGTCTTCCTCTAATTCCCCAATCCAACAATCATCACAAATACAACTAACCTGATGGTTAATGTCTCAAATATGTGTGATATAAGTGGTTTTTGCAGTGCCACGTGTCACTGCCTGAGGCTAATCTCATGATCCCATACAAATACCATTTCCCATTTCAGATCACGTGAAAACTACTTACCAGTTTTCAAAAACCACTCCGCCATTCAGTTGACCAGAGAAACACGATTGTGGCTTCTTCTTTCTTATCCATTGAGTCATGGGTTCTACTTTGTTCAACGCAGAGCCTTCTTCCTTTTTCTCTGAATCGAGTATTGGAATTTCGTATACCAAATCTGCTTCACAGATTCCATGAAAATTTTATATATGAAACTCACCACGTCTTCATGAGATGAATTTTTATTTCAAAAACTCAAGTCCCATTCCACCCTATTCTTCACACTTTTACATAGTCAATTATGACATCAATTTGAGGGGCAAGTTCTATGTAATGGCATCGATCCAAGAGTAATCGAGCCATGGATCTGCATCCAATCTGAATTGATGACTAATATTTCAATATGATATTCATGTAGAATTACAACATGAATGTTGACCTCACAATCTCCTGAATTCATTTTCTGTCATTCTGTCCATAATTTCAGTAATCAATTGGATTTTTAAACCCAATATCCATACCTTTCTGCATGTTGTTCCATTGTCACCATCGATCCATTTTGTGATCGATGGTTTCTGGTCTATCCTCTGATTTGATTCTTCATTTTTCTGTCTCTTGCATATATAAATAAAATACCAGTTCTCTGATTCACATAATTCTATCAATCAATGAATACTCAACCAAGTTCAGAATTGAATTCCTCCATACATATATATATATATATATATATATATATAATCAAATAAATAAAAAATATTTCTTCTCTCTGGCTTGATATTCTACTAAGTGGCCTTTTCACACAATTTTTGGCATGTAGACTTTCAATCCAAACTCTATGTGTCTAAAACTTACTCTCCACTATCTTTTAAGAATTTACAATTGATACAGATGGTTCTGAAACAAACTTTGGTTTCAAATCCTTCATCTTTTCAACAAAATCCTGAATATCCTATAAGTCCTCATTTGACTCAACTAATCCCTAAGGATCCTCTCTCATCCTAAAATCGTGACCAATTCCTAATCTAAGATTTACAAATAATTTCCAAATCTGTCATTCTCCTAATTCTCTCATGTTCTCCAACATTCGGGAACATTAACAAAATGACTCACAAATAATTAATAAATTCATATTTTAAATGTATCACTTAATTCACTCAAGATATTTAAAATTACATCAATTTAATACATAAGAAACCAATCTTCTTTGATACAGAAGACCCCTATGTCTATCAAAATACAAATAATTTTTTGAGCCTAATGCTCCTGCATCAGATTCCCAAGGTTAAAATAATCATGATCTCTCGATCATGTGATTTTAATCTTTGTATTCATGGATCCCATACTTTGTTCTGTTGTTTTCCATAAGCTGCATTATCTTCATCATTCTTCAGCTGCATTTTTCCAGCCTTCCATACTTTATTCTACCTCTTCCAACTAGCTATACTTTCACAGTCTGTTCTTGTCTTCCTCTTGCTGCTGTTTCTTTTCTTTCCTGCTAATGTATTCTTCTGAGACACTTTCACCATTAGCCTTATTATCAATTCAATTAATTTGTCTAATATATCTTCTGACTGCTGATTACTTCCACCTCTTGATTGTTGAACTTTTACTCTTATTGTTGCCCTTTCATTCTTATCCTCTTGTTTACTCCAATTAATAGCTTCTTCCTAATTGTCATTTATGACAATTTCTTTGTCTTCTTTCCTCAACAATTTCTTAGACTGGTACATAACCTGCCATTTACTGCTATCTCTTTCTCTTTGCTTTAGTTTGCTGCTATTGTCCTCTAACTCTTGTATCTTCACATTTTGTATTTCTTCAAGCTTTTTCTCTTCCATAGTTACCTCTCCTTGCTTAAAATCCTAACTTTCCAGCATTATTTTTAGCACTCTAATATCTTTGTTCCATGGATTAGATATTCCCATAGATTCTTCTTCTTCCTTCTTTACTTGACTGTTCACTTGTATCAAATTTTCTCTAGCATCTGCAAAAAAACCTATAATCATAAAACAATCATTAAAATCAAAATCATAAGACCTTTGTTTCTATTCTTCCTCTAGCAACATTTCAATTTTTTGCTTCAAATTCTTCAAAGAACTCTTGAGACTATCAGTTAGTCTCAATTCCACA
Organism: Pinus albicaulis; assembly: GCA_034641835.2. Lineage (NCBI taxonomy): Eukaryota > Viridiplantae > Streptophyta > Pinopsida > Pinales > Pinaceae > Pinus > Pinus albicaulis. The sequence continues at coordinate 102,911 of JAXQQM020074436.1, read as the reverse complement.
TCATCCATTTCAAGGATGTCTCTTTTCTCTGGTTCATAAAAAATGAACTTTTTCATTCTCATTCAGCTCTAAATTTACAACCTAAACACTTATTCTTCATTTTTCTAGCCTCTTCTCCAAAATACTTAACTCATGCCAAAAATCTGTCATCTCATTTGAAAAAATCTTTGTACAATCCTCACTATCTTCTTCTTTGTCATTTCAAGTTTCCTGGTGACACTATCTCTTCATTCTTCATCAGAATAGAATTTTGATCCTCCATCTCTATGATAGTTTTAGTTGTCTGTCCATCACCCTTCTTTTGGTCATTTAAGAAAATCAATTTATCTTTGTCATTACCAATAAGAAATTCCTCATCATAAGACATAACTGTCTCACCTCCACTTAAACAATTTCTTTCACAAAACAAGGAATTTATGAATTCCTTTTGTTGCAATAACTCAACTTAATATTCATCTAAAAGATATTCATCATCATATTTTTCTTGGAAACTTTCAGCCTCACTCAATACAGTTTCATAAAATGGTTTGTCTTTTGCAATATCTGCATTCACACACAACTTGTTAGTTTTAAAACCATAAGGACATATGGCCTCATTTGATGATTTAATCACCAAGTCCTCCTGATGTTCCAAATCCTCTATATGATTTAGAAATTCTTCAATGGTCTACTCTTCAATCCCCTTAAGCCTTTTAATTGGTTGCTTGATTTCCAGCTTTTGGCCATCACCGTGAGTTAAAATTCCTCTTCTTTGAATATGTTGAAAAGTAAAACTTTTCCCCAACTGTGTATGGACATTTACATGATATCTCGTTCTCCCATCTTCTTCTTTTATGACAATATCAGTAGTTTGTCCTTCTTTACATGCTCTACCTATAAACATACACAAATTATCAAATTTAAAATCATGTGACCTATTGGTCTCACTTGAAGTTTCAGTCTTGAAGTCTTTCCCAAAATACTCATCTATTCTGAGTAATTTTTCCCTCAGCTGAGCATTTATCATTTTCTCTTTCTTCATCTGTAGCTTATGCCACCTTATCTTTTTTCTTACAAGAAAACCACACTTCTGGTCTTCCTCATTCCTTTGTAACAAATCCAACAACACTTCAAGTTGGACTGCTATCTTAGCTTTCTCTCTCTCATGCTTTTCCTTACTTAAGTGTCTCTGTATGCCATTTTCCTTAGCATCTTCTTTCTTCACTTTTATTCTGTTGTGGTCTCTCTCAAAACCTCCGCCAATTCTGCTATGACTATCAGTAGTCATTTTCTTCTCCATTTCTATCTTCATGAGCTATTTACTCATTCATCATGAGCTGTACTAAAGCCTCTGCAACAACAAGTCTATAGGTTTTAACCCTGTACAGAAATTATTTGCAAAAGAATCTTAAAAAACGGAAAATAAAAAATAGCGATAGCATAAAACATAAAATAGATATACACAAATATTTTCTCCTAGATCCCAAATCGGGATGACCAACTTGATTTTTCATTATATTCCTTTTAGTGTTACAACACATATATATACATGCCGAAGCATACATAAAACCCAATCCATTAACCCTGGATTAGTACATAATTGTAGTTCCCTTAACCGGATCTACAAAATACCAGGGGTTGAAAACCATCATACCCCAAAACCATGTGCAAAACCATGCACAAAACCATGGGCGTGTCCGCCCACCAGAAAATAAGGCTCAAAATTTTTTCCCCAGGGCATTGCCTTGAACCCCAACAAGGGGGTGGGCTGAAGCCCCCCTATGACCCCCCTGCTGAGCTGGACACAACATACAGGAGGGTCTGTCGTCCCCCGACGCATGACTAATCATGGAAAGAATATAACACATACCCAACAAAGTCCTCCCTACTGCCACTTACCTTACCAAGCTTTCCTCTATACTTGGTATTTTGGCAAGCATTGGTTCTCTATTCTATGGAACCTCTTGAGCATTCCTTTATGCTCTTTCTAGGCTTCAACTCATCTTCACCTTTTAAGAACACAACTGTCGTTTTTATCGAACATCTGTTGGAATTCTTCAAGGTTCTGCCACATTCTTCTTTCACTTAGAAACCTTTACTAGCTTCCTTCATCACTGCTCTTAAAGATGTGATCTTCTTTCATTAATATTTTCTTCAACTGTCTACAACCTAAATTCTGCAAACATAATCTTCAAACAAAATTAAAATACCTCACCTTCAAGATTTGTTTCAACACTCATTTGTACTTGCTTCTGTAAATTCTTTCGATATTCTGCTACACGGCATGATGTCTATCAGATTCAAATCTGGTCTCCTTTTCCTTTTTGTCATAACCATTGTAGCTGTATACACATCTTACAAAACATAGCTTTGTAAATCTTCAAAACACATTTTCTTTTAAACCCAGATTTTGCAGATCTGAATTTCCTCATAATTTTAAATTATCATGCTTTCATTGCATACCTTTTCCAATCTACAACTTCTGTCAATCAGATTTAAAACCTGAGCTTCCCTTATTTCCTTCATCACACGTGCATTCTGTATAATATAAAAAACTTTAACCTTCAAAAGATCTTTTCCAGCTCTGATACCAAAATGACGCAGCATAAGCTGCTTAAAACCCACACTATGCATATAAAAATGCAATAGTATACCTTTCCCCAAAATCAAACTTTATTATTTGAAACTGGTAACCAATAATAAAATTATTTATTTTCTTATAAAATAAATAATTATTCACCTTATGCCATTTCATCTTTACAATCCGACTTTGGTTAAAAACTAAAAATTCCAACAGACATAATTATTGGGCCACAACTATACTCATTTACAATTTGATCAATATTCACCTATTTTGAGGCACTTTTCATACACACAAACCAAAATAATATAGTGTAATCACTTTTAATTTTATGTGAAGCTATTTAAAAGACAATGTGTCAACTCCTTTCACCCTTCTAATCCGTCCTTCACCCAAATCCGCATCAACCTTCGTAAATCGGATGGTCATCGCATTCCATCTTCCTCTAATTCCCCAATCCAAAATTCATTGCAAATAAAACTAACCTGGTGGTTAATGTCTCAAAGTTGTTCGATATAAGTTGTTTTTGCAGTGCCATGTGTCACTACATAAGGCTAATTGCACGATCCCATACAAATATCATTTCCCATTTCAGATCACACAAAAACTACTTACCATTTTTCAAAAAATGTTTCGTCATTCAATTGGCCAGAGAAACACAATTGTGACTTCTTCTTGCTTATCCACTAAGTCACGGGTTCTACTTTGTTCAACGCAGAGCCTTCTTCCTTTTTCTTTGAATCGAGTATTGGAATTTCGTAGATCAAATCTGCTTCACGGATTCCATGAAAATTTTATATATGAAACTCGCCACGTCTTCATGAGATGAATTTTTATTTTAAAAAATCAAGTCCCATTCCACCCTATTCTTCACACTTTTACGCAGTCACTTATGACATCAATTTGAGGGGAAAGTTCTGTGTAATGGCATCAATCCAAGAATAATCGAGCCATGGATCTGCGTCCAATGTAAATTGATGACTAATATTTGAATACGGTATTCATGTAGAATTACAACATTAATGTTGACTTCATAATCTCATGAATTCATTTTCTGTCATTCTGTCCATAATTTCAGTATTCAATTGCATATTTAAACCCAATATCCATATTTTTCCGCACGCTATTCCATTGTCACCATCGATCCATTTTGTGATCGATGGTTGTTGGTCTATCCTCTGACTTGATTCTTTATTTTTTTGTTTCTTGCATATATAAATATAATACCAATTCTCATTATTCACATAATTCCATCAATCAATGCATACTCAACCAAGTTCAGAATCAAATTCCTCCATATATATATATATATATATATATATATATATATATATATATATATATATATATATATATATATATATATAGATAATGATATAATCAAATAAATACAAAATATTTCTTCTCTCTCGCTTGATATTCTAATCAGTGGCCTTTCCACATAATTTCTGGCCCATAAGCTTTCAATCCAAACTCTATCTTTCTGAAACTTTCTCTCCACTATCTTTTGAGACTTTACAATTTATACAAATGGTTCTGAAACCAATTTTGGTTTCAGATCCTTTATCTTCTCAACAAAATCCTGAATATCCTCTAAGTCCTCATTTGACTCAACTAATCCCTAAGGATACTCTCTCATCCTAAAATCATGAACCAATTCCTAATCTAAGATTTACAAATAATTACCAAATATCTCATTCCCCTAATTCTCTCATGTACAAAATTCGGGAACATTTACAAAATGACTAACAAATAATTAATAAATTCCTATTTTAAATGTCTCACTTAATTCACTCAAGATATTTAAAATAACATCAATTTAAAACATAAGAAACCAATCTTCTCTGAAACACAGGACCCCTATGTCTATCAAAATATGAAGAATTTTCTGAGCCTAATTTTCCTGCATCAGACTCCTAAGGTTAAAATAATCATGATCTCCTGATCATGTGCTTTTATTCTTTGTCTTCCTAGATCCCATACTCTGTTCTGCTACTGTTCATAAGCTGCATTATCTTCATCATTCTTCATCTGCATTTTTCCAGGCTTCATACTTTATTTTGCATCTTCCCACTAGCTATACTTTCACAGTCTCTTCTTGTCTTCATCTTGTTGTTGTTTCTTTTCTTTCATGTTGATGTCTTCTTCTGAGACAATTTCACCATTAGCCTTCTTATCAATTCAATTTATTTGTCTAATATATCTTCTGACTGCTGATTACTTCCACCTCTTTATTGTTGAACTTTTATTGTTAATGCCGCCCTTTCATCCTTACCCTCTTGTTTACTGAAATTAATAACTTCTTCATGATTGTCATTTATGACAATTTCTTTGTCTTCTTTCCTCAGCAATTTCTTAGACTGGTACATAGCCTGCCATTTACTGCTATCTCCTTCTCCTTGCTTTAGTTTGTTGCTGCTATCCTCTAACGCTTGTATCTTCACATTTTGTATTTCTTCAAGCTTTTTCTCTTGCATAGTTACCTCTTCTTGCTTAAAATCCTAACTTTCCAGCATTATTTTCAGCACTCTAATATCTTTTTTCCATGGATTAGACATTCCCATAGATTCTTCTTCCTTCTTTACTTGAATGTTCACTTGTATCAAATTTTCTCCAACATCTGCAACAAAACCTGCAATAATAAAAAAATCATTAAAATCAAAATCATAAGACCTTTGTGTCTCTTCTTCCTCTGGCAACATTTCAATTTACTGCTTCAAATTCTTCAAAGAACTCTTGATACTATCAGTTAGTCTCTCTTCCACATCATCCATTTCAAGGATGTCTCTTTGCTGTGGTTCATAAAAATGAACTTTTTCATTCTCATTCAGCTTTGACTTTACAACCTAAACACTTATTCTTTGTTTTTCTAGCCTCTTCTCCAAAATACTTAACTCATGCCACAAATCTGTCATCTCATTTGAAAAAATATTTGTACAATCCTCACTATCTTCTTCTTTGTCACAAGTCAATTTTCCTGGTGACACTATCTCTTCATTCTTCATCAGAATAGAATTTTGATCCTCCATCTCTGTGATAGTTTAGTTGTTTGTCCATCACTCTTCCTTTGGTCATTTAAGAAAATCAATTTCTCTTTGTCATTACCAATAACAAATTCCTCATCATAAGACATAACTGTCTCACCTCCACTTAAACAATTTCTTTTACAAAGCAAGGAATTTATGAATTCCTTTTGTTGTAATAACTCAACTTGATCTTCATCTGAAAGATAGTTGTCATCATATTTTTCTTGGAAACTTTCAGCCTCACTCAATACAATTTCATAAAATGGTTTGTCTTCTACAATACCTGCATTCACACACAACTTGTTAGTTTTAAAACCATAAGACCTTATGGCCCCATTTGATGATTTAATCACTAAATCCTCCTACTATTCCAAATCCTATATACGATTCAGAAATCCTTCAATGGTCTTCCCTTCAATCCTCTTAAGCCTTTTAATTGGTTTCTTGATTTCTAGCTTTTGGCCATCATCATGAGTTAAAATTCCTCTACTTTGAATATGTTGAAAAGTAAAACTTTTCCCCAACTGTGTATGGACATTTACATGAGATCTGGTTGTCCCATCTTCTTCTTTTATGACAGTCCCATCTTCTTTTTTTATGAAAATATTAGCAGTTTGTCCTTCTTCACATGTTCTACCTGTAAACATACACAAATTATCAAATTTAAAATCATGTGACCTCTTGGTTTCACTTGAAGTTTCTGTCTTCAAGTCTTTCCCCAAATACTCATTTATTCTGAGTAATTTTTCCCTCATCTGAGCATTTATCATTTTCTCTTTCTTCATCTGTAGCTTATGCCACCTTACCTTTTTTCTTACAAGAAAACCACACCTCTGGTCTTCCTAATTCTTCTGTAGCAAATCCAGCAACACTTCAAGTTGGACTGCTATCTCAACTTTCTCTATTTCATACTTTTTCTTACTTAACTGTCTCTATATTCCATTTTCCTTGGCATCTTCTTTATTCACTTTTACTCTGTTGTGCTCTCTCTCAGAATCTCTGCCAATTCTACTATGACTATCAGTAGTCATTTTCTTCTCCATTTCTATCTTCATGAGTTCTTTACTCATTCATCATGAGCTGTACTAAATCCTCTGCAACAGCAAGTCTTCCCTAATGCCACTTACCTTACCAAGATTTCCTATGTACTTGGTCTTTTGGCAAGCACTAGTTCTCTATTCTTTGGAACCTCTTGAGAATTCCTCTCTGTTATTTCTAGGCTTCAACTCATCTGCACCTTCTAACAACACAACTGTCCTTTTTATCCAACCTCTGTTGGAATTCTTCAAGGTTCTACCACATTCTTCTTTCACTTAGAAACCTTTACTGGATTTCTTCATCACTGCTCTTAAAGATGTGATCTTCTTTCCTTAAGATTTTCTTCAACTGTCTACAACCTGAATTCTACAAACATCATCTTCAAACAAAATTAAAATACCTCACCTTCAAGATTTGTTTCAACACTCATTTGTACTTGCTTTTGCAAATTCTTCCAATATTCTTCTACACAACATGCTGTCTATTAGATTCAAATATGATCTCCTTTTCCTTTCTATCATCACCATTGTAACTGTATACAAATCCTTCAAAACATAACTTTGTAAATCTTCAAAGCACATTTTCTTTTAAACCCAAATTCTGCAGATCTGAATTTCCTCATAATTTTAGATTATCATGCTTTCAGTGCATATCATTTCCAATCTACACCTGTTTTCAATCAGATTTAAAACCTGAGCTTCCCTTATTTCCTTCATCACACATGCATTCTGTACAATCTAAAAAAAATTAACCTTCAAAAGAGCTTTGCTAGATATGATACCAAAATGACGCAGCATAAGATGCTTAAAACCCACACTATGCATATAAAAATGCAACAGTATACCTTTCCACAAAATCAAACTTTCTTATTTGAAACTGGTAACCAATAGTAAGATTATTTCATTTCTTATAAAATAAATAATTATTCACCTTATGTCATTTCATATTTACAATTCGACTTTGGTTAAAGACTAAAAATGCCAACACACATAATTATTGGGCCACAACTATACTCATTTACAATCTGATCAATCTTCACTTATTCAGAGGCCCTTTTCATACGCACAAACCAAAACAATATAGTGTAATCAATTTTCATTTTATGTGAAGCTATTTAATTAAAAAAAAGACAATGTGTCAACTCCTTTGACTGTTCTAATCCATCCTTCACCCAAATCCGCATCAACCTTCGTAAATCGGATGGTCATCACATTCCGTCTTCCTCTAATTCCCCAATCCAAAAATCATCGTAAATACAACTAACCTGTTGGTTAATGTATCAAATATGTGCGATATAAGTGGTTTTTGCAGTGCCACGTGTCACTTCCTACGGCTAATCGCACGATCCCATACAAGTACCATTTCCCATTTCAGATCACGTGAAAACTACTTACCAGTTTTTAAAAACCGCTCCGTCATTCAGTTGACTAGAGAAACGTGACTGTGGCTTCTTCTTGCTTATCCATTGAGTCATGGGTTCTACTTTTTTCAACGTAGAGCCTTCTTCCTTTTTCTCTGAATTGAGTATTGGAATTTCGTAGACCAAATTTTCTTCACAGATTCCATGAAAATTTTATATATGAAACTCGCAATGTCTTCATGAGATGAATTTTTATTTCAAAAACTCAAGTCCGATTCCACCCTATTCTTCATACTTTTACGCAGTCACTTATGACATCAATTTGAGGGGCAAGTTCTGTGTAATTATATCAATCCAAGACTAATCTAGCCATGGATCTACGTCCAATGTGAATTGATGACTAATCTTTGAATACGGTATTCATGTAGAATTACAACATGAATGTTGACCTCACAATCTCCTGAATTCATTTTCTATCGTTCTGTCCATAATTTTAGTATTCAATTGGATTTTTAAGCCCAATATCCATACCTTTCTGTACACTATTCCATTGTCACCGTCGATCCATTTTGTGATCGATGGTTGATGGTCTATCCACTGATTTGATTCTTCATTTTTCCATCTCTTGCATATATAAATATAATACCAATTCTCTTATTCACATAATTCCATCAATAAATTCATACTCAACCAAGTTCTGAATCGAATTCCTCCATATATATAATCAAATAAATACAAAATATTTCTTCTGTTTGGTCTGATATTCTATTTAGTGGCCTTTTTACACAATTTCTGGCCCGTAGGCTTTTAATCCAAACTCTATCTGTCTAAAACTTACTCTCCACTATCTTTTGAGACTGTCTAAAATTTTGGTTTCAGATCCTTCGGTCTTCTCAACAAAATCTTGAATATCCTCTAAGTCCTCATTTGACTCAACTAATCCCTAAGGATCCTCTCTCATCCTAAAATCACGAACCAATTCCTAATATAAGATTTACAAATAATTTCCAAATCTCTCATTCCCCTAATTCTCTCATGTTCTCCAACATTCAAGAGCATTCACAAAATGACTCACAAATAATTAATAAATTCCTATTTTAAATGTCTCACTTAATTCACTCAAGATATTTAAAATTACATCAATTTAATACATCATGATGCATATGAGGCGTGATTTTTATGATGTGTATGTTCTCCTGGATATTATTAATTATCAAGGATGAGTGGGATTTTGTGGTCTGGAAGTGGCACAACCCGTGATCATTGCATGCTATAAGTGGTGCAGACTATGACCCATCTCACTCTACTCTGAAGGATGAGAATGACTGTGCTCAAAAATCAACTATTAAGGGATAATAATGTGGTGTCTTAGTGTTTGATATGGGTGAATACTCTAATGTTCATAGGAGTTGTTTTTAATGCTATAACAATTAGCCGACAAAGTAATGGATCGGATAGTATCCATGTGTGATGATTTTAACACGAGTTTAACACCATGACACTTACACACAACCAATTTCACACACATCAAGTTATTTAGCGAAACTATTGATGAGTATGCTATTCTTCATGCAACCATGAGTAATTTGTGGGAAATTAGAAAGTTAACTTATCTACAGAACTTGTTTCAAACACTCATTAATTCAAATGAATTGGCCCAACATCCCAACTCAAAGACATCTTAACAACAACTCTAATCTAAGAAACTAAATCCCTCCATCATGTGCTCATAAAATAAATTTTAGTTTGGTTAGGGCTTTTAGGGTAGGCATCCAACTAAACCCCCCATTGTCATTCTACATTTGAAAGTTAGAAGTTATCTTATAGGGGAATTTAAATCTTCCATCGATAGTGTGCCAAAAAAGACAAGGCAAAGGGATTTTTGTGAAGATTAGATGACTAAGATATAATTGTTACTATGACACCTTCTTAAGTCACCGAACTCTTGTGAGGTTCTTCACCCATGACTGTATTAATAATACACTATAATCCCTTTATTCACACTAACGCAAGTGGCATGGTGACCAAAACATAGGGCATATACCAAAGGTAGCGATCATGTACTGCTATTACATTTGGAGGTGATCGTGAATGGATATTCGGAAACCTTGCTAGCCACTTCAGAATGTCCCCCAATACGCTCATTATAGTCCTCTTTTGAACCTTCAAGAACATTCTTTGGATGAATGTATGTCTCACTACTAAAAGCTTTATGAAGGCCCCATTAATTTTGAGTGGAAGGATGTTATGTCTAATAAGATATTGAGGTTTTGTTTGCGTAACTTTTATCACATCACTTTGAGAAAAAAAATCATATGATCAAAAAACATTCTACAATGTATACTATGTTGTCTATTATACTTCACTTGTTTTCAACCCTAGTTCTACTGCTTTGATTTAGCCAAGTATTTTTGTAGAAAGCTTTAGCCCCCTCCTTAGAAACTCATAGACTTCATTACAAATTGAGAAGAATAGGGGGGCCCTTGGCATCAAGATGCTCTTAATGTGTGCAAGGCTTCCCACCAGTATTGGGAGGCATTCCTAGTATTACTACTTCAATTGCTAGATCTAAACCTCAACATTCACCTTTGAATACCATTGTACCTGGCTCAACCATGTGGAGCAACTTTGCTTGGTATGAGACCAGCTAGCACTAAACCTTCTTTACACTAGGAGAACACTCACCAAAAAAAATGGTATGTAAAACCCTAAATTTTCCATTTGTAACATCATTAAGTCTACCAAATTTAAGGAAGCTTACAAATAATCCCATTGCACATGACACCAAATGATTAGCCATGACAACCAAACTTCCCTATAATATTCCAAAATTCGAAGAAAATCCACTAAAAATCCACTTGAAGACCCAACCAATCAGATTATGACCTTTCATTTGTGGTGCTCCTTTGTTGCATCATTAATGTCTCCATTCACTCATAAGAAAGCATGGTATGCAAACGAGAAAGCATGCATTCACATCTGGCCAATTCCTTTCTCATATTCTTCCAGTTACCAATACATCATGACATCTCACTGAGTTTAGGTAGAATTTGTCCACAGGTATGAGTAAATGACCCATGGTCGTGCAATTCCCATAAATATTGTACTCGTTGTGTGCCTGGCATTAATGTGACTATTCTTTCAACAATTATGTGTATCGACCCTGTAATAAAAATAAAGAAGTTAACGAAGATGGCCCAAAAAAAAACAAAGAAATTGGTTCCAAGCTCTATATGAGACCTTGTGGTTACATGCGACACAACTCAACTATGAAAAAACACATCCCAGACATCAAAGAGAGGTAAAACAAAAGTTATAGATCGATGGAATCACGAATCTAATTTGGTTATTTTTCCAATAAGTTGATGAAATTAACCTTTTTATTTAAGAATTGTAAAGATAATTAATTGCTCATTGGAAATCGTGCATAGTTTGTTGTGTGCATTGAAAATTTACTTTGACTACTTTGATCTCGACTTCGGGTGGCACCAACCTGCAATGGATTTACTCTCTCAAAAAATGTGGGTTCAACTTATGGTCACTTTCAATATTCAAGATTTCCTGTAGTGCCGAAAACTTTGTAATGTCATTGCTATCGAAAAATATCTATTCCATTTTTTAACTAGTTGTAAACTACTGTTTTTGTTTCATTGCTTCATTACATAAGTTTTGGGTGATGGTCTTTGTTTGTTAATTCCATTGCTTATTACGTTTTCAGGTGCATGATCTGCTACTAAACTTTTAGAAATTATAGGGCTATTGAGTGTTCAGTTTATCAATCAACTCACTTGGGACTAATTGCATTTTTTTTTTTTTTTTTAACTGAGTTGAATAAACAATACATTGGAATTTTTATAAAATTTATTTTAATTTGATATTTGAAATTTGATGGACTAGACAAATTGTTTCGAAAAAAATTCTATAATCGAATAAGAATATCCTCGTGTAAAGATCTGATCACACTTGTGGAGACTAGAGCACAATAGTAGTATTGACTAGCCGCTGGTCGACTACTATTCCAACAGCTTTGAATCACATTTCTTTATTTGGCTTTCTTTTTATACTCGAAGGCCCTCTCGACCGATTGGTTATATCGTGTTGCTTGGAAATGGGAGATCGAGGTCCTCCTTGAGCTGAAGATGTATCGCATAGTTATATACCTCTTTTGAACTGTCGGTTACATTATCATGCTCAATTATTGCAGAGAACCATTAAAATAAAAAATATGTATATAGTTGTTGCATACTTATGAGCCATGATGGTAGCATATTTTGTTGTTTGTTGCTTATATTGATGCGAAGAATATTAGGATCTACATTTTTTTTATTTTTATTTTTATTTTGTTAGAGTCAGGATTTATATTCTTGTAAATTAGAGTGAATTTTAAAAAAGTTTTAAAGTCTATTTAAAAATGGGTATTTTTTAATGAAGATGAAGAAATGAGTTTTAAAAATAGTTTTGTGAGAAAAATGTTGTATCTTACAAGAATTTTGTGATTGATTTAAATGGGATATGAATGCCTTGAAAACTATTATCGTTGTATTATGATTATAGATAGAAGAATGAAGGATCAATAAGAGATAACCCATATCGAGTTTGAATAATGAAGCTTCCCTCTTACATATTGCTCTCTTGCAAAGATATGATGAGAAATATAGAAAGATCATTATCTTGGAAAGAACATTGAAGCATGTCTTTGAACACATCATGGATGAATTTAGGGATAAAAGAGATTCACTTACTTGTTTGGAGGACTTTGAAAACCTTACTCATATAGAAATCAATGGTTTGAAGAAGAAGATTAGTTGTTGGAGATAGCCAAGGCCTAGTTGGAGAACGAGGCTCCTTTATGAGGAAGTTAATCCTATTTCATCCAATAAAGTCTTGTTATTTGATGAGCACTGATATATAAAGAAAGAATATGATCTCTTGTTCTTGCAAATCACTAAGAAATATGAGACTGTTAAAAATGATTTCAAGATTGCAAACAAAGTCTGGAAATAGAAATGCGTTAATTGTATACCAATATGAAGAAATGTGATGATGTTGAGCTTACAAATTCTCTAATTAATTTTTCTAAATTTGATGCTCTTACTTATAGCCTTGTTGGTTGTAAGAATGACGATGATGATGTTTTGGCACCTTCTCACACTTTCTTGGCTACTAGCATTGTGTTTTCTCCTAGTGTTGAAAAACATACTATAGAGATTGGGACTTAACTATTAAGCAATATAGGCTATAATAAAGGTGGATTTGGGAAAAGTGGAAATAGTAATGTCGTTCCCATTACTCTTACACTAAAATCATCTAGAAAAGACCTATGATACGATGAGAATTTATTGATAGATAGGCATGGCTTTACAAAGATTAGAAGGCTCTTATTTGTTGTAGGTATAATTCATTTCTCTAAGTTAAAGGAAAGGAAACCAAGTGTAATGATTATATTACTTCCACTAAATATTTGACTAATCATAAGATGCCAATATTTGAAACTATTATTGTAGATCTAACATTCTTATTGGTGTGTGATATTATCATAAAATTTTGAATATAAATAAAACTCATATTGCCCCTCTTGTTTAGTAGAAATAAAATTCCCTTCCATATCAACATCCTCATCATGAGGATCAAAGGAATTTCCTTAGGAATAAACATTCTTAAAATGGTGACAATTATTCTTTGAGATATTTGTAGAAGAGATGTGGAAGAATTGTTTCGGACAAGTTTCAATACTAAGGTGGATAGTGGTGGGATTGATTAATAGCCATGGAAACATTTGAAAAAAGTGTTTGAGGACTACATATGTGTATTATTTACTATATAGAAATATAGCTTTATTTATTGTTGTTTATCCATTGGAATGGTCAACTATGGTTTGACTATATCAATATTTCAACCAAGCTTCACTAAAGATGTTGTTGAAGCTTATACTTGATAATTGTATTGATTTGTGGACTATTGTATTGCTCCTTCAATTTTATTCAAGGGGAGGGATTTGAGGAGGGGGGGAGAGGGGGGGGGGTGGGGGTGCGGGGGAGGAGGTGCTATTGATGTTTTGATGAGTAAACCCAACATGACATGTCTAGTTGATTAATTGATTCAAACTCATTGCTTAGACCACCTAAATTGGGTTCAAGTGAGTTATTTATGGATCAATGGGATACGTAGATTGAGTACTATTGTGTGTCACAATGGGTTCCTATTTGACAATTGTTTCGATAGAGTCTGTTTATGTGACACAAATTAATTATTGTGATCCATGCATTATTATCCAATCAACTCATCCACATAGATGGCATTTCTTATTTTTCTTGTCCGTTTTGTCAACTAGGACTACTTGGATAGTAGTTTGGAAAATTTGTTTTTGATATTTTCTTATTTTCATATGCTCTCACTTACCATCATGTATTATTCATCGATTTTAGAGTACATTAGGTTAAGTACCTTAATGGTGATTATTTTTTATACTTTTATTTGGGAAATGGTATTGTACCATAGTTTGATCAATATGATAGCTACTTACAAGTTATTATTTAGAGATGACGATATTTCTTATTGTATCTAGGTAGATTTGTTTCTTTGGTGACAAACATTTATCGTTCAAAGGAAATTAAAAGGAAATGTATGTCATTTGATTTTTCCTCCAAAGATGAGTTTAAGTGGGGGTTGTTGGAACTAATAATTCATTGTGTTCTCTCACCTTGTGAGAATATGGAGCTCACCATTAGATGGAGTTAACCACCAAACCAAATGACACACGAAGTTGACTACATTCACATTAATGATTTCACTACCACCTTTTATGGATAGCTATGGGTGTGTGGTTCTATACATATATATTTTTTTCGTCTATCCAAACCTATATATAAATGATATGAAACTTCATTAATTTTATTCTAAGTGTTAATTATATTTACTGAAATTATTACTATTAAATTATTTGTTTTCACTCATGTTATTTATTCACCTATTCCAACACATATACACACACACACATAAGTTAAATTATATTTCTTGCAAAAATCACATTAAATAGTTGTTTCGAGTCATAACCTTCCTGGTATCACTTCGTCATAGGTGTCATGTCTCCCTTTTTCCACCCCAATTTTTTTTTTTTTTTTTTTTTATATATATATATAGGTGAGTGACTTGTCCTTGAGGGTTGAATCTAATTCATTTTAATGCACCCTTAACTATATATGATTATCTTCGATTTATCTCATATGATAATTTGTTATTTAACTTTCATAAAATATAAGACCACCCTTATATTTTTATAACACACTCGTTAAGTCGTTCTGTCCCACCAAGACCTCAATTGAAGTTTTCAATTTCACTACCTCATAATTGAAGTTTCGGCCTTTACAAAATCCTGATCTTTTCGAAGGTTTGGGGGACGTCGCGCTATTGGAGAGGGGTCTTATTCCCATTACCATGGGTACGCTACATGTATAGCGATGGTGTGAATTACATTTGATAACAAATTATTTTCTCACTTGCATATATAGGAGATATAAAAGACCCATAAATGGTCGACAAGTGTGGGCTTGTCAACCTCTGTCCTCGTCCCTGTGGCATGAAGAATTAATTTGTTTCACCCACCCGGGTACCTTGACTTGATACGAGATCAGTTGTGAAATAGACACGTAGGTTTATGAAATCGAGTTTTGTATATTAGAGATCCACGCCAGCTACGACCTTCATGTGTTTGGGAATTGTCGATTTGTTTAACTGCGTGATAATCCGACTCTGAGTTGTTTACTGACATATGATACTAAACGTACGATTTCCTACGCTGGTGTTTAATGTTTTGATCTCCATCGGGATTTTCATGAGTCCTTGTCTGTGCGTTTGATTTTATTTCGAATACCCTAGAACACCATTCCTATGCCGAATTGACACCGAGCTGATATCGAGCCACGAGCTAGGGTTTCAACCTAACACAAATTTTTCCCAGTCTTGTTATCTTCCAGGTTATTCGTTTCATCTCATTATCCTTTCTCATATGCATCTCTGCTTTTTTCTCCACTCCACGAAGTGCCGCAACTCGGGTGGATTTTTCTTTCCAGTGCGTGGTGCTGGCTTTCAGCGGGAAGGTAACCAAGTTCACATCTGGAATTTTTTCTTCCTATGGTCGATGTCTTTCAGATTTGCTGATGTATATTCTATGAATTTTTCTGTTGGTTTCCATGACGACGCCTCATCCGAACATGCGTTGGATTGTTTACCAAGTCCGCAGACTCCAACCCACTGCGTTCTATGGCTATGCTTCTCCCTTTTGCATCTGAGTTCTGAAGAGGGGTGAGGGTTTTGAACCCCGACAGACAGCCTGAGCGGGTTCAAAGCGAAGTCTCTTAAACACGTTATGGTTAGTTGAAACCCTCACTGTGTTTATTTGTTGTGATAGATGTGCATATGGATATATGATAACCAATTGTATTCTGATTTCTATAGATACCATTAGCTATGATGAATGCAATTCTTCTATTTTTCTTCAGGGTTTCTATTCGTTCGTTATCACCTTTACAGGTGACCCTGGTTCCCGCCATTTCCATATCATACCATCTGCTGGTTTATTGACTCGATTTTGGGCTTGCACCTCTTCAAATATGTATGGTATATTTTGTTTTTAGGTTATGTGAGCACGCTGGCAAACGAAACTCCCGACCACGCTCATTTTCCATTTCCTCTGGCAACGACCGAGTCGTTCCTTCGATGCCCCTAATCTCCCTCTCAGGGGTTTCGTGTTACTGTGTGCACAGTAGAATTCCTACCAACTATGTTAGTTTTTCGTTTTGCCATTGTTTTTCATTGCAGGGTATGACTGTCTAGCAGTCAACGTTGTATCAAGACTATATGATACTGGTTTTTACACACAATTTGTGCAGACACTGCGCCACATTTCTATTTGATTTTATTTATGTATTTAATATCGAGAAAAAAATGGATTATGTGCACAGTTTGGTTTATCTTTGATTCGAGGTCTGTCACTATGCTGACCTCACCCTTCACTTGTCGGTGTGTTGGTCATGAAACTCGTTCAAGTGATCTATGGCCGCCCCTTCCTTAACCGCATTTTCTCTCCTACAAGTTTTTTTTTTCTCGTTTTATAATTCGTGTTGGTCTCGCACTAGAAGCATAACCTATCACTACTGTGTATGACATGTTTGTGCACCATGTTGGTTACCTTCTGGAATTTGGTTTTATTTATCTCTATTAAGTTCTGTTGGTGTTGTTATCGATACATTGATTTCCTGGTTCAATTAGTTTAGATGATATAATCTTAGAAAATATCGGTGATGGCTGTGCTACGCACCGATCTAGATTTTTAAGTGTAGATCGATATTGTAATTCAATGATTCCATGACCGAAAGTGCTTTCGCATCATACTTGGTTTCTCGTTTCCTTTTTGGAGATTTATCTCGAGGACGTGTAGTATATAAAAGTATTCATTCAGTTTTATATGGGTTTCTAAAATCATTTCCAGTACAATTATATGCAATTATACATGTAAGGCATGAATATGATTAAATTGTTTTTTTCTGCATAGACAGAGATGTTTATACACCATTTACATAGTATAATTCTGTTAATCAGAGATAGATCGTTCGATCGCCTTCGTCGTAAATTGTTTGATCTTCAATTTTTCTTGTGTTGACTAATACTCAAATAAATTTTTATTATGCCAACCACTTTTTACAATTTCAAATTTTTAAGATAAGATTTACAGATGCTTGAACAGTACTAGGAACCTCTGCATATAAAATTTACTTCCTATATACATCTATTATCATATGAGGAATGTACAGATTTCTAGTGTAGGCTATGGTTGTTTTTTTTTAAATTTAATTATGAATTCTCATGCACATTCTTATCTGGATATAGAAACTCTACTACTGCTTTGTTTTATTTCTGCTCATAGAGTGCACTAACATAGGAGAAGTAGATTGATATAAATTCAACTGTTATCTTCTATGGACATACAAGTATCCCGAGATCTGAACAGAGATGGTTTAGAAATTCTGGTGGATTCTATTTTTCACAGCTAATGTCTACAACTATACAGAGTTCAGAAGGTGAATACCTTCTACTGATTCTGTTAAATGTAGCATATATAGTATAATATATATAAAACCTTTATATGTAGCCAATTCATACTGAAGTAAAGAAAACATCAGATAAGTAGCATTTACATACCACTCAGCAAAATGACCAACCTCCCAACCTTAGAGTTCTATTTTTCTCCCAGAACTCATCCCCGAGCTGAGATCGCCTCCACCACAGACTAACCTCAATCTTTTTAGGAGTAGCTTATTTAAGCTATTGTTCCCCAAAGCATGTTTCTAATTCTGCGTCGAGAATCTCAGGATGCTTTTCTTCCTGTTTTCCTAGGCTTCCCAATTTAGGGATTCTTTAAAGCTGTTTTATGCTTTTCCTCAGCTTTCCCAGCTTTTTACCTCTTCCCAACTACTCTCCTCATCATTGGGGAAATTCAGAATTTTCCTCAAAAATCTAAATTTAAAACTTATTGTCTTTCAAGGATTTTTGAAAGATTGTGGGGAAATATTTGCCTCATCCATCCTCACAGATTTAGCAAGTGATCTCATCATCTCATTTTTGGTCAATTTGCACCACAATAATTTATTCATTTCCTCAATAAAATGTTTAATTACATTCACAAAATAATTATCCTTTGGGGTCCACTCCCCTTAGGATGTAAAGTTCAAGTATCTAACTCTAAAAAGAATCACATGAATTGGGGGTGTTACATATTCCCCCTCTGAAAATAAACACTGTCCTCGGTGTTGTTATTCAACCACTGGAGTTTATTTTGCAAACAAAAATGGATATTTTTCCATCATTTTAGTCTCTCGTTCCCAGGTAGCTTCTTCAGCAGTAAAGTGCTTCCACTGCACCTTTACTCTTGCTACCGTTCTGCTTCTCAATTCAATTTCTTCCCGCTCCAATATTTGAAGCGGTTCTAGCAGAAACTCCCCTTCTGGTTCCACCTGTACCACATTCCAATCAACTATGTGAGAAGCATCATGCACATATCTTTTTAATAATGAAACATGAAAGACATCATGAACTCTAACATGGGGTGGTAAGGCCAGCTTGTAAGCCACTGGTCCCACCCTTTCTAATATTTCAAAGGGACCACAGTATCTAGGGGCCAATTTTGCACAACTCCCAGCATAAAGGGTGCTCTTTTTGGGTTTAATATGCAAATATACATGCTCCCCAACTTTAAATTCTCTATGCACTCTTTTCTTATCTGCATAACTCTTCTGGCGATCTTGTGCTGTCTTGATGTTCTTTTGTATCTGTTTGACAATTCCTTCCATTTCTTGTAAAGCATCTGGTCCCAACATTAGTTTGTCTTCTGGCTGACTCCAGCTCAAAGGAGTGCGACACTTCCTTCCATACAGTGCCTCAAAAGGACTCATTTTGATGGAGGATTGATAGCTGTTATTATAGGAAAATTCAGCTAAATGTAAGAAATCTTCCCACTTTGAGGGTCTATCCATCACATACATTCTCAACATGTCCTCCAAAATTTGATTAGTTCTTTCCGTTTGACCATCAGTCTGAGGGTGGTAGGCAGTGCTAAAATTCAATTTAGTGCCCATTCCTCCAAATAATCCCCTCCAAAAGGCTGTTGTAAATTTAGCATCCCTATCAGAAACAATCACCTTAGGGACCCCATGGAGTCTTACTATCTCCTTCAGGAACACATTTGCTACTTGAGCTATTCCAAAGGTGGATTTCACTGGTATAAAGTGAGCAGCTTTGGTTAAAGTGTCTACTACTACCATTACAGAATCATGTTGGTATTTGGTTTTGGGTAATCCTGTAATGAAGTCCATAGAAACAGTGTCCCATTTCCATTCTGCAATGGGAAAAGGGTTCAGAAGGCCGGCAGGATGCTGATGTTCCACCTTAACTAGTTGACATTCCATGCATCTACTTAAATATTTTGCTACATCTCTCTTCATTCCTGGCCAGAACAACTTCTTTTTCAGGGCTGTTAACATTTTCTGATATCCTGGATGTCCTGCATAAGGTTGTTTGTGGTATTCATCCAGAATTTCTCTTTTTAAAGACTCTACATTGGGAATATACAATCTGCTCTTATATCAGATCAGCCCTTTTTGGTTTTGAGTGAAACCAGTTTTCTCCTTTTTCTGTAATTTTACCAGAAGTGTTTCATAATTTGGGTCTTGGTTTGCTGCTTTAATCACTAATTCTTCTACATCAATCTGAGCACTACTTCCAATATTATTGATATTTTCACAAGCATTTCTGCTCAATGCATCATCAACTTTATTTTCTTTCCCTCTTATATGTTTTATGTCCATGTCGAACTCACTTAAAAAGGACAGCCATCTGGCCTGTCTGGCATTCAATTCAGTTTGAGAAAAGAAATATTTGAGACTAATATGATCAGTCATCAATGTAAATCTTTTTCCAAGAAGATAGTGCCGCCACATTTTCAAAGCATGAATAACAGCTGCTAACTCTAAATCATAGGCACTATAATTCTGTTCATGTATCTTCAGTTTCCTGGATTCATAGGCAATCACTGAATTTTCCTGCAAAATAACTCCTCCCAATCCTTCTCTACATGCATCCGTACATACCACAAATTCCTTATCAGGATCTGCAATCTTCAGTATAGGGTCTGTAGTAAGTTTCAGTTTTAATTTGTCGAAACTGTTTTGGCATTTTTCAGTCCATTCAAACTTGACACCTTTCCTCTGTAAGGAAGTGATGGGATGTGCTATGGCAGAAAATCTCTCCACAAATCTGCGATAATAGCCGGCAATCCCCATGAATGATCTAACTGCTGAAACATCAGCGGGCACTGGCCATTCTTTTATAGCCTTTATCTTCTCTGGGTCAACAGCAAGGCCTTGTTCAGAAATAATATGACCCAAGTATTGGATCTTGTCCTTATAGAACTCACATTTGTTGAATTTAGCATATAGCTGATTTTCCTTTAGAGTTTGCAACACTATCCTCAGGTGTTCTTTGTGTTCCTCTTCACTGTTTGAGTAAACTAAAATATAATCTATGAACACAAGGACAAATTTATCCAAATACTTGTTTAACACACTGTTCATTAGACACATAAATGTGGCAGGGGCGTTTGTCAACCCAAAAGGTAGCACTACAAATTCGTAGTGGCCATACCTGGTTCTAAAGGCTGTTTTGCTGATGTCTTCCTCTTTAATCCTAAGATGGTGGTAACTAGTTCTTAAGTCAATTTTTGAGAATACTGAAGCTCCTCTCACCTGATCAAAAAGATCATCAATTCTAGGCAAAGGATATCTATTTTTAATGGTCAACTTATTCAGTTGCCTATAATCAATGCACATCCTGAAAGTTCCATCTTTCTTTTTCACGAACAGCACTAGTGCTCCCCAAGGAGACACACTCGGTCTGATATACCCTTTATCTAGCAGTTCTTGCAATTGCATTTTCAGTTCCATAAGTTCAGGAGGACTCATTCGATAAGGTGCTCGTGAAACAGGTGTTGCTCCCGGCACCAGATCGATTGAGAAGTCAATCTCTCTTTTGGGAGGAAGGTGAGGGATTTCCTTTGGAAAAACTTCCTTGAATTCTCTTATTAATGGTACAGCATCCAGTAATTCTTCTTCAGTTTTCTGTTCTGTTTCTTCCACATGCACTGCATAAACTTGGTATCCTTTTCTAGCTGTTCTTTTTAATTGCAATGCTGAAATTTGTCTTACAGAAATAGGTTTTGGTTTCCCTTTGAGAATAAACATTTTCCCTTCCTCATCTACATAGTGCAAGGTCTTATCCCAGCAATTCATCAAAGCTTTCTTCTTTTCCAGCCAATCCATTCCTATTAATAGATCATATGACCCTAAGGGTAGAATGTTCAAATTCACTTCTGTTCGAGACTCATCTAATTGAATTTCTGTTCTGGGCAATTTATGTGTTACCTTTCTTTTTGTTCCAGTGGCCAGTTGTACCAACCATGACTGTTGAAATTTTTCAGTTTTTAAGTTACATTTTTCTACAATATTTGGACTAATGTAACTCAAAGAAGCACCTGGATCAATCAGAACAGAAACAGGTAGGTCAGAAATCTTACCCTCCATTTCCACCATGGTTGCTTGATGTTCTGCTTGTCGATTTTCCAGGGCTGCACTAATAGTTGGTATGTTTCTGGCTATATCATTTACTGTTGTCGCTTCCCTATCTCTCATGAGCATATGAACGTTTCAATGGGGGCAGTCCCTCAACAGATGGGGTTCTCCATAGCGCCAACATTTTAAGGGCTCCTTCATTCTGATTGTTCCCTCCTTTTTACTGTCTCCATCTATCGGTTTCGATGCCACTTGAGACTGTGCAGTTTGACTTTCTTTGGGTTTACTAAACCTTTTTCACTGATGATCTCTGCCAAAATTCTTCAAATAGGCTGGTTTCTGTTTTCTCCCCTTGAATTCATTCTTACTTACCCAACTTTTTCCTTGATCAGTTTTTCCTTTGAACTGTTGGTAACACAATCTAGCTTTTCTAACAGCTTCGTCCATTGTTTTGGGATTATCAAACTCAATTTTCTCCTTGTAGACCACAGGCAAACAATTCAGAAACCTCTGTACCTTCACCTTTTCCTCCCTTATGTAAGGTACATACCTCAATAGATTGGTAAATTTAGTAACAAACTCTTCGATAGTGAGCTATCCCAATCTAAGCTCATGAAATTATTTTGCTTTGTCATCATAGTACCGCTCATTCAAGTAGCGATTCTTGAATTTTGCCTGAAATTCTTCCCAAGTAACTGTCTTTTCATCTATGGCATGTACCATCTTTGTCTCCTCCCACCACAAGGTAGCCTTACCTTGTAGCTGGTAGACAGCTAATCTGGCCTTCAAATTGCTTTCATATTCATAAACCTGGAAATACTTAATCATATTCAACAACCAGGCTTTAGCATCTTCCTCCTTCTCCCCGTCATAGGAGGGAGGTTTGATTTTGTGGAATTCCCCTTGTAATTCCTTTTTCTGCTTATTCTGATGTCGAATGGCATACTCCTCATCCGATTCATCATTTTTCCTCTTTCCGGAACCTTCGCCTTCTTGGCTGTTCCATGAGGTTAATTCCTTGATGAGCCTTTCTTGCTCCTCACTCGCTAATGACAATCTGTCATTCTGGCTTTTTATCTCAGCCAACTCTTGTTGCAAATTTTGCAACATAGCCATCATGGCCGCATTGGGATCTAGTTCACCCCACAGATCCATGTAAATTTCTCCACCTTCTTCCATTCTATCACTCCACTGTACACTACACAACACAGATTAGTGAACAGGAAAAAAAAACAAACAACAACAAAACTTTTGCTACAGCAAACAAAATTATATAGTGAGTACACAGCAATCGTGAGCACTAAGTCACCAGCCCAGTTTTATAACTTGGGCTCTGATACCATTTGTCATGTCTCCCTTTTTCCAACCACAATTTTTTTTTTTTTTTATACATATATATGGGTGATTGACTTGTGCTTCATGGTTGAATCTAATTCAACTTAATGCACCCTTACTATATATGATTATCTTTGATTTATCTCATATCATAATTTTTTATTTAAACTTCCATAAAATATAAGACAACCCTTATATTTTATAATACCCTCGTTAAGTCATTCTGTCCCACTCATACCTCAATTGAAGTTTTATTTCACTACCTCATAATTGAAATTTCGGTCTTTATATAGTCCGAATCTTTTCAAAGGTTTGGGGAATGTCGTGCTATTGGAGAGGGGTCTTATTCACACTACCATGGGTACGCTACATGTATAGCGATGGTGTGAATTACATTTTATAATGATTTATTTTCTCACTTGCATATATACGAGATATCAAAGACCCGTAAATGGTCGACAAGTGTGGGTTTGTCAACCTCTGTCCTACATCCCTGTGGCATGAAGAATTAATTTGTTTCACCCACCCGGGTACCTTGACTTGATACGAGATCAGTCGTGAAGTAGACATGTAGGTTTATGAATTCGAGTTTTGTGTATTAGAGATCCACGCCAGCTACGGCCTTCATGCGTTTGGGAATTGTCGATTTATTTAACTGCGTGATAATCCGACTCTGAGTTGTTTACTGACATATGATGCTAAACGTACGATTTCCTACGCTGGTGTTTAATGTTTCGATCTCCATCGGGATTTTCAGGAGTCCTTGTCTGTGCGTTTGATTTTATTTCGAAAACCCTAAAACGCCATTCCTATGTCGAATTGACACCGGGATGATATCGAGCCATGAGCTACGGTTTCAACGAAAACAAATTTTTTCCAGCCTCGTTATCTTCCAGAGTTTTTGTTTCATTTCATTATCCTTTCTCATATGCATCTCTGCTTTTCGCTTTATTCCACGAAGTGCCGCAACTCGGGAGGATGTTTACCAACGCGTGGTTCTGGCTTTCAGCGGGAAGGTAACCAAGTTCACTTCTGGAATTTTTTTTTTCTTCCTATGGTCGATGTCTTTTAGATTTGCTAATGTATATTCTATGAATTTTTCTGTTGGTTGCCAGAACGACGCCTCATCCGAACATGCATTGGATTGTTTACCAAGTCCACAGACTCCAACCCACAGTGTTCTATGGCTATGCTTCTCCCTTTTGCATCTGAGTTCGGAAGAGGGGTGAGGGTTTTGAACCCCAACAGACAGCCTGAGCGGGTGCAAAGCAAAGTCTCTTCAACTCGTTATGGTTAGTTGAAACCCTCACTGTGTTTATTTGTTGTGATAGACATGCATATGGATATATGATAACCAATTGTATTCTGATTTCTACAGATACCCTTCGCTACGATGGATGAAATTCTTCTATTTTTCATCAGGGTTTCTAATCGTTCCTCCTCACGTTTACAGGTAACCCTGGTTCCTGCCATTTCCATATCATACCATCTGCTGGTTTATTGACTCGGTTTTTGGGCTTGCGCCTCTTCAAATGCGTATGGTATATTTTGGTTTCAGGTTATGTGAGCACGCTGGCAAACGAAACTCCCGACCATGCTCGTTTTCCATTTTCTCACCGCGCGGCAGGGTCGTTCCTTCGATACACCCTAATCTCCCTCTGCCGGGGTTTCGTTTCTTTGTACTGAGTGGACTTCCTACAACTATGTCTTGTTTTTCGTTTTGCCATTGTTTTTAGATTGCGGTGTATTTGTCTGAAGGTTAACGTTGTATCAAGACTATATGATACGGGTTTTACACACAATTTGTGTAGACAACGCGCCACATTTTCTGTTTGATTTGTTATGTATTTAATGTCGAGAAAAAAGTGGATTATGCGCCGGAAGTTTGGTTTATCTTTGACTCGGAGTCTTGTCCTATGCGACCTCGCCCTTCACTTGTCGGTGTGTTGGTCATGAAACTCGTTCAGGTGGTCTATGGCCGCCCCTTCCTTAACCGCATTTTCTCTCCTACAAGTTTTTTTTTTTCCTCGTTATATAATTCGTGCTGGTCTCGCACTAGAAGTATAACCTATCACTACTGTGTATGACATATTTGCGCACCATGTTGGTTACCTTCTGGAATTTGGTTTTATTTATCTTTATTAAGTTCTGCTGGTGTTGTTATCGATACATTGATTTCCTGGTTCAATTAGTTTAGATGATATAATCTTAGAAAATATCGATGCTGACTGTGCTACGCACCGATCTAAATTTTTTTTCCAGTGTAGATCGATATTGTAAATCAATGATTCCATGACTGAAAGTGCTTTCGCATCATACTTGGTTCCTCGTTTCCTCTTTGGAGATTTATCTTGAGGACATGTAGTAGATAAAAGTATTCATTCAGTTTTATATGGGTTTCTAAAATCATTTCCAGTACAGTTATATGCAATTATACATGTAAGGCATGAATATGATTAAATTGTTTTTCTGCATAGACAGAGATGTTTATACACCATTTACATAGTATAATTTTGTTGTATCCAGAGATAGACTGTTCACTGCATTAATAGCATGGTGTCTTATTTCTAAGGGTTAATTAACGAACAATAAATTTCTCCGAATATAACTATTGTAATACAATTTCTGATAGTCCAATTATAAGTGTTCTTTCTGGTCCTGCCTTCTTCAGAAATTGCTTGACCTTCAATTTATCTTGTGTTGACTAATACTCAAATAACTCCTTATTATGCCAACCACTTTTTACAATTCCAAATTTTTAAGATAAGATTTACAGATGATTGAACAGTACTAGTAACTTCTGCATATAAAATTTGCTTCCTATATATCTTTCTTATCATATGAGAAATGGACAGATTTCTAGTGCAGGCTATGTTTTTTTTTTTTAATTTAATTATGAATTCTCATGCACATTCTTATCTGGATATAGAAACTCTACTACTGATTTGTTTTATCTCTGCTCATAGAGTGCACTAACATAGGAGAAGTAGATTAATATAAACTCAAGTTTTATATTCTGTGGACATACAAGTATCCCCAGATCTGAACAGAGATGGTTTAGAAATTCTGGTGGATTCTATTTTTCACAGCTAATGTCTACAACTCTACAAAGTTCTGAAGGTGAATACCTTCTACTGATTCTGTTAAATGTAGCATATATAGTATAATATATATAAAACCTTTATATGTAGCCAGTTCATACTGAAGTAAATAAAACACAGATAAGTAGCATTTACATACCAATCAGCAAAATGACCAACCTCCCAACCTTAGAGTTCTATTTTTCTCCCAGAACTCACCCCCGAGCCGAGATCACCTCCACCACAGAATAACCTCAATCTGTTTAGGAGTAGCTTATTTAAGCTATTGTTCCCCAAAGCATGTTTCTAATTCTACGTCCAGAATCTCAGGATGCTTTTCTTCCTGTTTGCCTAGGCTTCTCAATTTAGGGATTCTTTAAAGCTGTTTTATGCTTTTCCTCAGCTTTCCTAGCTTTTTACCTCTTCCCAAATACTCTCCTCATCATTGGGGAAATTCAAATTTTTCCTCAAAAATCTAAATTTAAAACTTATTGTCTTTCAAGGATTTTTGAAAGATTGTGGGGAAATATTTTCCTCATCCATCCTCACAGATTTAGCAAGTGATCTCACCATCTCATTTTTGGTCAATCTGCACCACCATAATTTATTCATTTCCTCAATAAAATGTTTAATTACATTCACAAAATAATTATCCTTTGGGGTCCACTCCCCTTAGGATGTAAAGTTCAAGTATCTAACTCTAAAAAGAAATCACATTAATTGGGGGTGTTACAATTGGAAAGATGAATAATATATATATATATATATATATAAATATATATATATATATATATATATATATATATATATATAAGTCCATTAGGCTACTAAAATCCAAACCAACAACATCTATATAAGAAAAAAAATGATTAAGAAGTCCCGCACAAAAGGCCATTGCATATAAGATAGTTCAAGAATCCAAAGAATTCATTGGGGTTGGGTTATCCACCTTCGAGCCAGGGGTCTCTTGGATCTTGAGCTCACACTAGATATGATTTTCCATGTGAGCAAGGTGATATCCATTTTATCCAAATTTTTCTTTCATATGTCATTGATTCCTTTGAATTCTGTTCAAGAAGGAGATGAAATAAGTTTGGTCTTCATGTTTCTCTTGGAGGAAAAAAGCCAAGAACATCTTAAGCTGCTAATAGAGAGTGATTGACTGCATAAATTGGTTTTGAATTCTCCCAGTGTGACCAAGGGCAGGAATCTAGTGGAATACCTCATCTAGTACCTATGTATCTGAATGAGAAATATGATCCTTTGTGACTAGAGTTTCCCACTTCTGAATATCTTTTCACAGGATACGGATTTTCGACATGGAATAAAGAAAAAACCTCTTTGGCTTGCACCTCCTCTTATAGACTACATGACTAGATAAAAACACCCTCATCTCAACGCCCTTGCATTTGAAGATAGGCCATGTTTCTAGTGAATCGAAGGAGGTTGGACCAGAAGAAAAAGGAAACACATCGATGTACCCACATATGATAGAAACATAAAAAACCCTCCCCCAAAATAGAATAAATACAGAAAACTTGAAAGACACCAAATTATTTACCACCAACCCACCCCAACACTATCCAACTGACCGGACAATCTAGAAATCATAGAAAAATTTTCCAAGAAGAAAAAATTCTACTTGAAAGGTGAGTCCCTCCATGATATAGAGATAACTCAAGTCCTAACCAAGTTCGAATACCTATAGACCCAATAAACACGAAACTACAAGAGGGAAAAAAAGGCTCTTACCTTGCACAACTAGCATTTCAAAATTTAGGAGGACTAGAATAAAAATCAACATGGGGAAAAGTAAGAAATGAAGCTGAGGAGAGTTAATTACCCGAAAGGAGGATAACATGCATAGAATAAATCCGCTAGACAGAGACTGATAGTCAATCCTCTCTGCCACTGAGTCTCAATGATTACTCTAGAGGAGATGAATGAATCCCAAGAAAAATTTCCAAGCCCCAAAATGTTTAATATCTTCCTTAGTACAAAAGAGACATCTCGTTAAGCACATAGCTAAAAATACACAAGAAATTTGTAGAGAATAAGGGAGGAAATGTTTTTTTCTCCCTATAAATAATAATCCAAGGCTATCCCATATAGAATTTTTTCATACCATCCACCAAAAATAGACAAATATTATCGACAATATATGGATTCCTCCCCACAACTTCCTCAACTCAATGAAATCTCAAAGAGTGAAATGGAAATTTTGTTCCTTAACCACCGCAGACAAGGGGATGTTATTGCAACAGACGAAATATGTGTGAAAATGTAGCTGATAAATATAATTGTCTTGGGGAATGCATGTTATGTCACCCCATCCATTAATACCCTTAGGAGGTGACGCGGTGGTGAACAGCACTCCCTGTATGTCATCTTGTAAGGTAGACCACTCCGATCAGGGAGTATTGTCTCACTCCACAATGGCTAAGATATCAATTTCCTTATTACTTTATCATCGAGAATGAGAGGAAAATATATATGGGATGGAGCATAGTAAGGAACTAATACGTCTAATGATAGATTGATCCTTCATATCTTGGAGATATTTCCAGTTGGTGCTGCATTTATCAACTTTTTAATAAAGGCAATCACTAATTGAGAATCCCCATCAATTTGAAGATTGGGAGTAGCCATCTCAATCACCACCAACAGATCTCTCTCCAATCTCGGGATTTTTTCCATATGGTTACTAGAATGAAAATAACGAGCAGAATATACCCTTAGGACTCGCCCATCACCATCACGAAATATGCCCTTGTACTAAGCTAGGCTGACGTTTCCTTTATAGGCCCGATAAAAATTTAATTTCATAAAACATTAAGGGAGGAAAAATAAAATAGGGGAAAACCTTATGGGGGGCGCTAAAATACCAAGAATATATCATCACTGGAGATAACTCTAACATAGATAGAATTTTTTCCTCCTAGGGTTTTTCATTCCAATCATCTTGTAACCATGATTCATAGAGGACAATTTCCTTTATATCTTGTTTTGTCTGAAGCCAAAGCACATCTCCTTAAGAATACACCTATGAGAAATTATACTATTTCTTTCTTTCCATAAGACCCATAGGAGGAAGCTTGGGTCTAGGTTCCATGCATGATTGACCACTAGATTTGAACCCATCCCCTTTCACCATTTCTCTAGAGTTTCCCCTATATTATCTCCTATGTGGTCTAAGGAGCCAAAGGTATGCTATAAATTTCCACATACTCTGCATAATGACAATATTTCAGTATATGATCCATTTTATCCTCATTATTCCAACATAACTAGAAAAGATATGAACCTTCATACCCTTTACTCCTAAGATGGTACCATGTCGGAAAATTTCATTAAATAACAAGCCACTTTATGCCATAGGTGATTAGTCCATGTTTTCCTCCATTTATCATTGTGTGTAAGATCATATAATATTGCAAAAAGAGTATATCCTTCTTGGATGACAAACATTCCACATGAGTGGTACCCCTAGTGAAGTTTGTCAGGGTCTAGAGAGAAAGATATTTTATGATCTTGGAGATATGATAACAAGGTATCCTAAGAAATCAAGGATGTGTGGTGAGCCCAATCCTCCTTATTCTTCCAAATGTGCCACAAAGAAGTTGGTTGGTGCTATTTCTAGAAATATTCCAATGTCACACATTGTTTCTCCTTGGTGTAACTTTTAAAGTGTGTAAGGTCCTCGTAGTCGCTTAACTATGGAATTTTCTACTAGATTTTCTGCTAGAATAAAGCATTTTTACCATTCTTTACTTCCCAGAAGGTATGACGTTGAATTAGTGGTGATTGTTCCATGAAAGATTTCAGATTCAAGACTCTAGGGGGAGATATTTTCTCTACAATTTCTTGATTTTTGATGAGGAGTTTATATATTTACGACCCAAAATTTGTTTCCATAATTCTATTTCCCCATTTAACCATCATTACCACAACTTATCACCTAACACATTGTTGGGAATCTACAGATCCCTAATACCTAAACCACCTTCGAGTTTTGGCAGGCTTAACTTATACCATGCCCCCAACGACCACTTCTTTTCCTTCTTCGATCCCCACTAGATAAAGTATTTGAAAATGGAGATTGTAGATTTTAGAATCATTTTTAGGGCCACGAGCACTGATAGTTGATACACTAGAAGAGCCATCAATGATAATTTAATGAAAAGAACACGACCAACTAGGTTCCGAGTACGAAAGACCCAATTTCCCAACTTGGAATTCCTCCTCTCAATAATTTTCTTCCAACAAGCTGAACAAAGAGAATGGGCCACCAAGGGAGCTCCCAAATAAGCTAAAGGTAATGAGCCTATATTGAACTTTAGAAGTCGAGATAGATACACTAAATTGCCTCATTTTCATTTAAGGATAGAATATTTGACTTTTCCATATTGATTACATTACCTGATGCTTCCATAAATAAATTCAATATGGATTTAAAATGAAGCGCCTCATTTTTCGTAGGTAAGGAAAATAGCAAAATATCATCCAGAAATTGCTGGTGGATGATGGGAAGGTCATTTCCCTACAAACTTAGGCCCTGCAGATTTGAGTGATGAATAACCTATTTAATATATCTCCAAAGGCCCTAACCAAAAATAATGAATAGGGAAGGGGAAATGGATCCCCCTATAAGAGGCTCGAGAAATCCAGGAAGGAGAGAAAACAAAATCCTTAAGGGGATATTGAAGGTATTTCCAGTTAAGATGGCCATAGGCCTTGGAGTTATCAAGCTTGATTAACATTCCAACTTTTTTGGTCTTTTTGAAGGAATGGATTAACTCATGGGTGGCTATGATACCATCCAAAATTTTCCTACCTTTTACAAAGTCAGTCTATTCAGGAGAATTTATGTCCTTAAGGAGTAGTTTAAGATGATTGAAAATCACATAGGAGATTATTTTATGTATCACATTAGAAAGAGAAATAGAACAAATTCCACTCATTTCATCAGATATACCATATTTAGGGACTATGGTAATAAGAGTAGCATTGAATCATGACCATACCTGATTGGTGTGATGAGACTCCTCCACCAAGGTATGAATTTTATGGCCAAGAAAATACTAACAAACTTGGAATAAATTGGTGGTAAACCCATAAGAAGTTGGAGACTTTTTCCAAGGCATCTTTATCACCATATCTTCCACTTCTTCATAAGTAACCTCACGTATCAATTCTTCATTGCTTTTCTGCAACAAAAACCATGGTATGTTAAACCTATCACTGTACGTGACACTTGTTGTTGTCATTATCATGTGGAATTTTAGTTATATTATGACACATTCCTTAATTTTAGTAAATTATTTTGGAAATATTCACCTCCTCCTTCCACTATCTATGATTTCATATCTCAAATTCTATGTGGAAGAGAAAGCCATAAATTATTTTACCAAAAGAAATTTGTTGGTGGTAAAAAATGCGATGATTGTGGAAATTTGACTAAATTTAAAAAAAATATCGTACTGATATAAATGATCAATAATTTTCCAACCTAAAAGTGAAATGGAAGAGATATAAATATATCCATACATCGACTGGTTCAAGTAGTACTACAAGTGCTAAAATAATTGATTTACAAGAAGAAGAATTTTTTGTGATAGATTTTTTGAGAAAGTTTTAGGCAGAAATTTATAAATACACCAATCAGTCCCATAGATCTCGATGGCAGGACTTGCAATTGAAAAATCCCGTGATTTTTTTCCACCAGGTACCATTTTGTCAATAGTTTATTTTGCAGAAAACTACACATTTGTTCAAAAAAAATAAACACAGAGTGAATACTATCACTCAAACCTACACCTTGCTCAGGTGTTATTTTTGGGCATTCGCAACCTACCCTCACTCATTCAATACTCTCTAGCAAAATATACCCCTTCACACAAGCACCTTTCCAACTCTTACTAAATGAGTTCTCTCAGGCCCGCCTTCCCGATTCACCAAAATATCGAGCCTGACCTCTATAGACAATCCAAGATTATATAGGAGTCAACACCTCGTCCGACCATTCTGACCAAGTCTCCATGCTTGTCCATATTCTATATATATATGTTGAACAAAATGTTGGTCATATAGAAAGCACCAGTGAAAATCGGCATGCTATTAAATAATATCACTTTTATATCAGTGATGATTGTACACATGATACATATTTTGTACAAAATTGTTTTGAAAAGATTTATGACTCCTTGAAAAGTCGTGAAATAAAATTCAATGAAAATTGTATATGGTCAGTTGGATGCGCAGGTCAATTTAAATCTTCATGATCATTCTTCTGGTTGTGTTGTCTTCATATGAAAACCTGCATTAAACATTGTTGGAATTTCTTTGAGACTAGTCATGGAAAAGGAGAACATGACAATGCAGGGGCATGTATAAAACGAGCACTTTGAAGATATCAAATGGACCACTTTGGAAATCAACTTGTCTCAGTTGAAAAAGTATTTCAATGGTGCATCGCTGCACTAAGCCATGAGAATAACTGATCAAGGGAAATATGAAGGTACATTCAATTTATTTTTTATTGAATTTCTATTTTTAAATAATATTTATCACAATGATTATCTTCGATGGTATTTTGATAACATATTTATATTCTTATTTCAATTTTCCATATAGGTTTTTTTTGGCATATTGGGGTCCAAGATGTATATATATCGATTGGAGATGACGTTGAAAAAATAAAAGGGACTCGAAAATTGCATTGAATTAAAACAAAGTCGTCCAAAAATGTGTTTGCATTGGATAAAAGAAAATATTCTTGTTTTTTTCATGTTTACATAGACAAAATAGAATCCAATGATGTTTGTGAAAACAAAATGTATGTAAAATATTGGCAACATACATAACTAAATACAAAGGGGAAAATTTCCATTGCAAAATTTGAAGAAATACGATCAGAGGAGACTACAATATCATCCGAAGGTGATCGAGTTTCTGATCTTGTTAGAGAATGTAACATTTCAATTTCTTTCAAATTATAAAGATCTAGAAATATATAATAAAATAAAGTACACATTTTAATTTTAAAGTTGATTTTTCATGCTAATTATGATATAAATCTAAATACATAAGTTTGTTTTATTGTGCAGGAGATGTTTTTGCTGTAGTGTCACCTACTATCAACAAGGAAAATGTGAAGTATTATTTGATGTGTTGCACTGAACGAAAGATTAAATTATTGGAAAACTATGATAATAACGGGTTTACATATGACAAAGGGTCTATTATACTCAAAAGTTATTTTTTTCAACAAACTCATCAAAGTGGAGATTTTGTTTACTTTCAAGACTATGAACCTGATGTCATAAGTTGTCAATATATTCACTTGGTGTGTGCAACACACATAAAGTTGATAGAAGTTCAATCAAAGAAAAAATTGAAAATTAAGAAATGGAAAATGTGAAAAGCCGATCATGAACGGATCATTGAAGATGGAATTCCATTGAATTTTTTTAGATTGAACTGCCCAACAATTTATTTTCTTTAGATATTTCTTTTAAAATTTCTAGAACTGAACTAAAAATTGAATTGCCTTTTTATGTTATATGTACAAGCGTTCATACATGTACATTGTTTTGGTACATGCACACGAGTAGTTTATACACATGTACACATACACATGTCTAGATTATCTGGTCTTAAACTATTTCATACATTATCTGGTACAATTTTTCATAATGTCATTATTGCAAAATGTACATATCTTTGTATCTAGCATAGTTGATATAATGCAAATTTTAAGTTGCATGATTTTGTTTTATATGTGTCTATTAAGTAAATTATAATATTCATTCTTGAATGAAAAATGTGTGGTACATGTTTTGTAATTTCCAGTTTACTATCAACTAAAAGTAGCTTTTCTATGCACATTAATGAAAAATGTTTTATACTAGATATATGTTTTAATGCAATTTTTAAATTTTATGATTGTTTGACACATCTAAGAACACCTAGAATTTTATGATTGTTTTTAGATATATTTATCGATATGTATTGTACTTCAATCATTTTTACATATATTAGAACATGTACTTTAATCATTTTTATGTATATATATTCATGTGAACTTTTTTTTTGTAACTTGGGCTAAAATCTATTAAAAGCATGAAAAAATGTACATAGGCAATGGGCAGAGATGGAAAGCAGTGCTTAGCCTATCCCTGCCTTGGTAGTGTTCAAAATAAACCAAGTTTGGGGATGACTCAAAGGAGGAAACCAACCCCTTAAGAGTGTCATCTAGTCTTGTAATACAAAATATTCAGTGGCCCATATTAAAAAAAGAGAGCTGAAGGATATCCTGAGGTGACAAAAAACAGAAATTAACCTTGCTACCGAATAATTATGGAGTTCATTCATCTTCGTTCATCACCTGGTCCTCTTCCTCTATCAGGCACCTGTATTCTCTAGCAATGGCTTCCTCCTCAGCCGTGGGCATTCGAGGAGGCTTCGAAGGGGCTGCATGGACGATGGGAGTGACTGGGTACTCCATATCATAATCTCTGGTCTAGACACCATCCAAGTCCATAACCCAAATTCCTATCTCCTCCATCGTGGGCTCATAAACTGGAAGCGAGTTGGTTTTCATAGGTAAAGGTTGCACATATTGCGAAATAGTGGATTTCCTGGCATGTCTTCTATCCTTATGCTTCTCCAGAGGAAAAATAGTCTTCCCATGAACCCTATCAAATGCTTGAGGAGCTAGCACCTCATGGATATCACATGCAAAGCCCTTAGTGGATTCCAATTGTTAGTCATGGCCACGGTGAGAGCAACCTAAGAACGTACCCTTGTACCTGCCTATGATGGGCTTCTGACACTAACGCAGGGCCATGGTATGGCTTCTGACCTATATATTTTATGATTGTTTTTAGATATATACATCAATATTTATTGCACTTCAATCATTTTATGTACATATATTCATGTGAACATAAATATTTATTTAACCATCAATGATTGTTTTAAATGACATTTATGATCATACAAAATTTACTTAAGTATCACCTAAATAACAAATGTACATCCTAAAATTATATAACATTCACACACATGTTCAAATGCATAACATGTACCAACGTATGTGTTAAATGTAATTTGAAATTTCCATATAGATTCATTTTATATTTAACAAATAAAATGGAAACTTGAGTTTTAAGAACAAAATGTTATATCACAACATGTGAGCACATGCCAAATGTAGTTCAACTATCTAGAATATACAGATGTATCTGTAAATTGTAATTTGAAATTTCCATCTACATTCATTTTATATTTAACAAATATAATGACAACTTCAGTTTTAAAAACAAAACATTATATGAAAACATGTGATCACATGCCAAATGTAGTTCAACTATCCAAAATATACACATGTATACATGGTTTGTAATTCTAAATTTCCACCTAGAGATTCATTTTATATTTAACATTTATAAAATGACAAATTTAGTTTAAAAAAAAAAAAACATTATATAACAACATGTGATCACATGGCAAATGTAGTTCAATCATCCAAAATATACACATTGTGAAAATGTAATTTGAAATTTCCATCTAGAGATTCATGTTTTATATTTAAGAAATAAAATGAAAAATCGAATTTTAAAAATAAATAAATTATATCACAACATGTGATCACATGCCAAATGTAGTTCAACTATCCAAAATATACAAATGTATACATGTTTTGTAATTTGAAATTTCAATCTAGAGATTAATTTTTTTTTAGTAAATAAAATGACAACTTGAGTTTTAAAAACAAAACATTATATTACATGTGATCACATGCCAAATATAGTTCAACTATCCAAAATATACACACTTTGAAAATGTAATTTGAAATTTCCATCTAGAGATTCATTTTATATTTAACAAATAAAATGACAACTTGAGTTTTAAAAACAAAACATTATATCACAAACATGCCAAATGTAGTTCAACTATCCAAAATATGTACACACGCATACATGTTTTGTAATTTGAAATTTCCATCTAGAGATTCATTTTATTTTTAACAAATAAATTGACAACTTGAGTTTAAAAAACAAAACATTATATCACATGCCAACTATAGTTCAACTATCTAAAATATACACATTGTGAAAATGTAATTTGAAATTTCCATCTATAGATTCGTTTTAAATATTTAGCAAATAAAATGACAACTTGAGTTTTAAAAAGAAAACATTATATCACAACAAGTGATCACATGCAAAATGTAATTGAACTATCCAAAATATACACGTGTTTTGTAATTTGAAATTTCCATCTAGATTTGAATTTTATATTTAACAAATAAAATGAAAAATTGAGTTTTAAAAACAAAAAATTATATCACAACATGTGATCACATGTCAAATGCAGTTCAACTATCCAAAATATGCACATGTATGTGTTTTGTAATTTGAAATTTCCATTTAGATTCATTTTATATTTAACAAATAAAATGACAACTTGAGTTTTAAAAATAAACAACTTGAGTTTTAAAAATAAAACATCATATATCACAACATGTGATCACATGCCAAATGTAATTATCTAAAATTTAAAATCATTCTAGATAATAGTAAATGTAGTTTCAAACTATATCCAAAAAAATAAAATATGCCCAAAATTTATATCACATGAACAATAAAAGTAAATATATATAGTTCAATTTATAGTGTTATAAGTATCAAGTTATATAGAAAAGTAAATATGATTGCATAAATAAGACTATATATAGAAAATTAAATTTAAGACTAGATTTATCAAATAAAATGTTGCACACATGTGCATCATCAATCGAATACATATGGATCCAGTGTCTTTCCCAACAACGTCCCGAGCCTTGTGCTATCCTCTGAAGAATGGGGAACATGCACACAACGTGTACAAACATTAAAATTTAATGTTTTAAAATTAAATGAGAATGTAGAACTTCATGTAAAAAAACAAAATGAAAAATAAAATCATGCAATACCTCATCTAGTTCCCTTTCCATTATCTTTTTTTGCTCGTCTATGAAAACATCCTCCACAGACTGTAATATATATATATATATATATATATATATATATATATATATATATATATATATATATATATATATATATATATATATATATATATATATATATATATATATATATATATTTCAAATAAAAATTCATAATAAACTAATTTTCAATAATATTAAAAAAAATTAGACAAGTTGTTAAAATGGTGTGGATGTTCCTATCTCCATCATACACTCCATCACTAGAGTCTTTGGAAAATGGAAATGATCTTCAAAAACCTGAAATTCAAAAATTTAAAACTATAAAATAACTCAAGATCTAGATCTCATTTTATAATAAAACTTTTGAACTTCAATTTATAACTTAAACATATAAGTGAAAAATTGAATACTTGTGATGGTGGATTGGGTACATCTCCTAAGGGTGGCTCCGAAAGAAAACAATCTCTAAAAACCTAAAATTCAAAAAATTTAAAACTATAAAATAACTCAAGATCTAGATCTCATTTTTTAATGGAAATTTTGAAATACAATATATAACTTAAAAAAATATTTAAGTGAAAAATTGTTCATACTTGTGATGGTGGATTTGGCACATCTCCTAATAGGTAAGAAGAAGGTACCTCCATTGCAAAAATATCAGACAAAATCAGAATCTGTTAACATTTAATTATATACATGTACATGTGTACACAATTACTTATTTTAAAAATATGTCATCATGTTCCGATATATAATAGTAGATTAAAATAATTTTACATCAACATCATGTTGACTTAAAAAACACTAACGTGTTTTAACATATCATATTAATGGTGAGAACTATTTTGATTGTGTCAACCTGAAGCTTTGACGATGATATTAACATCTTCGTTCATCAAGTGTGAGAACTGCAAATGGTGTTCACATATATGACACATTTTTGTTATTAACATATACAAATAAATGTATGTATATGTATTTATTACAAATTGTATGTGTTAAAATAATCACCCTAAGTATTAACACATATCGATCCCATGCCCTCTTCCACATGAATAATTAGGTCCTGCCAACCATTGCAACAATTATTTGTATATGTTTTGAGCTTTTCAACACTCATGTTTTCTATCTCATCATCTATATGATACACAAAATTATCATGTGCATTATCTCATGCTCTTTGTCGATTTAGACAAACATCAATTCCACCAAGTCCACTCTGAACATTGTTTATGATGACATCCCTTGCTTATTGACTAATTTGAGAAGTCGCATCCATCTCTGACTGCATATTTTCCACATGAAGAGGTCAACTTACCAATGGTTTCTCGGGGCGAGGCAACTCACCATCACGCTTAGTGCCCCTATGGTCACATAATCGACCTTTCCGAGGACCAAAAAATTTAGATGGAAAGTCATTGTAATTGGGTTTCATTCCCAAAAGGAATTATGCATCAAATAATTTTACAAAATAAAGAGGAACCTCATTTTTCCATGGTAGTCTTCCATAAGCAGCAAGGTGCCTATCATACAAATGGCAAGTTATATCAGGGTGCTTGAAATATTTCACCTTTAACATCTTTCTTTTTGGTCATTCTTTGAAATTAAACATAGTCTTGGCCATTTCTATTGTAACTCTTTGTTTAACAACCTCCCATGTATCGGTATCCATCACTGTTTCATTTATTTTCCTCATCACTTCTACAAAAGTATTAGTGGTTAGCCCAAGCGTTTTGTATATATCTACAAGTCTTTTTAAAGAGTGAGTAATTATTTCTAAGCTTTATCGAATCTCAACAGGGAGTTTCAAAGACACAAGATCTTTCTTCAATTTGGATAAATATGTTGACATCTTTGTAATGCATTGTTGGATGTTTGTTTCCTAAGGTATATCAGAAATGTTAGATGGATAAGTCGTGGTTGGTGTACAACATTTTTATTTAATAACGTGTTCTGGCCTACGTCTTTTTGGAGAAACATTTTCACCCTCTGCATCAATATACAAAATTTTGTATAAATAAAAATACGTGTAAAAAAAATTGTACAAATTGAATGAAAATAATATTCATATTGATGGCCACCTCGATATGGTTTTCCAACATCATGCCCACCCTAAGACTGTTGATAACTAGAATAACCTACGATTGGTTGAGAACCAACATGACCACCCATTGATTGGCCTCCGGGGGAATGCATATCACCACCCTCATGCAATTGGCCACCACCTATTGATGGGCCACCAGGGGAATGTATACCACCACCAACCTCACGCGACAAGAGGGAAGCTTCACAAAAAAATATGAATTTAAGATCAATTCAAAAATACATTCATACATATAAATACATGTACATATGATTGAGTAAATTGCGTGAACCATACCACGATTGTGTGAACCACAACCACGCTCCATTGATGGAGTAGATACTCTTGTCCTCTTAACTCCTAAAAAATAAAAAATGAAATTTACTAAAAACTAATTTAACTCACGAAATTGATAAAAAATCAATTCCATATGTACATAGGGATAAAATTATATTTATATTCAATAAAAAAATAAATTCCACATGTATACATGTATGTATGGAGATAAGATTTTATATTCAAATTTCATTTAAAAAATTTCACATTTAACATAAATACCATGAACATCCCTCTATCCATGACTCCCCTCTCTCGTAGAGGTATGAGATTCTATTGATCTTCACCTTTCATCCTCCATGATATATATTTGGATATCTACAGTGGACATTTACAATTATTTTTTAATTACTATTTAAAGTAAATTAAAAATATTTCAAAAAATTAATGTAGTTTAATACACAAATTATGTAAAACACAAATTTCAAAGCACAAATTGATGTGTGAAAGTCAATGTAAACAAAAATTTGTTGAAGTCCTCACATTTTAATTTTATAAAAATGTCAAGTTCACCAAGTTGCGCATACATGGTGGGGGCACACTTGATATATAATTGAAAAATACACATGGTAATTAAAAATGATGCATTTATAAGTAAAAAACACACATATATCAAAGATATGTTACAATGTACATCCATAAATTTTTAAGGAGAATGTCTCAACACTAATTCATGTTTGAGAGATGAATCTTGAATTGGCATTGCCCCATATAACACTAATTCATCTTTGATATATGAATCTTGAATTGGAATTTTCCCACACAATAGATCACCAGACATCTTATTAACATTTGCACAATGTCTTATACTAAAAATTTGAAATTGTCTAACAATATTGTTTGCTTTTCCATGTAGTTTTTTTAGCCTCTCATTCTTAACTTGGTATACGCCTTTCATCTGGTTTCACACAAGTTCAAAATTGGTGAAACTACAATTCCATTTGATCCATACTCCCTAGTTGTTCCCAAGCCTTCTATGAAAGAAATATAATATGCCTCGTTGTTTGTTGTTCTTCCTGGTATACTCATTTTCCTCTGGAGTACCCTATTAGTCATAATATTACAAAGCACATATTTAATCACTGCTTTCCCTGGATCGGGATAACAAGAAAAATCTATGCATAATGTCCATTTTTCAACCATGTTTAGTGGGTTTTCTAATCCCTGAAAAAAATTCAATAAAATATATTAAATTAACATTTATTGCAAATACATGGCAGAAATGACATGTACATGGTTTTCCTTAAATTTTATGGGCGAAATTACATGTACGTGGTTCCCAAAAGCACTAGCAAATGCCTTAAATATTATGGGAGAAATGACATGTACATGGTTTCCAAAAACACTAGCATTTTCGTTATTGCAAATGTCTTAAATTTTAATGGAGAAATGACAAGTACATGGTTCCCAAAAACACTAGAAAATTACAACTTTATGAGAGAAATGACATGTACATGGTTTCCAAAAACACTAGCATTTCCTTAAAAATATATTAAATGAACATTTATTGCAAATGACTTAAATTTTATTACAAATGCATGGGAGAAATAACATATACATGGTTTCCAAAAACACTAGCATTTTCATTATTGCAAATTCCTTAAATTTTATTGCAATTGCATGGCGTAAATGGCATGTACATGGTTTCCAAAAACACTAGCATTTTCCTTATTGCAGATGCCTTCAATTTTATTGCAAATGCACAGGAGAAATGCCATGTACATGGTTCCAAAAAACACTAGCAAATGCTAGCTTTATCAGAGAAATGACATGTAGATGGTTTCCAAAAACATTAACATTTTCCTTAAAAATATATTAAATGAGCATTAATTGCAAATGACTTCAATTTTATTGCAAATGCATTGGAGAAATGGCATTCACATGGTTTGTCTAAAAACACTAGCATTTTCATTAAAAATATATTAAATTAAATTTTATGGGAGAATGACATGTACGTGGTTTTCCTTAAAGCTCATGGGAGAAATGACATGTACATGGTTTGCCTTAAAGCTTTCCTTAAGTTTAAAAAATATATTAAATTAAATTTTATGGGAGAATGACATGTACATAGTTTTCCTTAAAGTTTATGGGATAATGACTTTTACATGGTTTTCCTTAAAGTTTGCCTTAAGTTTATGGGAGAAATGACATGTACATGGTTTGCCTTAAAGTTTTCTTTAAGTTTATGGGAGAAATGGCATGCACATGGTTTGCCGTAAAGTTTGTTTTAAATTTTATGAGAGAAATTACATAGAAATGACATGTGCATAATTCCCAAAACACTAGAAAATGTCTTAAAGTTTATGGAAAAATTACATACAAATGACATGTACATGGTTCCCAAAACACTAGCAAATGCCTTAAAGTTTATGGGAGAAATGACATGTACATGATTTGCCTTAAATTATGCCTTGAGTTTATGGGAGAAAGTCTTGAGTTTATGGGAGAAATGACATGTACATGGTTTGCGTTAAAGTTTGCCTTAAATTTTATTGGAGAAATCACATATAGAAATGACATGCCTTAAAGTTTGCCTTGCCTAGAGTTTAAGGGAGAAATGACATGTACATGGATTGCCTTAAAGTTTTCCTTATAGTTTATGGGAGAAATGACATATTTATGGGAGAAATGACATAGAAATAACATGCCTTAAAGTTTGACTTGAGTTTATGGGAGAAATGACACATGTACATAGTTTTCCTTAAAGTTTATGGCAGAAATGTCATACAATTGAAATGTACATGGCTCTCAAAACACTAGCAAATGCCTTAATGTTTATGAGAGAAATGACATGTACATGGTTACCTTAAATTTTGTCTTGAGTTTATGGAATAAATGACATGTACATGATTATCCTTAAAGTTTCCTGAAATTTTATGGGAGAAATGACATAGAAATGACATGTACATGGTTCCAAAAACATTAGAAAATGCCTTAAAGTAAATTTTGCCTTAAATTTTATGGGAGAAATGACATATAAATGACATGTACATGGTTATCCTTAAATTTTGCCTTGAGTTTATGGGGGAAATGGGAGAAATGACATGTACATGTATGAGTTTATGTATGCATGTATGTCTGGTGGAACTATTGTGTGCATGTGAAATCTGTGTGAAGACAATTATCTTGCACACTAGTATTATTCATGATAGGTTCTACAAGATGTATGAAAAGTACTACTAAATATATGCATGTATGCATGTATTTTTGGTGGAGCTTTGGTGTGCATAAGTATGTTACCACAAGTGACACTATTAAGTTATTCAGAGAAGAAATTAATGTGGCTCAAATGAAATTGGTAATTTTGGCATGAAATTAATGTGTAGCTAAAATTGAATTGGTTTTCATTATAAATCATAAATTAATTCTCAACATCTCATAAGTTGAGATCTAACATTGAAATTTTTAACTTCACATCAAGACATAGTAATTTAGCCAACAACAACAGATCATCCTATTATTGATCTTTACCCTCACGACAAGCTCAGACTATATGCATGGAAATTTTAATGTTGAAAATGTGCAATTTTTCTGACATACAATACAAATCAACACCAAAGGAAGATCACAGGTTAGGCAGACATACAAGCTGATATGTTTCGGGATGGTCTCGATGCTGCTCATATGGACTCTTTGTTACCCAAAAAATTTTTTCAGGGAGTGAGTGAAGTTCAAGTCAAGATCAGGTGATCAATATAAATCTATATCTC
This sequence comes from Pinus albicaulis, assembly GCA_034641835.2. NCBI lineage: Eukaryota > Viridiplantae > Streptophyta > Pinopsida > Pinales > Pinaceae > Pinus > Pinus albicaulis. Next base: position 59,270 of record JAXQQM020074436.1, on the reverse strand, counting down.
AATAAATATCATATCAATATTAATCTCAATGGATATCCTAGTCTGCTAAAAAGAAAATGACCTAAGAAAATTTTACATAATCTAAGTACTTCACTTTTTTTTCAAAATGTTAAATCTATTTCTAAAACAATATTTCACTGAATTAACCTAAAATAAAATAATTACATTATACGTTATCTAAATTTTTAGCCAATTTATCATGATAAAAATTAATTTTAACCTCGTTACTATTAGATGAGGGTGGTGATGTTGAGATTTAGAGGATCAATATTTCTCATATTTGGGGCGTTGGCTTTGTTTTTTCTTCAATGTTATGGCTCAAATTCAAAAACTATAGATAAGATTGATAATAACACTGGAAATACAAGGATGCCTCATGGATAAGTGTTGAGTAATATTTTATGAAATTCAATGATGATTAGAGGGTCTGCAACTCCTACAATGCCTTCCGCTCCCCTCAAATGCAGAATTGAATATAGGTAAGTATCATAGGTTATGTTATTCCAATAATTTAATATAGGTAAACATTACTTAGTCTAAAAAAAACAGAGAATCAAAGCCCATTGAATATGAGGTTACAATGACTCTATAGCTTATATAAAGAGGTTGAACAAGTAACGATAATTATGACAACTTCTATGATCAGATTAGTTGTAAACACAATAATCTAATATAGGTAAACATTACTTAGTTAAAATAGATATGGAATCAAAGCCCATTGAATATGATGTTACAATGACTCTATAGATTATATAAAGAGGTTGAACAAGTAACAATAGTTATGACAACTTCTATGATCAGACTAGTTGTAAACATCTAATATAGGTAAACATTACTTAGTGTAAAATGGAAAGGGGATCAAAGCCCATTGAATATGAGGTTACAATGAATTTATATCTTATATAAAGAGGTTAAACAAGAAACAACAATTATGAGAGCTTCTATGATCAGACTTGTTGTAAACGCAATAATAAAATATAGGTAAACATTACTTAGTGTAAAACAAATAGGGATTCAAAGCTCATTGAATATGAGGTTACAATGGCTCTATAGCTTATATAAAGAGGTTAAACAAGTAACAACAATTATGTCAACTTCTATGATCAGACTAGCTGTAAACACAATAATCTGATATAGGTAAAAATTACTTAGTGTAAAACAAACATGGAATCAAAGCCCATTCAATATGAGATTACAATGACTCTATAACTCATATAAAGAGGCTGAACAAGTAACAAAAGTTATGACAACTTCTATGATCAGACTAGATGCAAACAAAATAATCTAATGTACGTAAACATTAATTAGTTTAAAACAGACAGGGAATCAAACCCATTGAATATGAGGTTATAATGACTCTATAACTTATATAAAGAGGTTGAAAAAGTAACAACAATTATGATAACTTCTATGATCAGACTAGCTATAAACACAATAATCTAATATAGGTAAACATTACTTAGTGTAAAAAAAACAGGGAATCAAAGCCCATTGAATATGAGGTTACAATGACTCTATAGCTTATATAAAGAGGTTGAACACGTAACAACATTTATGACAACTTCTATGATCAGACTAGATGTAAACAAAATAATCTAATATAGGTAAAAATTACATAGTGTAAAGCAGAGAGGGAATCAAAGCCCATTGAATATGTAGTTACAATGACTCTATAGCTTATATAAAGAGGTTGAACAAGTAACAACAATTATGAGAGCTTCTATGATCAAAATAGCTGTAAACACAATAATCTAATATAGGTAAAAATTACTTAGTGTAAAACAGACAGGGAATCAAATCCCATTGAATATGATGTTACAATGCCTCTATAGCTTATATAAAGAGGTTGAACAAGTAACAATAGTTATGACAGCTTCTATTATCAGACTAATTGTAAATACAATAATCTAATGTAGGTAAACATTACTTAGTGTAAAAAAGACAGGGAATCAAAGCCCATTGAATATGAGGTTACAATGACTCTATAGCTTATATAAAGAGGTTGAACAAGTAACAATAGGTACGACAACTTCTACGATCAGACTAGTTGTAAATACAATAATCTAATATTATAGGTAAACATTACTTAGTTTAAAACTGTGTATCATACTCATTGTCATAGTAATATACATAATTAAGCTTATAATACTGTGTGCAACTTTCTAGTGCACGCATAACCTTGTATAATAAAGGTCATACTCCATGAAGACAAGCAAAGCCAATCCCATGGAAACTCAGGTAGAAGGTCACACCACACAAGAAAAGACACCATCATTCGTCCATGAAGCAAAGGAATAAAAAATAAGGGTAATGACTGCTTGTTCATGTCTTCCTTAGTTCTATCAATAAGCTTCTTGTCACTTCTCGTGATAATAAAGTCATCTACATAGACAACTATAAACAAGATTTCACCATTTCAAGTAAATCCTAAACTCAGTATGTATTATAATGAATCAAAAGATATTGATAGCACATTATACAGGAGCCTTTTTATAAGTGTCATCTACTTAACTTCCATAAGACTCGACATCAGTTTCTCAGTTGGTTTTGTATCCAGATTCATGATTTCACCTAAACAAGTCCATTGGAAAGTTGCTAAGAGAATTATAAGGTACATCAAAGGAACCTTATAGTATCAAAAAACCTATTGTATTATACTCCGCTAAGGTCCTAAAAAGGGAAGGGCCAGAGAGCATGTAAATGGTCAAGATGGGAGTGCTTTCTGTCAGGCCTGTGGGGAAGGGAATACTTCATGACAACCCAATCACTCAATGGGTAGGATACTTCATGGCAAGAAGGAAATAAATCATTACGGACAAGAAAGAAAATACACAAGCTTGATACCTTTATTTGAAGCTAGAGAGCGGAGATAGAATGCAAAGAAAGAGAAAAGGGAGAGCCGCAAAGGCTACTGGTGTGGCTCTTGCTAGTGGTTTTTATAACTATTGTATGCAATAATTTGTATGCTGAAGCTTTGTTTTTTTTCCTCCTGTTGTATGCAATAATTTGATACAAGTTAGTGGTTGAATAATATTCTATTTGTTAAAGGTGGTTGTCGTAGTTTGTTATATGTTTGTTAAGGTTTATTGTATGTTTTTTGGTTTAATTTGTTTGGAATATGGCTATGATTTGTTATAGTGGTGATTCTATATAGCTATCTTAACCACAATGAATTATGCAGGGAACTCTCAGGGTTTTTTCCTCTACCTGCAAATTCGGAGACAACAAGACAATGAGACGATGAGGCTGTATCGAGCAGACAACAAGACAATGAGGCTGCAACAAGAATACATTGAGATGATGAGGCTGCAACGAGAAAACATCGAGACAACGAGGCTATAGATCCTTGAGGACGTCGCCCATGACGTAGATTAGAAATAACCTATTAACACAAAAAATAAAATTTAAGAAAACAAAAAAAATAAAAGAGCATAAACCATAAACAGAGCATAACCTTTTCATCTTCGCTTTCTCCCCTCCTCGCCCCTGCAACAAAAAACACAAACAGAGTGACATAGACAACAACAGAGAAACATACCGAGACAGACAACAACAGAGAAATAGAGCGAGACAGATAGCAACAGAGAAACATAACTAACCGAACAGTAACAAACCTGAAACTTGTTGCGGTCTGGGGCCGGTATCATTAACATAAAAAGTTCAGCCAAATTATTTTCAAAAGTTCAGCTGGACTATTAGTTCGGCCGATCTTTTGTTTCCACTTTTCCCATCTCCAGTGAAAAATTTGTTTACCTACATCGTCAATACGACATCAATGTAAACGACAGAATTACTTCGGCCGAATTAATTTCAAAATTTCGGCCAGACTTTCCAACAGTGCGGTCGAAATTTTATAAAAATTTGGCCGATCTATTGGGAAAATGAAATTTCCGATCACATTTCTCACAAACGTGTAACCCACCTTCACATTTTTACCCCTTCATTTTTTTAGTTTTTAGTAAATATAAAAAGGTTTATGGAGTAAATAAAAAAACATGGTTTATTTATTTACCACACCTATAGTCTATTTATATTTTTATTTATTTACAATACCTCTAGTCTAAAAGAGGTTTTATTTATTTACCGTATCTCCAATTTATTTATATTTATATTTATTAACCATACCTCTAGAGTAAGTATAAAAAGAGGTTTTATTTATATTTTTATTTATTTATCATACATAGTTTTTTAGTGTTCTTATATATACTCACACTTCAAATATTTACTTACATTACATTTCTTACCTTACATCTATACATATACCTCATACTCGGACACATTATATTTACACTACATTTTTCACATTACATCTACATATATAACTTATACCCTATACTGAACTGTAAAGTGTCTCTTAACTCAATAATTATTATTAAAAATCAAAGAAAATTTCATCATTGCATCAAACAAGATGATCCATATAACAACAAACATAATATTTTTACGCCGTAAGGCGTATTTATTTGAAAACAACTTTTCTAAATGCCTTTCTGTCTTAATATTTGCCATCCGATCTCTTGTTAGACGATTGAGACAATATGAATCATTGATTGAAATATAACTGTAACAACGACAGTTATGACAGTTACTAACTACTCTGCTCTAGAAGATTTGAAACTAGCATAGACATGGCATGGCTTCCGTGCGTCTTGAAGCACTGGGCTCGACTCTGGTAGATGCATGCCATGGATTGAGAAAAGAACCAACCACCATTTAGACCAGCTTCATTGAAATGGAAAGGAACTCGAGAGGGTTTCACTGACAGTTTCAATTTCAGGCGTTTATTGGTTCAATTGCAGAGAAACATTGGGGAGATACGCGGATGCTCGGTTGTGAAAAATTTAAATTTTAAATTGGAGAGATATCAGTAAATTTTAAACTTAACAACATACTATCCGCCACAGAGGTAACAGCAGTCTGTCTGCGTTATAATTGTTCTCAGAATATAACTTTGATCGGAAGCATTGGAAACTTTGATCGGAAGGACATGTTTGGAAAAGGAGGATTCGGTGAAGTTTATAAGGTATAATATCAAAGGTGATTTTGATGGTTTTGTCCATTATATGGTTTGTTCATATGTTAATTGTATTGAATCCAGTGATCTGCAGGGAAGACTTCCTGATGGTAGGGACGTTTCCATTAAGAAACTGAATGGAAAGCAGACTACTCAAGCTTCTGCGGAATTTCTGACGGAAGTGAAGCTCATTTAGATTTATAATTGCTGTAATTTGGTTTGTTTACTCGGATGTTGCAAGCGAGGGCAGAAATGCCTACTAGTTTACGAATTCATGTCAAATAATAATCTTGACCTATATTTTTCCCAAAAAGCCAAACGCATATTTCTAGCAAGCAGATGGTCAGTGGGAGAAAGTGCGTCGACTCAAGGACTCGTCTTTGAATAGGCCACGCGTCTTGCTTGAATTTCTATTTTTGAAAAGCATGCACTATCTCTTTTTAATGCTTTTTTGAACATGGCTTTGCGATCACACAAGAGTACTATATTTTTAAAATATCTGATCGTAGTTATTTTATGTAAATAGGCATACCCAATTTGCAATTTATTAGCACGTAAAGCATTTATGCAATAATGTGATTTAGCCACAAACTCTATAGTTAATTGAAGAATTTGTCATTGGAGTATGCAATGGTTATATGGTGCCAGCCTATGATCAATGAAAGCGGGGGCGATTATCAGTGAAAGCTGATGTAGTAGAAGAAAATGCAGTTATAAAGAAAAACTTATTAGAATAAGTAAGATTTTAATTTATAAATGTTTACTTTTATTTTCTAATCAATATTTGTTTGAATAATCTCCTACAATCCAATTCTAATCTATTTAAATTAATATTAGTTTAAATATTTCGGTACAACCCAATTCTAACAGCCATCTATTTAAATCAATATTTGTTTTAATATTCCCCTGTAACTCAATTATAATCTCTTTAAATCAATACATGTTTGAATATTGCCATACAACCCAATTCTAATAGGTTGGGAAGAAAAAAAAATTAGTTTAATTGGTCACCTGCAATTACTAAGTACTACCAGAAATATCGCAGTAACAACGTGAGAGGTAAGCCCTGGACACCAGTGCATTCAGCTGTAGCATAGTCTGTGTAATTAGAATTAGATACTCACCTCCTCTGATATAATTTAAATTTAAAATTAAACATAGTCTGTGTAATTAGAATTAGATACTCACCTCCTCTGATATAATTTAAATTTAAAATTAAACAAAAATTATTTAGCAAAAGTTTGATTTATACTGAAATTTATATTTAATTTTTATAATGTATATTTAAATATAAATCTAAATTTTAGGTTATGAATCAACTTGGGAAAACGATATATACGTGGAAAAATGGATTTAAATATCTGACTCGCTCTTGGAAAACATATCCACGCGGAATTTAAATATTTTATTTCCATTTACTCAGGAACTTGGTTTAAGTTTGGCTTTGTTTCAACAACATAATTCAAGTCAGTTGATTCGACAGTGTCCTAATCGTGAAAGTAAATCTCCATGAAATGACCACGTATGGGAGACAAAGAAGAACGGCGTTGAGTTTACATTTTTGCATTGTTCGAATAGTGCTTTATTAATATGCACTTAATTAATAAATTAATTAATATCATATAGGGTGTTATATAATGGCTAAATGTTTATAATTGTATTGGATTTATATTATCTTCTACTTTCGATTGTTAATGTCAATGGGAGATGCTTGGAATTTTTTTTTAGCTTATTATCATCACTAATATGATGATTTGTGGAAAAATACTCTGGATTAGACTTTTTATAAGTATAACGTTGGATTGTACCATTTAAAAGTAATATGGGAAGGTTTTATTTATAAAATCTACATGGTTAAAACAAGTAAAAAATAAAGTTTATATATGAATAACTCATGCCAAATAGAAATAATAAATAGAAGATGTATTACATATTTTAATTTAGGATTTAAGTTAAAAATTTATGTTCAATTTAGGATTTAAGTTGAAATTTTTAAGAATAAATGTACATTTATTTTGATTTTGCAAAGATTTGATTATTAAAAATTAGTGAAGTGTACATATTTTATTTTATTGTAGATTTAAATTTATAATTTTTTTTAAGAGAAAATCCATGCTCTTAACCATTAGACTCACTAAAAATAAAATTAATATATAATTATTTTATTTAAAGTAAATATTTAAATATTTTATTCAATATTAGATTTCTTTAACTTTTGTGTTAACTTCAAATTGAGTACAATTTTTTACACATTTTCCTAGCCACAACCAGCACTTTCAAAAAGCTATTAAATTCATGATACACTGATAAGAAAAATATTGACAATTCTCTTAAATAAAATTTTAGGATTTGAGATCTTAATCTAGTAAGTATAGCACATTATTTTTTTATGTTTAATTTTGTAAGTTAGTGTCATGCAGAAGTCAGACTCTAGGTTGAGTATAAAACTGTTTTTTTTGATGTTTTGACCTATGAAAATTTAAATTTTGAATCTCATAATTTAGATAATACTTCATAATCAAGTGATTAACAATTGAGTTGTCCAAATAATAAAACACTATAAAAAATTATAACCTACAAAAACCACCTAATTTATAAATTATATATATTTTTAGGTAGACAAAAATGACACCAAAAAATATATATATTAGAACTTATAAAATTAATTTCTTACTCAATAAATTATATATGATGTATAACATTAAATAAAATATCCTCAAATTAAATAAAATAGTACCCAACAATTTCACAATGTTTCTCGAATTTATATGTCACAATGCATCTCAAATTTAACAATTGAGTTGTCAAAATAAAAAAAAACGCTATAAAAAATTATAACCTACACAAACCACCTAATTTATAGATTATATATATTTTTAGGTAGGCAAAAATGGCACCAAAAAATATATATATTACAACTTCTAAAATTAATTACTTAATGAATTATATATGATGCATAACATTAAATAAAATATCCTCAAATTAAATAAAATAGGACCCACAAATTTCACAATGTTTCTAGAATTTATATGTCACAATGCATCTAGAAATTTATGCATTACGGGGTTTCTTTTGCAACTTATGTTGCAATTGCTAGTCTACCTATATTTTAATCAAACTCGGCCAGAACTTATCATAGAAATTTATTCAACTCGAATGAATGTCTGAGAGGCATTTATATACGACGAACAAAACTTTCCATTGGTTTGGCTCACTAGGCAGTCAGTGTTTTACATTTCTAACCCACTGCTGATGAATTTGAGTCAGAGTCAGAGTCAGATTACAAATTTATATAAAAGAATATCAGGAGTAACAGCTACGCTTTTTGGAGAAGTGGAACGTTTAATTAATTTACTTTTATTTATTTAAATTAGTTTAGTTAGCGTCAATTTCAATAGTGAATAAAGAAATATCTTGCTTAATTACAAAATACTGTCATTAAAATTATGCAAAACAGGATACGGAATCTGCCCGACATTAAAAAGCATTTCCCTGGTCTGAAACCCAAGAAAAAAAAACATTAACGAGTAAGCAGTATACAAGGAAATGAACATCACCTATGAGGACATTCATGGAACCCTATGAAGGTGAGTTGCCTTTAAATTCTTTGCAAGCTATGCAGCAGTCATACACGGCAAAATCATGAATGGTAGCTTGCTTAAATATTGTTGGGAATTCTTGAATTTACATGGATGGTAGATTTTAAAAATACAGAAACCTAAATTTGATTATCATGAAATTTAAATTTAAATTTATATAGAGATTTTAGAAATATTTCAGAATTCGATTATGGTTATCTAAAACATCGAACAATTAACCTTCTCCTCACCATGGCAAAGGCCATCAGAATTCCTTGTATTTGGTTTAGACTGGCTTATCATGTGGTTGAAATATGGTTAAAAAGTTGAAACAACACTGGGCTTTGGATCAGGCAAAATCCTATGACGGCAGCCTACATGAGTAAAAGATAGACTGCATTAAAAATAATAGGCTAGAATGCAGAAAGACAACTGTGTGGCTACACCGAAATACGAGAATGCATTACTTGGTGACAGACACACTCGTCAAAGGGTGACCAACTGCTAGGTCTGTATATGCAATCGTACAAGTGTCCTAAAATTGGATGATCATTCCACTCTTACCATGCCAACTGCAACACACGGATTTGCATTCTCATTTGAAAGCTTGCATGGCAAGGAACAAGCACATGGAAGCATACGGAACAGTGGCCGGCTTAGGGTGAAAGAAGTTGTCTACTTAGCATACAAAATAATTTAGGATGTAGTTTTTTGTTTTAATCTGGTAAAATAAAATTCAAAAAATTAGGTAGTTGGAGTGTTTGAATTGCATTTTTGATAATGGAAATGGATTCAGCATTATCAAAAACCTTTAGGGCACCCAAAATACTGAAGTTTAACAACTGTAAATAAGATTCTTTCAAAATCTTTGCCAGATTGTGAGTCATTCTGTTACTTTTTTAGACTAAGGCTTTATAGAAATCTTCTAAATGCTATACATAGAATATTCTATATTCCTACTTTTATATTGATTGTAGAATTTATATATTCAAAGTGTTTGAATGAAAGTTAATTGCAATATTTTGTAGTTTTTTTTTATTGGAATTGGGTAAAATAAACTTTATTAAATTTTTTTGTTATTTGATTTTTTTTTAATGTATAAATAAATTTAGTGTAATGAAAATGTTATAGGGAATAGGATTGTGGAGTTTATTGATCAAATTTGTGATAGACTAGAAAATATAATAAAAAATCCTTCCAGATCATAGAATAGTTAGACTAACACTATTAATTAGAATAAAATTATTTATGGCATACTAAAATTTACCATCAACATAATCTCATAAATTACATATATTATTTTTTGTAAATTTGGTAGGATCACATTTTTATCATATCTAATATATCATTCCAATCAAAATCAGGAAGAATTGACAAAATAACTTAACATCAAGAAGTGCCTTAACAACTACTCATAAACATAAATTACATATATTGATATTTCAATTCATTATAATTAAAAACTTGTTACCATACTCACAAAAAGTATTTAAAATATTTACAAAACCCAAATGAATGTTAAAAAAATCATTTCGCAGCAATAATCAGTAACAGCATAAGCAATACAAAACCAAAATGAACTTTAAAAAATCATTTCACTACAATAATCAGCAACAGCATATGTAAAAATTGAGTTCACTAAAAACAGTGGAAGATATTGTAGCCTAGAGAGTAGCTGTTGAAAATATGGCCCATAAACATTCAATAAGCTAAATATTACATACATGTTAAATAAAACTATGACAGCTTTATCAAAATAACAAGACATCTTTAATAGAACAATGACAACGTTAGATACCATTCAAGTTGGTTACCACTGGGTCGACGATTTTTGGGCTTCAATCAAAAGCTGTAACCATTTATTATTTTAAAAGTTGTGTTCATGTTGTAAAAATTTTTGCATTTCAGCTTCCTCCTAAAGTGCTCGCTGAAGCATGTAGTTTATTTAACCAGCTCCAGCTATGTTACAATTTTCCGCGCGGCCTAGGAATAAACAGGAAACGAACTACAGTGAAACTGCTCCAAATTTGGCAGGAAGTAATTTTTTTCTTTTGGCTAATAAATTAGATGTAGTCGTTATTTTCTATTCTTTCTTTATTGGGTTTGTTCACTTCTTCGTACACATTTTTATAGTAGAGAATAAGCTCTTTGTATCCAGTAGCAAATGAAGCCAAGCAGTAGATATTGCTGCTATGACTGCCATCATTGGCTCTGTTCATATCACCTATTTTTCTTTTCTTTTTTAACATTTTTCTAATGGCAATGGAACCTTTTATTTTTTCGTTTTTATAATGATAATGGAATCAATGAGCGTGGTGAAGTTCAATGGTCGGCGAAATCATTAACAAAACACAAGAATCCAACGTATATCTATTTCCTCAAGGTCTATTTCATCACCTAATCACCTAGTTATATGAACGCATAAATTACATATATTGATATTCGAAATTCACTATAACTGAAAACATGCTACCATGCTCACAGAAAGTACTCACAGAAAATACTGAGCGTATTTACAAAACCCAAATGAAAACATGTTACCATACTCACACAAAGCATTAAGGGTATTTACAAAACCGTGGAAGATATTGTAGCCTAGCGAATAGTTATTGAAAATGTGAGCCATATGATATTGTAGCCTAGCGAATAGTTGTTGAAAATGTGAGCCATAGACATTCAATAAGCTAAATATTACATATAAAAATAAAAATAAAAGTTGAATAAAACCATGACAGCTTTATCAAAATAACAAGACATTTTTAATAGAACTATGACAGCGTTAGATACCATTCAAGTTCGTTACCTCTCGGTCGACGTTTTTTGGGCTTCAATCAAAAGCTGTAAGCATTTACTATTTTAAAAGTTGTCTTCATCTTGTTAAAATTTTTGCATTGCACGTTCCTCCTAAAGTGCTGGTCAAACATGTAGTTTATTTTATGAGCTCCATCTATGTTACTATTTTCCATGCGGCCTAGGAATAAACAGGAAACGAACTACGGTGAAACTGCTCCAAATTTGGCTCTGCTGCCTCTCACAGCAGGAAGTAATTTTTTTCTTTGAGCTAATAAATTAGATGTAGTCGTTATTTTCTATTCTTTCTTTATTGGTTTTGTTGACTTCTTCGTGCACATTTTTTTAGTAGAGAATAAGCTCTTTGTATCTGGTAGCAAGTGAAGCCAAGCAGTAGAGATTGCTGCTATGACTGCCATCATCGGTTCTGTCCATATCACCTAGTTTTCTTTTTTTAACATTTTTTTCTATTATTTCTTTATTGGTTTTGTTGACTTCTTCGTGCACATTTTTTTTTATAGAGAATAAGCTCTTTGTATCCGGTAGCAAATGAAGCCAAGCAGTAGAGATTGCTGCTATGACTGCCATCATCGGCTCTGTTCATATTACCTAGTTTTCTTTTTTTTTAACATTTTTCTAATGGCAATGGAACCTTTTATTTTTCCATTTTTTTATGATAATGGAATCAATGAGCGTGGTGAAGTTCAATTGTCAATCATGAACAAAAAACAAGAATCCAAAGTATATCTATTTCTTCAAGGTCTATTTCATCACCTAATCACCTAGTTATATGAACTCATTAATTACATATATTGATATTCCAAATTCACTATAACTAAAAACATGCTACCATGCTCACAGAAAATACTTACATAAAGTACAGAGGTTATTTACAAAATCCAAATGAGAAACATGTTACCACACAAAATCCAAATGAGAAACATGTTACCATACCATAGTATTAAAAACCGGAATTGGTGAACTCGTGGACCTAATGAACGGACCTATCACTTCATTAGGTGCATTACATGGTTTTACTTGGCCTCTTATTCCATCCAAGTGTTGTTTCAATCTAAGAATACTCCACCTCCAATACATTTTTCACAAAATTTGCATATTATCTTTACATCAACTACATCACAATGGGCCCATGCATTGTCCACTTCATTAGGTGCATCACATGGTTTTACTTGGCCTCTTATCCCATCCAAGTGTTGTTTCAACCTAAGAATACCCCACCTCCAACACATTTTTCACAAAATTTACATATCATCTTTACATCAACTACATCACAATGGGCCCATGTATTTCCTTGGTTTTTGGAGCCATCTTGACTTAAAATAATTGAAATTTGGAAATGGACAACCAAGACTAAATTTAGGAAACAAAATGCATATTCAAACATACAAAATTTGATAGCACAGGACTAGAGATTTGATAGCAATAGCATAGCTAAACACATGAGAAAATAAATACATGAAAAACAATGAAATGATGTATTTTTCAAGTGAAAATCCTTACCTGGCAATGCAAACTAGCTTCCTTAGCGTCATATTGAAGATGTCAACTCTACTGACAGCTCCAAACTATCTCCAAGATAGATCCAACTCCAACTCCAAGCCTCCAAGATCACTGCTCTAGCAAACACTCAACACTCTCCAAGCTCTCAATCAAACTCACAAACTGCAAATGAGATGGTGTGAGACAAACGAGAGGTTGCCCCTACATATAAAGGATTGGAGAGGGTGTTTTTGGAGGGAAACAACCCTCCCCTTCCCTCCAAATCAGCCCTAAAAATCCTTGCTGGCCGTCCGTGGGTCCCTACAGCAAGTTAAGTTGATTGGTCGGTTAAGGACAGAACCGGTTGGTTTATGGATAAACTGGCCGGTTACATCCTTAATCAGCTGACCAACCGGTTGAGGACGGAACCGGCTGGTTTATGCATAAACCAGTCGGTTCCGTCCTTAACTGGCCAGTCAGCTGGTTAAGGATGGAACTGGCCGGTTTATCCATAAACCAGCCGATTCCATCCTTAACCGGCCAGTAAACCAGCCGATTCCATCCTTAACCGGCCAGTCAACACTGGTTAACCAGATTTTCAGGCAAAATGCAGAGATCGACCGAGGTTTTTCAACCGATTTTGACCGGCCAAAGGTCTGACTAGCCGGTTTAACCCAACAAGTTTTTAATACTATGTACTATACTCACACAAAATATTAAGGGTATTTACAAAACCCAAATGAATGTTAAAAAATCATTTCACAACAATAATCAGCAACAGCATAGGTAGAAATTGGCATTCACTGAAACAGTGGAAGATATTGTAGCCTAGCCAGTAGTTGTTGAAAATGTGATAGACATTCGATAAGCTAAATATTAGCTATGAAAATAAAAATGCATGTTCATTAAAAATATGACAGATTTATCAAAATGACAAGACATCTTTAATAGAACTATGACAGCGTTAGATACCATTCAAGTTGGTTACCTCTGGGTCGACGTTTTCTGGTCTTCAATCAAAAGCTGCAAACGTTTATTATTTTAAAAGGTGTCTTCATGTTAAATTTTTTTTCATTACAGCTTCCTCCTAAAAGTGTTGGCTATGTTTATTTTATTAGCTCTAGCTATGTTACTATTTTCCAAGCAGCCTAAGTATAAACAGGAAACGAACTACAGTGAAACTGCTCCAAATTTGGCTCTGCTGCCTTCATAGCCGGAAGTAATTTTTTTCTTTGGGCTAATAAATTAGATGTAGTGGTTATTTTCTATTCTTTCTTTATTTGTTTTGTTGACTTCTTCGTGCACATTTTTTAGTAGAGAATAAGCTCTTTGTATCAGGTAGCAAATGAAGCCAAGCAGTAGATATTGCTGCTATGACTGCCATCATTGGCTTTGTTCATATCACCTATCTTTCTTTTATTTTTTTAACATTTTTCTAATGGCAATGGAACCTTTTATTTTTCCTTGTTTTTAATGATAATGGAATCAATGAGCGTGGTGAAATTCAATGGTCGTCGAAATCATTAACAAAACACAATAACCCAAAGTATATATATTTCCCCACGGTCTATTTCATCACCTAATCACAGGCTATATATATATTTATAGCGAGACCTAGGCACATAGATGGGCCAACACTCTCCGATATATAGTAAATATTTGATCCTATGATTCAGTTCCAGTTAGATGGCAGTGATGGTTTATTAGGTGTTTTACTTTAGAGATCTTTCAATATGGTGAATGGTGCAGACCGTAAATGATTTGCTGTAGACATAGGATTTTGGGAGCATTTAGGTCAAAGATTCTTACTTTGATATGGCATATCTAATGACATGCATGCCATATTGCATGGAAGAAACCATATATGGCTACTTTGATATCATTTGTAATCATCAAGGGTATATATTATTTTTGAAAATATTTGGAAGTGGCTATTTTCATATCATTAACCATTAAAGTCAAGGTTATATATATATATATATATATATATATATATATATATATGAGAAAAGAAACTAGTCTTTTTCTTAACTGCACAATTAAATAAGGAGACATTACTAAATAATGAGGTTATTGGTATCAAGCCACCCTATATGTATACTAATTTAAAAGTTTACAAGGCTCAATATAACAATATTCATAGATACTAAGTGGTCACAACAATATTTATCAAAGAATTTTAGCTCATCATGTTTCTAGCTAAGACTTGGAATCTCAATGCTTATATATTATGTTCAAAGGTATATAGTGAGAAAAAATTAATATGATTAGATTCATATTTTCATTTCCTGATTATTTTTCATATTTTCTTATTATTATTATTATTAAGAAGAAAATACATGTAATTCTATAATAAAATTACATTTTGTATGTGTTTAAGTTAGCAAGAGTAACTTAGCTACTTGTACTCGAAAAAATTACCCGAAGCAGAATTACATTTACCTAGATAAACTCAATTTCTCTTTTTAACTTTTCCTATTTGCAACTTTTTTCCAACCCCCAAAATTTGGATTGGAAATTACAATTGTCATTTCTTCTCCTTGTAATTTTAATGGAGCTTCTTTATCTGAGTCATAACTCTTGTTCCTTCTGCTTGTTTTCCTAGAGCTTGGATCAACACTAAATCATTTCTAATTTTAATGGTGCTTCTTTATCTGTGTCATAACTCTTGTTCCTTCTACATATTTCTTCATGTTTTTTTCCTAGAGCTTGAATCACCACTAAATCATTTCTAATTTTAATGGAGCTTTTTTATTTGAGTCATAACTCTTATTCCTTTTGCATATTTACTCATGTTGTTTTCCTAGAGCTTGGATCACCACTAAATCATTGGCTTTCTCAATGTGAATTACAAGATCATTCTGCTTATTTTCACCCTCCTCCACTTGGGATCCTTGTTGAGTCTATTCTTTTGCTTGTTGATGTTTTGAATCCATTTTTCCATTTTCGTGAAGAAAGAAGATCTAAAAATTTCTACCCCTTTAGATTTTGCAATATTTTCTTTGACCTTTTTTTGGTTGAGGGTATGTATTTTGCAAGTGCTCTATTTGATGACAAATCCAACACCTGAAGGTGGTATTTTTGAAATATAAAAATTAGGTCCACTTAAAGTCTTTATGAACCAGTTGGGTGTAATATAAGAGGCCTTTAATAAGGTCTATCTCATCGCACATCTTGGCAAAAATAAAAATATCTCTTTCCATTCTTTCTTTATCGATCTTCATAAATCTCTCCAATGTGTCTCCAAAACCTTCTAAAACTTGGTGGTGCCAGAAGGGGAGATGGAGGTTATGTAGTCTCACCCATATCAACATCTTTGTAACCACCATTGTTTTTTCATCAAAATCTAGAAACCATGGAGTTGCAAAAAGAATCTCTCTTCCTAAAACCATGATCCCTCTTTGAAAACAAATTCCAGATATTCTTCATTATTGCATCGAACCACAAAAAACCCCTTCGAACATAGGTAAATATCATATTTATTGGTCCAATTGGTAAAGACCCACTGATGCAGATCTTTGGACATGGTCTAGAAATCATTAAATTGGCATATAATAGCTATGTCTTGGAGAAAATGCCACTTACTTATAGCAAGTTTACTAACATATTTTGTTCTTTTTTCCATTTTTTCAACTAGGTAAGGACTTGGGATTGACAAATTTGGGATTTTTTCATCTTGCTTAACATCTTTCCCTCTCACGACATCCTTGAAAGAGGCTAAACCCTTTGTGTTTCTAGTAGATAAAGTTAATCCATATGGGTTACTAATTCCGAGAGCTCCACCCCAAGCCTCAACTTTATGATCATTGTAGAAGTATGATCCCTGACATAGTCTTTTAATTTGATGGCATCCTGTAATGATTTTCATTCAAGAATAAAAGAACCGTAGACTTGTTGGTATACCCAACTTATACCAAACCTTCTTTTTCAAATATATCACCAGAATCTGAGGGTTGAACCCTAAAACGTGTGACTTCCCTTTAAGGTTTTCATAAAGATGTGAAAAGACTCCTCTAGATCCATATTTGGTTTATGAAAAAGAATGCCTTTGCATAGAAAAAGGGATATGAGATCTAGGTCGAAACTAGACTAGAAAACCACTACTAAGACCATCATACAATTGCATTTTCAGATGATCTAGATCTAGGTACTTAGAGGCAAATAGAAAAAATTCGACGAAATATAATTTTTTTATGCATAATAAAATTACGGTTTTTAGTAAGTAAAAAAAAAAACTAACTCAACCTTTAAATATAAATATCTCTTAAATACTTGATAAAGAATAAAAATTATTTTAAAATACTCACTTTGGAGAATCACTTTCAATATATTTTTGACTTAAATATGCCACTCAGAGTCTTACAAAAAAAAACTCTATATTATCTTGTTTATCGCTTAACTAACAAGGGTAATCATTGCGATGTAGCATAGTCTCTACCTCTATTACATTTTAATTGATTTTGTTTGCATGATCTTTTCTTGGTAATGACGTATTCATTTTCCAATAATAAAATAAAATAAATAGCTCCGCACAATAGGCTATAATCTATGAATAATGAGCTAAGTTCTGCACAATAGGCTATAAGCTCTGCACAATGAGCTAAATTCCACACAATAGGTTACAAGTTCTGCACAATGAGCTAAGTTTTGCACAATAGGCTAAGTTTCTTGCTTCCATACAATAGCCTAGGTTTCTCGCACAAAATTTATTAGTTGTTTTCTTGATAATGATGTATTCATTTTTCAATAATAAAGGAACTGACGTATTTTTTCCAATAATAAAATAAAATGAATAGCTACGCACATCACATAATGAGCTAAGTTCTGCACAATAGGCTATAATATTTGGACAATGAACTAAGTTACACCGAATATGCTATAATATCTGCACAATGAGCTAAGTTTCGCGCAATGATCTAAGTTTTACATAATAATGAACTAAGTTTTGCACAATAGGCTAGAAGATCTGCAAAATAGGCTATAAGCTCTACACAATAAGTTATAATCTCCACACAATGAGCTAAGTTTTGACCAATAGGCTATAAGCTCCACACAATGAGCTAAGTTCCACATAATAATGAACTAATTTCTGCACAATAGGTTATCAGCTCCACACAATGAGCTAAGTTTCACATAATAGGCTATAAGATCTGTACAATGAGCTATGTTCTGCACAATAGTCTATAATCTCTGCATAATGAGTTAAGTTCCGCATAATGGGATAATTTTTTCAATAAGAAAATAAATTAATAGTTACACACAATGAGCTAAGTTCCGCACAATAGGTTATAAGCTCTAGACAATGAACTAAGTTCTACACAATATGAGCTAAGTTATGCACAATATACTATAAGATATACACAATGAGTTAAGTTTCGACACAATAATGAACTAATTTCCACACAATAGGCTATAAGCTCCACACAATGAGCTAAGTTCCACACGAGAGGCTATAAGCTTCCCACAATGGGCTAAGTTTTTCTCTTCTCCACAATGGGCTAATTTTCTCACACAAAATTTATTAGATGTTTTCTCAGTAATTATGTATTCGTTTCCAATAATAAAGATAATGACGTATTCATTTTTAAATAATAAAATAAAATAAATAGCTCATCACAATGAGCTAAGTTCCACACCATAGGCAACGTTTCTTGCTTCCGCACAATAGTCTAAGCTTATTGAACACAAGTTATTAGTTTTTTTCTGAGTAATAATGCATTTGTTTTCCAATAATAAAATAAAATTTTAAAAAATGATTTTTTTTGGATAGATTTTTTTCGGTAATGACATATTCATTTTCCAATAATAAAATAATATAAAGAGCTCTGCACAATTATTGATAATATTTCAATTCTAAATAATTAAGCATATGTGCAGAAATGTGAAAGAGTTGTATTGTGCAGAGAACGCTTTCAATGTGTTTCTGGATCTAATCTTTCTTAGCACATCTAGTTGTTTTCTCGTATATAGGTTACTAAATCCTTATTCGAGGGTGTTTTTCACACTTGCATTTTTTCATTTTTTTGCCTCTGTTTTCTCATATATATGTTATTAAATCATCATTCAAGAGTATTTTTCACACTTGCATTTTATCTTTATTATCGCCTACACACATCTTCCTTCACATAATTGGTTACCATTCGTATTTTGTTCAAATAATCAAATCATAACATTGGAACAATACCATATTGACCACCATGCACAATGGAAACTAACAAAATTAATCATTCTGCAAAGATACATAGCTCTAAAATCAAAATCTCTACGCAACTTCTCTTCCAAAAAAACTTAGTAATCCACAGAGTAAAATTTCCACATAATGAAACATGATGATATTCCTTGTTCTCCCACACATATCCCATTCTGCATAAAAATTCACACAATATATGATTTGTAAATTTGTAAAGTCTCTCTGCACAATGAATTATGTAGCCTGTCGTTGCACCTCCCCCTATCTTATTAATAATATTTTAATTTGTGCAGAAGTGTGAAGAAAGCTCATTGTGCAGACAAAGATTTCAATGTATGATAAATAATGTGTATCTATTTGTATCTACAAATAATTAGGTGGGGTTCTCTTTTCATCCACATTTATGACTCAGTGCATGGCTAGACTATACTAGAGCAAGTAGCTATTTTAGTAAACTATTGATGGATAGAAATTGTTTCTAATAGTTAATTATAAATATTTCAAATATTTTAAATATTTATTTCTTTAAGTTTTAGTACGAGCAGATATATCCTCTTTGTAATATTTGCTAATATTTTTTCCCATATTTTAGTTATAACCACTACTATTTAGATTGTTATGTACAAAAGTTGCGTTAA
The DNA here is from genome assembly GCA_034641835.2 of Pinus albicaulis. Classification (NCBI taxonomy): domain Eukaryota; kingdom Viridiplantae; phylum Streptophyta; class Pinopsida; order Pinales; family Pinaceae; genus Pinus; species Pinus albicaulis. Next base: position 39,560 of record JAXQQM020074436.1, on the reverse strand, counting down.
TATCGAATGTGGGTGTGGTTGTGAGTGCACATTTCGCCTACATTTATGTGTTAGACTATGCATGTTCCACTCTGCTTGCTTCGCATAACGATGTCTACAAAGCTTCATTCGCAAATGCTATATCTTTATGCTTATGCTCGTATCTCCAAGTACGTTTCAAATAAGGAATTTTTCTAAAGGTGCATAACAATTCTATTGTGGGGAGGAAATTTTAATGTGCAGAACGTTGCACTTCACACTAAAGGTTTTTATTGCTAATATTTTAATATTAAATAATGCATATTTATTACTAGCAATAAAAACAAGAACAATGCTAGACTTATCAATAGTGTTAGTAATATTTTAGCCATAAATAGTACATGCCCCCTTGTCTCTACAACTAATTAAGACGGGCTTGTATTCGTCACATTTCAGACTATCAGAACAACAATGAAAACCACACTCAATAATACTCTTTGATCAGTAATTGAAATTTTATTTTTCACAAAATACTGATAATAATTTTACTAAAATAATAAATATACTGAGGAGTTATGATGCAACATAGACCCCACATCTACCGATTATTAATTGATTCTCCTTGTTATCCGCGCGCACTTCCTCTGCATAGCCACTTCTTCATAACTTCCTTTGTACACACTTCCTTCACACAACAAAAGCTAACTTTGGAATATATAATGTAAAATAAACTTAGAAAATAATGGAAAAAAGGAAAAGCATCCAGTTGGCATGTGGAATTGTTTTGTTGTATTACTAGCTTTTATTGTTTAGCAAAACGAAGCATATCATAATGCACACTTATATTTTAGTGTTGAGGTAGGTTTTTTTCTAGGAAGTTAAATTTAGTTTTGCATTTGGTAAATAGAATTTATACAGATGTCGAACCCAGAAAGGATATTTTAATGGTGACTCCGTCAATTAACGTGTCTTCTTTAATAACATGTAAGTGGTTCATGTTGTTCAAGTTTCATTGTGTCGAATTTTACATTGTGCGGAAGTGTCAAATTTTCTTAGCCCATGCTTGTTCCACACTAGTTGCTCCGCCCAATGATGTATTCACAACTTCCTCCAAACACACTATATCTAGAGATGTATGCGAATTTATTGCTAATAATTTTAAGTGTAAATAATGTTTATTTTTGAATATTTTGAGTACAAGTTTATTTAGGCTCTTGCAGAAATGTTATTTATACATATTTCCACATTTTTCACTTATTTCTATTACTATACCTCGTATTTTAGTTAAAAATAATGCATATCAGCACTCAATTCAGTAAAACATAGGTCATCTGGTAACTTCATAACAAAAAATACACTTTCGTATAACTTTGACTACATAAAATTTGTATGAAATACTTTTATTACGAGTATTATTGCTAATAATCTATTTATAGATAATACATATTAGTAGTAAATTGAGTAAAAGTAATGCAAAATGCACAAAAGTTTTTGTACAAAACTGCATTTTATTGAAGAAAGGCTTTGTTTGTATGGAAGATGTTCAATGTACGTACAAAGTCTTTTTGTCTGAAACTCTTCATTTCACACAGAAGCTTTTACTACTAATATTATTGGCAATATTTTAGATTGAAAAATTCAATTTCGCATCATTTTACACATTCACAATTCGTGCTTAAATGATTTAATCAAATCTTAACTCAGATGAATTGCAATTAGTAATAATATTAATTTGTATTTTAATCAATAATGTAATATGTAATATCCCGTTTCGGGGATATCTCTAAAACACGGAAAACTCCAACCAGAGATAGATTGGGAGGGCATTTACCGGATATTTCACCTCTAAAAAGAGGACGAGATCCGGAGGCTACCTGGCCCTTTCCAGACTCTGTCTAAGAGTGAAAGATAAACGCACCAAGTGGCATAGAACTAGAACGCTCAAAAACAATAATAGACATATAATATCATAGAAAGAGAATACGGAAACTATGGCAACTACGACAACTAAGGCAACTCATCCAGAAAACATAGAGAGGAAATGCTGAGCCATTTTATTAATCTGATAAATGTAATGAAGTACAATAGGCGATCTTGCTCAAAGCAAGTGAAGAAACACTCTCAGAAAATACAGGAAATGGTGGCTCTATGAACTGCGTCCTAGCTGCTGGGAAACTGCCATGTAGCTGCTATTGTTGGAATGGAATGAAGATTAGGGGCTGATCCCCTTGCCGGAATGAGCTGAAAATCGACAAACCTCCTCTCCTAGACAACCCAGATAAAATCCAAAAACCATTCCAATAATGGCCAACCCCGAAAATCACCAGGAACTGCCTCCCCAGTGAATTACACTGGCCTCCAAGGCTCTGCGTAGTGGATAGATGGAAACAGCTGAAATACTGCCTCAAACTCGGCCAAAAGGCTCCTAGGGGCAAAGGCTGACCCCCTGCTCAAACTCTTGGTGAAATCAACTGTAGAAACCCCAATCCGAAGCTCCTCCACAGTGGATTGCATCCTCTCTCCCAGTGACTGCGCAGTCTCTATAAGCTCCAGCTCCGCAACAAACCCAAACAACAAAACTAGTCACAAAAAACTGAATAAATAACCTTGCTGGAGTAGGCACTCAAAGTCCCCTAGGGCCAAGGGCGAGATCTCCAACCGGAGACACTCAATGCACTGAACAGTGCTGTAGACAGGCTAAATAGCCAGCGTGCTCAAGAAGACAAACATCTCACTCAAAAATCATCAACTCAAGAATGAATGAAATGAGGAGGCTCCTCCATATTTTATAGCATTGGTTTCCCTCCAAAACCCAACGTAGCCCCTCTCTCCTCCACATCCTCATCCTTATCTGTGCAGAAGCTGGTAGAAACCTCTAGAGTGTACGTAGGCCCTCCTCCTCTACGTGGTGTTAGGCCCCCCTTAACTCCCACTTAAGTCGCAAAGTTGTGCTACTAGGTGGATATCTTATTTCACCTAAGTGAGTTAGACCCTCTTCACTCACTTTTTTTATTTATTTACAAACTATAGATGGAAAAATAACAAAATCGAATATTCCAATTAGCTGTCGCTAATTAGGAATATTACAATCTCCCCCGAAAAAATGTTGCTTGTCCTCTAGCAACTGAAGTGATGAATGCTGCAAAATATTCTTGCTCTCATAAGTGGCATCCTCATCCGGAAAATTCTTCCACCTCACCAAGAATTCCTGGACCGTCCTGCTCTGTAACCGCCTCTCCCTGGTATCAATAATGGCCTTCGGCTGCAACACCAAGCGCCCCTCATCATCCGTGGCTAGTAGCTCCTCTGTCACCATCACCTGTTGCCCCAGTGCCCTCTTCAGGCATGATACATGGAAAATGTTGTGGATCTTGCTGCCTTGGGGCAGCTCCAACTCATATGCAACCTGGCCAATCCTACGTATCACCCTGTATGGCTCGTAAAGGTGAGGCTTGAGCTTCTCAGCCCCCTTCTGCTTCAGCGATGACTGTCGATATGGCTGTAACCATAGGTAGACCAAGTCCCCTATCTCAAAATTTCTCTCCACCCAACCTCTGTCGGCATACAACTTCTGCTGGTTTTGTGCTATAGCCATATTGTCCTTGAGAGCTCGGAGGATGTCCTGACTCTCTTGGATCCAAATCTTGGCTTTAGGAGCCTTACTAGCATCGAACATCACATCAGCAAAAGATAAATGATGGTACCCATACAAAGCATAAAATGGTGACATACCAATAGACATGTGATGTGTCGTGTTATAGCAGTACTCCCCCAAATGCAACCATCTCAACCACGATCATTGCTACCCACTGACATAGTTACACAATTAGCCCTCTAGCCACCTGTTAACTATCTCCGTCTGTCCATCCGTCTGTGGGTGGTAACTGGTACTCGGTGCCAATTGCGTCCCCACGAGTCCGAAAAACTCCTCCCAAAATCTGCCCATGAAACGGTTGTCCCTGTCACTGAAGATGGTCTTAGGAATACCATGCAACCTGAAAACCTATCTGAAGAATAGCTCGGCCACCTGTGCTGCTATGTAATGCGCGGATATGGCGAAAAAGTGTGCATACTTTGTTAGTCGATCAATGAAGAAAAAGATACAATCCTTGCCGTACACCATGGGCAACCTTGTGATGAATTCCATCGAAATTCTCTCCCATTTCCCCTCCGAAATGGGAAGAGGCTGCATCAGTCCTACAGGATGGCTCATCTCCCCTTGATTCCTCTGACAAACATCACACTCCCTTACATGCTGGAGTACGTCCTCCTTGAGGCCCTTCCATGAGAACCTCTCCCTAATGGCTCTGTAGGTTTTGGTAAACCACTGATGGCCTACCAATGGAGAATCGTGTGATGCCTGGAGTATCTTCTTCTTAAGCTGAGACCCCTCAGTCAAGAAGATCTTGTCCCAGTAATAGATGATCTCATCAATCACCATGTACTTGCCATCCGCCACATGTCCATCCAGCACCTCACACGCAAATCTATCCTCGGAGTACTCAACCAAAATTCGAGCCCTCCAATCCACATCCAAGCTCATAAGAGATAACGTGGCTGGTCTACGTGAAAGGCCATCTGCTACCACGTTATTCTTACCGTTGACATACTCAATGTCAAAGTCGTATGCTTGGATCTTACTGATCCACTTCTGCTGCCTCTCATGTAGCTGCTTCTGCTCCAAAAAGAACTTGAGGCTGTTGTGATCAGTCCTCACCCTGAACCAGTTCCCTACCAAGTACTGCCGAAATTTGGCCAAAGCATGCATGATGGCTAACATCTCCTTGTCGTATATGGAATACAACCTCTCATGCGGAAGGAGCTTCCAGCTCTCAAAAGTTATAGGGTGTCCCCCCTGCATCCATACTACGCTGATCCCCTCTCCCGACGCATCACACTCCAAGACAAATGGTTGCGTAAAATATGGCAATGCAAGCACTGGGCAGCTACTCATCACCTCCTTGAGCCTATCAAAGGCTCGCTGCATTGTATCTCACCAACTGAATGCCCCCTTCTTCGTCAAATCTGTAAGGGGTGCAGCAAGCTGTGAGAATCCTCTGATGAACTTCCTATAATAGGTACATATCCCAATGAACCCTCGAAGTTCTGTCACATTCTTCAGCTCCGGCCAATCTCTGATGGCTCTAATCTTCTCCTCGTGGACCCTCACTCTGTCCACTCCAATAATGTGGCCCAAATATAACATCTTTTTCATCCCAAACTCACACTTGGAGAGCTTAGCATAGAACTGTTGCTCTTCCAAGATGCGTAGCACTGCCTCTATATGCTAGAGATGCTCCTCCCAAGTCCTGCTATATATGAGTATGTCATCAAAGAAAACCAGTACAAACTTCCTCAGATGACTGTGGAAGATATGGTTCATGCAATACTAAAAGGTGGCTGGTGCATTGGTCCACCCAAAAGGCATAACCAAAAACTCAAAGTGCCCATAATGACACCTGAAGACGGTCTTGGGAATATCCTCTTCCCTCATGCGAATTTGGTGGTACCCTGATCTCAAATCAATCTTTGAGAAGAACTTAGCTCCTCTCAGCTCATCCATCATCTCATCGATCTTGGGTATAGGCTACCTGTTCTTCAGAGTCTTCTTGTTCAGGGCCCTGTAGTCAATGCACATCCTCATGGTGCCATCCTTCTTCTTCGCCAGCACTACAGAAGAAGAAAATGGACTCGTGCTCGGTCTGATGTGTCCAAGAGCCAACAACTCCTGGATGGCCCTCTCAATCTCATCCCGATAGGCTTTGGGATGCCTAGAGGGTGTAGTGATCACCGCCTGGATACCCTGCTCAAGCTCGATGGTATGCTCAAACCCTCTATCTGGTGGCCGTCATGGTGGTATATCCCCAAACACTAACTCATGCCTGTCAAGGATGGCCTGTATATCTAGATGAACTGCTCAACGAGTTGTCTCTGCCTCTGATGCCTGCAACTCAACTGTCCACTCTATGTCTCCCTTCCGAAAGTCTACCTCCATCCGGTGTGCCAGAACTGTCTGAGGTGGGTAAGTATGCATCCCACGGATCTTCTCATGCTTTATGGTTTTCCTGTCATCCCACTCCATCTCTAAGGCCTCCTAATCCGTGGTGACCTTCCCCAGAGTAATCAGCCACTGAACACCCAATACCACATTGGTATCTGGTATGTTGACCATGAAAAAGTGATCAGTCACGGTGTAAGTACCCATCGTCACTGCTAACTCTAGAACATACCTGGCACACTGCATCGTCTGGGCTCCTGAGACCAAGACTAAAAACTTGTCAAAACTCTCGGTCTGTATACCCCTCTGCTTGACCATATGTGCATTAATGAAGTTGTGGGTTGCCCCACTGTCAACCAATACTGATACTTGTTGGCCACGTACTGTCCCTCGTACGCGCAGCGTCAAATACTTAGGAACTCCTCACAAAGTTGCAAGGGCTCCTCCTGTGGGTGCAAAAGCTACACCTCCTGTCCCTGGAGGTGGAGGCGTCAACTGATCCTGGGCCGTCTGATTATCTCCTACCTCCTCCTCATCATCCTCCTCATCCTATTCCCCACTATCATCGGAGAATACCTCAGTGAAGTTTGCTTTGCCAACATCACACCTATGCCCTGGTGCCCACAGATCCTGACATGTGAAGCACAGCCGCTTCTTCCTCAACTCCCTCCTGGCATCATCATCTACCTGTGCCCGACCCAGATTCCCCTTTGGAGGAGGAACCCTCACATCCTTCCCCTTGGGCTGGAAGCCCTGTCTCTAGTGGTAAGGTGTTTGCATCCTGGGTAGTGCATCCTATAAGTCGCTGGTCCTGCTAATAGCATCCTGGAGTGTAGCTGGTCTAGTAAATCTAACTAGACCTCGAAGTGGCTCTGTCAATCCCTCCACAAACATATAGATGTTCCGTGTCATGGATAGATCTGGCACCATCACCGAGACCCTTAATAAATCTGTGATGTATGTCTCTGGGCTTCCTGTCTGCTTGAGCTTCGTCAACTCAACAAAATTATGTTCCGGATCTCTCCGGTCAAAATGCTCCATCAATCTCCTGGTAAACTCGGCATATGTCGTTACTGTAGAGAGTCCGAGTGTAACCATCCCATGGAACCACCAGTCTTGGGCCTCACCATCCAAATGTAGTGTCGCCACCTTGATGGCCTCCGTCTTCGACATCTAGTTAAGCTAGAAATAGATATCCAGCTTCTCCACTCAAGACTTTACCGAACTATTTGATGATCCATCAAACATAGGCAAATGAAATATACTAGAGGCACGGTGGGAATCTCCATCATGATAATGTTGGTGCCCTCTATGATGGTCACAGGGTCTACTGTCCCGCTGGAGCTGTAAAAAATCTCTGAATGTGAGAGCATCCCTGAACTCCTACCCCTAGGACTGATACTCTTCAAAATACTCATCTAAGTGTCCAGGCTCTGCCTCCTGCTGGGCTCCTTCCCATATATCTGCTCCCAAGAAAGTGGGCATGGTAGATCGAGTAGGTGCACAAGAAGCCGTCGACTAAGGAATATCACGCTAAGCAGCACCCTGATCCAGAAAATGGTGGGATGTACCTGATCCCTCTCCGACCTGGAAAACCCATGGAGTCTCATGCTGCCTAGCCTCCACAGCTGTGAACCTCTGTCCCATCACCTCAATCTATCTAGCTAAATCCTGCACAGACTTGAGGAGTGCCTATCCAAAATGTTTGGCCTCTGTGTCATCTACCATTGGCTCTTTCTCTCTTAAATCTACTACAAGCTCCGCCCGATCTCTGTCTGTCACAGGATCTCTCTCTTGATCTGCGTCCTCTACCTAGGCACAATCTTCCTCTTTGTAGGTGGTCTCCAACCTACGCTCACAGTATCTATGCTTCCTGCCTTTGTATGGTCTCTTTCCTAATGTCATAGACCACAGGCTGAGCCAGAACTATGCTCTGATACCACTGTAATATCCCATTTCGGGGATATCTCTAAAGCACGACAAACTCTAACCAGAGAGAGACTATGAGGGCATTTACCAGATATTTCACCTCTAAAAAGAGGACGAGATCTGGAGGCTACCTGGCCCTTTCCAGACTCTGTCTAAGAGTGAAATATAAACGCACCAAGTGGTATAGAACTAGAATGCTTAAAAACAATAATAGACATATAATATCATAGAAAGAGAATACAGCAACTACGGCAACTACAGAAACTAAGGAAACTCATCCAGAAAACATAGAGAGGAAATTCTAAGCCATTTTATTAATATAAGAAATGTAATGAAGTAAAATAGGCGATATTTCTCAAATAAAGTGAAGAAACACTCTTAGAAAATACAGGAAATGGCGGCTCTATGAACTGTGTCCCAGCTGCTGGGAAACTACCATGTAACTGCTACTGCTAGAATGGAATAAATATTAGGGGCTGATTCCCTTGCCGGAATGAGCTAAAAATCGGCAAACCTCCTCTCCTCGACAACCCAGACAAAATCCAAAAACCAGTTTAAGAATGGCCAACCCTAGAAATCACCAGAAACTGCCTTCCCAGTGAATTACGCTGGCCTCCAAGATTCTGCGCAGTGGCTAGATGGAAACAACTGAAATACTGCCTCAAACTCCACCAAAAGTCTTGTAGGGGCAAAGGCTAACCCTATGCTCAAACTCCTAGTGAAATCAACTACAGTAACCCCAATCCAAAGCTCCTCCATAGTGGACTGCGTCCTCTCTCCTAGTGACTTCACAGTATTTATAATCTCCAGCTCCGCAACAAACCGAAACAACAAAACTACTCACAAAATACTGAAGAACTAACCTTGCCCGAGTAGGCACTAGAAGTCCCCTGGGGCTAAGGTCGAGATCTCCGACTGGCGACACTCAATGCACTAAACAGTGCTGCAGACAGGCTAAACAACTAGCATGATCAAGAAGACAAACGTCTCACTCAAAAAACATCAACTCAGGAATGAATGAAATGAGGAGGCACGTCCATCTTTTATAGTGTTGGTTTCCCTCCAAAACCCAACGTAGCCTCTCTCTCCTCCACATCCTAATCCTTATCTACACAGAAGCTGGTAGAAACTTCTAGAGTGTACGTAGGCCCTCCTCCTCTACGTGGTGTTAGGCCCCCCTTGACTCCCACTTAAGTCACAACGTTGTGCTACTAGGTGGATATCTTATTTCACCTAAGTGAGTTAGACCCTCTTCACTCACTTTTTATATTTATTTACAAACTATAGACGGCAAACTAAAAAAATCAAATATTCCAATTAGCTGTCGCTAATTAGGAATATTACATAATATGAGATATAAACAAAGTTTCAAAGCATATGGTCAAATAAAAATAGAAGATTTATCATAAAATCAATATAGTCAAGTGGTTTTGAATGCAAAATAATTCTCGCAGTTCAATTTATATATAACAACTATTTCACAACATGTTTAGATTCAAGACACAGACATTAAAAACAAATGTGCTCAACAAGACCATAACTAATTTAATTTAATTTATATTATGATTTTTGGATTAATAATTTTTTTAAGGATGATATTTCTTATCTGAATCTTTGATTGTGCAAAATAAAGTTATTGCGTTGAGTGGAACTTTTCATTGTAGTATTCTATTATTAAGAGATATATGTCCATAATTCCAAATCATGCCAAATGTTCAATTTTGTTTAAATAAAAAACACAACACTAAATGTACCAAAAAAGATGAAATCATATTTTTGGAAATTTATAAAAAACAATATGTCAGAATAAAATGTCAATGAGTGTGGCCATGACTCAGATCTATACGAGAGCATATTCAAAACATGGTCTTCAAAGACAACATTTCTAATTAGAATTCATTGATGGTAAAAAATTACCTCATCAACATGTAAGGGATACCACTTGTTCAGAGCCCCAACTAAGCTCTTATTCATTTGATGTAGTGGTTGCAAATTGTTCAATTGGGTCCAATTACCCTCTCTTCTTCTCTATTGGCTTATAACATGCCTATTACTTGTCAATATAAAATGAGAAATCCGATCTTCCCTCTTTCAGAGCTCATGTAGGAAAGTGATCCTTAAGATGACTCTACGCCTCAACAAAACTGCGATTAAGTTCTGTCTCTACTTGAGGGAAATTTTAGACACATAAAATTAAATATAAATGCAAATCTACTGTAACATGCAAGTAAAAATAATCCTATCTCAAATTGGGAAAATGATAGCCCTCTTTCAATTCAAGGGCATATGGAATAACTAATCAAGGGAAAAAATTGTTTATATGATTGAATTCATTATATAATCTCCATTAATTAAATAAGTAGTTCATTCAATTAATGAAAGAGAAAAAAAATGGGAATGTATTTAAATAATAAATATTTACCATGCAATACATTGCTATATCCATGAATTCATATTAATTCTAATTTTGTTCTGTCCCTCAGAGATAACTACTACATAATTCAATAGCATAAAACAAATTTTAGTATTGACATTTTGAACCATCTAACAAGGTTCATTATCAATATAGAAAAGTGAGAGAAATTGATCTTAGGGGAGGTGTATAAACATGGAGGGGATGAGAGAAAAAAATGAGTTGACATGATCAATGAGTTTTTTTTTTATTAATGTGAGATTTATTGTTATTGTATTTAAAAGTATTTTCGGATAAATTAAAATTTGAAAATTCAAGTTACAATAAATTACAATAGTACAAATGCAAAGCACGTTAATTCATAGAGTTTCCCAAACCTCAGATCTTAAGTTTTCCCTTCACCTACAACTATAATCTCCTAATACAATATTGCTTTCAAAGCCTTTAGCTTCAGAGAAGAGGAACCACCATCTTCTTCTCAAAATTTCTATTTAATAATTACAAGAACTCACAAAATAGAGAATTTTTGAGAGTAGGTGCGATATCCTAAATTAGAACCGCAAATTCTTCATTCATGTCTTGTTTGACCTCTTTCCATTTCTCTAAAATGTTTCAGATCTGAACTATTTATACAAACAAATCCAAAAACAAAAATAAATTAAATTGCACACTAAAATCAAAACTAGAAAATCTTGAAAAACAACTTTTCTGAAATTGCTAAATTTAAAATAACTGAAATCCAAAAAAATTCCAAGAAGAATTAATTAGTGCCAACGGTTTTCTCAAGCCAATGAAATTCTCCCAAATCAAATTTGAAAAAACTAACTGTTGTTGCAAATTCGTCACTTTTTCGTCTATTGAATTTCTGGGTCACTAAATGATTGAATCTGCTAAAATTAACCTTCTGAGATTATTCTCCACATTCTTAGATTTTCAATCAGTTATTGTGAGTTTCATTTCTCTTAGTAAATCTTGAGATATGCCTCTCCAAAATTGAAGTATCAAACTGATCATAATTTTGGAAAAAATTATGCCTAAGCCAAAATTAAGAAATTTTAATTAAAATTTTAATCTAAATTAAATTAATAATTTATAATTAAATAAATAATTAAAATTAATTAATTACAATTATTACATTAATTAGTTAACATGATTTAATGTACAAATTAATTAAATTAATTTAAATTATAAAATTAAACTATAATTACAAATGATTAATTTGTTTTTTGTAAATTAGGCTAAACTTTATTGATTCTAAATAAAACATTACATATGCTATAGGCTGAGTTCGTGAGCTACGCTTAACCGATCCCAACCTTCAATTCTTTCGAAGTAGCACAGGTATGGGGCTACCTCCTCAGAGGAAACGAGCCTTGTAATAACATCAGACAAAAATTACAAAATGTGTCGTGGCACTTGTGAAAGTAAAAGTTCTATGGTACAAGTTGAAATAATAGAAAACTAAAGAGAGCTGAGTGACATCGCAGTCATGGTGCTTCTGCACCGTCCTCGGTGTCTGGGTCCTCCTCCTCGATTCGGAGATCATACTCCTGCGCTATGGCCCCCTCCTCAGCAGTAGGTCAGTGCTGAGGGCTAGAAGCAGGTGCGCAAATAATAGGAGCAATCGGGTACTCAACATCTGGTACCCTTGTAGAAATTCCCTCTAATTCCATGGTCCATACGCTGGTGTCTTCCCCCACTGCCTCCTAAACTGGGAAAAGGCTTGATTTTATGGGGCATGGGGTGCTCTTGGTGGACAAATGTGGATTTCCAGGCTCCTCTTCTTCCCCTCTGCATTTCGTAAATAGGGCCCTCCTCCTCCTGATCTTGCACAGGGGTCTGAGGAGCATCCCTGGCATGAATACCAGAAGAGGATCCCTTGAGGGATTCCAAACGCTTTTCGGTCGCTCGCTGGTAGCGTCCAAGGAATGCACCTCTTTGGCCACCCCTGATTGTCCTTTGGCGTAGACACAGAGCCATCGGGTAGTGAAGCAGAGAATATGGGGGGATAAAATGTGTAGAAAAATAACTCTTGAGGGATTAATACAGGAGAAGATACATGAAGAGCGTGGAGGGGTGCTATTGGGCAAGGTGGTGCACAGTTGGGGGAGCTTGATTTAGGGAGCACACGGATGGGAGAAACTAGTAAGGCAGGGGGATCCAAAGGGAGGCACGCGGGGTCAAGGTGAGCGTCAAGAGGTCACCAACAATCGTTTTGTGGGTCATAGCATGGAGCGCACGGTGAGCGAAATTGAAGCATAAAAGCTGGTTATGGACGATAGGATAAAAAAAGAAAATGTGAAGACACGATGCGGAGGGGCCTCCTATTTTGTAGACATGTGGGTATGTTGCCAGACATGTTGTGTTGTTGTGAATTATTTCCTGACACACTCGTTAGGTGTACGTCGTGATAGTTTCCTGCGGTGGCATGTGATCCAGTTATGGTGTGTGTGTCAGAGTGACACTGTCCGGGAGTCGGTCTAAATGTTTCTGCGGAGAGGTTCCACCTCCAGGTGGACGTCGGCATTGCGTGTCTTTCGTGATCCCGCGTTCCATGACCTCATGTGGAATTATTGCGCAGAGGTGGTTCCACTTCTGTGTGAAGGCACGCGTTGCGCATATTTTTTAGGCTCGTACGTGAGGAAATGTTTTCATGCATGTGCATAATTTCACTCGCATCTGGGGAATTACAAATAATTAAATTAATTAGTTAAGAAAAAAATATTAATTTAATTTATTACAACAAAACATGGAAACTTTTGCCATTAAAATAATGGGTTGTGGGTTCATTTATGAACCATGAATAAATAAATGAGGAGGGGACTTTATAGTATAACGTGGGAGGCATAAGGTGGAGCAAAGTTTAGGGATTTAGGAGATTAGATTTGAGAGATAAATTGAAAGAAGTCCCAAAAAAGACAATCATCAAGGTGGATGATTCCAATGAGATGGCTTTGTGCCATAGAGTTTTAATATTTTTGGGAGGTTTTAAATTAAGGTTACGAAATTGAAAGAATCTCGAGGAAGAGGGAGAGGTAAAGTGAAGCAAGGCCCATGTGGAGTGGGAATCTCCTATCACAAGATACAACTACTTTTTATATTAAATGATATGAAAAGAACTACAATCACTTGATAGTTTTGGGATTTTGAATTTTGTAATTTCTAATATTGGCATTTCAAATAGACTTCTGAGATCCAAAAACATATAATTTTAATTGTTCTATAATTTGGCTATGGCGATTTTGTAGGATCGTTAGCGAATAAAATAATAATTAATAATAATTAATTAAAAACTAATAAAAATCAATATTTACATTTAATTTACAAAAATTAAAATAGTATACATTTTGAACATTTTTAGCCCCTCGCAGTCAAAATTACCGAACTTCGGATAAGTACCATTTTCAATCCGTACATCCAAATGAGATGAAACAAGAACTGATGGAAAGATAAAGAAAATTCGAATGCAATGAAGCAATCAAAATAAAATTTGGAAGAAATTAAAAATCTCACCAGATTATCGAGCACTTAACCAAAAGTAAATATTAAAAGGTGATTAAGCCAAAATTTACAAAAACCATTATTATGAAATAATAAGTTAAAAATAGGGGTGTTGTGATTTCACCACAACAATGATGACACATGGGGAAGAAACAATTATCTTTGGTTAAATATGATGAAATTAAATTTACCGAAAGGTTAAAAGCGAGGAATTCTATTAGTGCTGTCAAACAGTAAAGAATGTCCCACGGGTCCAACATTAGTGATTTAAGAAATATAATTTCAAAAAGGATAAGTAATTAAATCTGATTGATTCTAAGGTCATGAATCCGAATTTTGGGGAATATTTTATTTTAATATTACCTCATATGAGAAATAGAAGAAGGTACAGATAAGAGTTTTTTTATAGAGAATATATCCATCGATATCATTGGTCTCTGGCATTGCTTCGCTGTCAACAAGCCTGGACAATACCCAATGAGCGTGGTGAAGTTCAATTGTCGTCGGAATCATGAACAAAAAACAAGAATCCAACGTATATCTATTTCTTCAAGGTCTATTTCATTACCTAATCACCTAGTTATATGAACTCATTAATTACATATATTGATATTCCAAATTCACTATAACTAAAAACATGCTACCATGCTCATAAAAAATACTTACATAAAGTACAGAGGGTATTTACAAAATCCAAATGAGAAACATGTTACCATACAAAATCCAAATGAGAAACATGTTACCATACCATAGTATTAAAAACTGGAATTGGTGAACTCGTGGACCTAATGAACGGACCTATCACTTCATTAGGTGCATTACATGGTTTTACTTGGCCTCTTATCCCATCCAAGTGTTGTTTCAATCTAAGAATACTCCAACTCCAATACAGTTTTCACAAAATTTGCATATTATCTTTACATCAACTACATCACAATGGGCCCATGCATTGTCCACTTCATTAGGTGCATCACATGGTTTTACTTGGCCTCTTATCCCATCCAAGTGTTGTTTCAACCTAAGAATACCCCACCTCCAACACATTTTTCACAAAATTTACATATCATCTTTACATAAACTACATCACAATGGGCCCATGCATTGTCCTTGGTTTTTGAAGCCATCTTGACTTAAAATAATTGAAATTTGGAAATGGACAACCAAGACTAAATTTACGAAACAAAATGCACATTCAAACATACAAAATTTGATAGCACAGGACTAGAGATTTGATAGCAATAGCATAGCTAAACACATGAGAAAATAAATACATGAAAAACAATGAAATGATGTATTTTTCAAGTGAAAATCCTTACCTGGCAATGAAAACTAGCTTCCTTAGCATCATCTTGAAGATGTCAACTCTACTGACAGCTCCAAACTATCTCCAAGATAGATCCAACTTCAACTCCAAGCCTCCAAGATCACTGCTCTAGCAAACACTCAACACTCTCCAAGCTCTCAATCAAACTCACAAACTACAAATGAGATGGTGTGAGACAAAGGAGAGGTTTCCCCTACATATAAAGGATTGGGGAAGGTGTTTTTGGAGGGAAACAACCCTCCCCTTCCCTCCAAATCAGCCCTAAACATCCTTGCTGGCCGTCCATGGGTCCCTACAGCAAGTTAGGTTGACTGGTCGGTTAAGGACATAACCGGTTGGTTTATGGATAAACCGGTCGGTTACATCCTTAACCAGCTGACCAACCGGTTGAGGACAGAACCGGCTGGTTTATGGATAAACCAGTCGGTTCCGTCCTTAACTGGCCGGTCAGCTGGTTAAGGATGGAACTGGCCGGTTTATCCATAAACCAGCCGGTTCCATCCTTAACCGGCCAGTCAACACTGGTTAACCAGATTTTCAGGCAAAATGCAGAGATCGAACGGGGTTTTTCAACTGATTTTGACCGGCCAAAGGTCTGACTAGCCGGTTTAACCCAACAAGTTTCTAATACTATGTACTATACTCACACAAAATATTAAGGGTATTTTCAAAACCCAAATGAATGTTAAAAAATCATTTCACAACAATAATCAGCAACAGCATAGGTAGAAATTGGCATTCACTGAAACAGTGGAAGATATTATAGCCTAGCCAGTAGTTGTTGAAAATGTGATAGACATTCGATAAGCTAAATATTACCTATGAAAATAAAAATACATTTTCATTAAAAATATGACAGATTTATCAAAATGACAAGACATCTTTAATAGAACTATGACAGCATTAGATACCATTCAAGTTGGTTACCTCTGGGTCGACATTTTCTGGTCTTCAATCAAAAGCTGCAAACATTTATTATTTTAAAAGGTGTCTTCATGTTAAAATTTTTTGCATTACAGCTTCCTCCTAAAAGTGTTGGCTATGTTTATTTTATTAGCTCTAGCTATGTTACTATTTTCCAAGCAGCCTAAGTATAAACAGGAAATGAACTACAGTGAAACTGCTCCAAATTTGGCTCTACTGCCTTCATATCCGGAAGTAATTTTTTTCTTTGGGCTAATAAATTAGATGTAGTGGTTATTTTCTATTCTTTCTTTATTGGTTTTGTTGAATTCTTCGTGCAAATTTTTTAGTAGATAATAAGCTCTTTGTATCAGGTAGCAAATGAAGCCAAGCAGTAGATATTGCTGCTATGACTGCCATCATTGGCTCTGTTCATATCACCTATTTTTCTTTTCTTTTTTTAACCTTTTTCTAATGGCAATGGAACCTTTTATTTTTCCTTGTTTTTAATGATAATGGAATCAATGAGCGTGGTGAAATTCAATGGTCGTCGAAATCATTAACAAAACACAATAACCCAAAGTATATATATTTCCCCACGGTCTATTTCATCACCTAATCACAGGCTATATATATATTTATAGCGAGACCTAGGCACATAGATGGGCCAACACTCTCCGATATATAGTAAATATTTGATCCTATGATTCAGTTCCAGTTAGATGGCAGTGATGGTTTATTAGGTGTTTTACTTTATAGATCTTTCAATATGGTGAATGGTGCAGACCGTAAATGATTTGCCGTAGACATAGGATTTTGGGACCATTTAGGTCAAAGATTCTTACTTTGATATGGCATATCTAATGACATGCATGCCATATTGCATGGAAGAAACCATATATGGCTACTTTGATATCATTTGTAATCATCAAGGGTATATATTATTTTTGAAAATATTTGGAAGTGGCTATTTTCATATCACTAACCATTAAAGTCAAAGTTATATATATATCTATATATATATATATATATATATATATATATATAAAAGAGAAAAGAAATTAGTCTTTTTCTTAGCTCCACAATTAAATAAGGAGATATTACTAAATAATGAGGTTATTGGTATCAAGCCACCCTATATGTATACTAATTTAAAAGTTAACAAGGCTCAATATAACAATATTCATAGATACTAAGTGGTCACAACAATATTTATCAAAGAATTTTAGCTCATCATGTTTCTAGCTAAGACTTGGAATCTCAATGCTTATATATTATGTTCAAAGGTATATGGTGAGAAAAAATTAATATTATTAGATTCAGTACTCGAAAAAATTACCCAAAGCAGAATTACATTTACCTAGATAAACTCAATTTCTCTTTTTAACTTTTCCTATTTGCAACTTTTTTCCAACCCCCAAAATTTGGATTGGAAATTACAATTGTCATTTCTTCTCCTCGTAATTTTAATGGAGCTTCTTTATCTGAGTCATAACTCTTGTTCCTTCTGCTTGTTTTCCTAGAGCTTGGATCAACACTAAATCATTTCTAATTTTAATGGTGCTTCTTTATCTAAGTCATAACTCTTGTTCCTTCTACATATTTCCTCATGTTTTTTTCCTAGAGCTTGAATCACCACTAAATCATTTCTAATTTTAATGGAGCTTTTTTATTTGAGTCATAACTCTTATTCCTTTTGCATATTTATTCATGTTGTTTTCCTAGAGCTTGGATCACCACTAAATCATTGGCTTTCTCAATGTGAATTACAAGATCATTCTTCTTATTTTCACCCTCCTCCACTTGGGATCCTTGTTGAGTCTATTCTTTTGCTTGTTGATGTTTTGAATCCATTTTTCCATTTTCGTGAAGAAAGAAGATCTAAAAATTTCTACCCCTTTAGATTTTGCAATATTTTCTTTGACCTTTTTTTGGTTGAGGGTATGTATTTTGCAAGTGCTCTATCTGATGACAAATCCAACACCTGAAGGCGGTATTTTTGAAATATAAAAATTAGGTCCACTTAAAGTCTTTATGAACATGTTGGGTGTGATATAAGAGGCCTTTAATAAGGTCTATCTCATCCCACATCTTGGGAAAAATAAAAATATCTCTTTCCATTCTTTCTTTATCGATCTTCATAAATCTCTCCAATGTGTCTCCAAAACCTTCTAAAACTTGGTGGTGCCAGAAGGGGAGATGGAGGTTATGTAGTCTCACCCATATCAACATCTTTGTAACCACCATTGTTTTTTCATCAAAATATAGAAACCATGGAGTTGCAAAAAGAATCTCTCTTCCTAAAACCATGATCCCTCCTTGAAAACAGATTCCAGATATTCTTGATTATTGCATCGAACCACAAAAAACCCCTTCGAACATAGGTAAATATCATATTTATTGGTCCAATTGGTAAAGACCCACTCATGTAGATCTTTGGACATGGTCTAGAAACCATTAAATTGGCATATAAGAGCTATGTCTTGGAGAAAATGCCACTTACTTCTAGCAAGTTTACTAACATATTTTGTGCTTTTTTCCATTTGTTCAACTAGGTAAGGACTTGGGATTGACAAATTTGGGATTTTTTCATCTTGCTTAACATCTTTCCCTCTCACGACATCCTTGAAAGAGGCTAAACCCTTTGTGTTTCTAGCAGATAAAGTTAATCCATATGGGTTACTAATTCCGAGAGTTCCACCCCAAGCCTCAACTTTATGATCATTGTAGAATTATGATCCCTGACATAGTCTTTCAATTTGATGGCATCCTGTAATGATTTTCATTCAAGAATAAAAGAACCGTGGACTTGTTGGTATACCCAACTTATACCAAACCTTCTTTTTCAAATATATCACCAGAATCTGAGGGTTGAACCCTAAAACGTGTGACTTCCCTTTAAGGTTTTCATAAAGATGTGAAAAGACTCCTCTAGATCCATATTTGGTTTATGAAAAAGAATGCCTTTGCATAGAAAAAGGGATATGAGATCTAGGTCGAAACTAGACTAGAAAACCACTACTAAGACCATCATACAATTGCATTTTCAGATGATCTAGATCTAGGTACTTAGAGGCAAATAGAAAAAAATCGACGAAATATAATTTTTTTATGCATAATAAAATTACGGTTTTTAGTAAGTAAAAAAAAAATAACTCAACCTTTAAATATAAATATCTCTTAAATACTTGATAAAGAATAAAAATTATTTTAAAATACTCACTTTGGAGAATCACTTTCAATATATTTTTGACTTAAATATGCCACTCAGAGTCTTACAAAAAAAAAATCTATATTATCTTGTTTATCGCTTAACTAACAAGGGTAATCATTGCGATGTAGCATAGTCTCTACCTCTATTGCATTTTAATTGATTTTTTTTTCATGCTCTTTTCTTGGTAATGACGTATTCGTTTTCCAATAATAAAATAAAATAAATAGCTCCGCACACTAGGCTATAATCTATGAATAATGAGCTAAGTTCTGCACAATAGGCTATAAGCTCCGCACAATGAGCTAAATTCCACACAATAGGTTACAAGTTCTGCACAATGAGCTAAGTTTTGCACAATAGGCTAAGTTTCTTTCTTCCATACAATAGCCTAAGTTTCTCGCACAAAATTTATTAGTTGTTTTCTTGATAATGATGTATTCATTTTTCAATAATAAAGGTACTGACGTATTTTTTCCAATAATAAAATAAAATGAATAGCTATGCACATCACATAATGAGCTAAGTTCTACACAATAGGCTATAATATTTGGACAATGAACTAAGTTACACCGAATATTCTATAAGCTCTGCATAATGAGCTAAGTTTCGTGCAATGATCTAAGTTTTACATAATAATGAACTAAGTTTCGCACAATAGGCTAGAAGATCTAAAAAATAGGCTATAAGCTCTACACAATAAGTTATAATCTCCACACAATGAGCTAAGTTTTGCACAATAGGCTATAAGCTCCACACAATGAGCTAAGTTCCACATAATAATGAACTAATTTCTGCACAATAGGTTATAAGCTCCACACAATGAGCTAAGTTTCACATAATAGGCTATAAGATCTGTACAATGAGCTAAGTTCTACACAATAGTCTATAAGCTCTGCATAATGAGTTAAGTTCCGCATAATGGGATAATTTTTTCTATAAGAAAATAAATTAATAGTTACACACAATGAGCTAAGTTCCACACAATAGGTTATAAGCTCTAGACAATGAACTAAGTTCTACACAATATGAGCTAAGGTATGCACAATATACTATAATATATACACAATGAGTTAAGCTTCGACACAATAATGAACTAATTTCCACACAATAGGCTATAAGCTCCACACAATGAGCTAAGTTCTGCACGAGAGGCTATAAGCTTCCCACAATGGGCTAAATTTTTCTCTTCTGCACAATGGGCTAATTTTCTCACACAAAAGTTATTAGATGTTTTCTCAGTAATTATGTATTCGTTTCCAATAATAAAGATAATGATGTATTCATTTTTAAATAATAAAATAAAATAAATAGCTCATCACAATGAGCTAAGTTCCACACCATAGGCAAATTTTCTTGCTTCCGCACAATAGTCTAAGCTTATTGAACACAAGTTATTAGTTGTTTTCTGAGTAATAATGCATTTGTTTTCCAATAATAAAATAAAATTTTAAAAAATGATTTTTTTTGGATAGATTTTTTTCGGTAATGACATATTCATTTTCCAATAATAAAATAATATAAAGAGCTCTGCACAATTATTGATAATATTTCAATTCTAAATAATTAAGCATATGTGCAGAAATGTGAATGAGTTGTATTCTGCAGAGAACGCTTTCAATGTGTTTCTGGATCTAATATTTCTTAGCACATCTAGTTGTTTTCTTGTATATATGTTACTAAATCCTTATTCGAGGGTGTTTTTCACACTTGCATTTTTTCATTTTTTTGCCTCTGTTTTCTCATATATATGTTATTAAATCATCATTCAAGAGTATTTTTCACACTTGCATTTTATCTTTATTATCGCCTACACACATATTCCTTCACATAATTGGTTACCATTTGTATTTTGTTCAAATAATTAAATCATAACATTGGAACAATACCATATTGACCACCATGCACAATGGAAACTAACAAAATTAATCATTCTGCAAAGATACATAGCTCTAAAATCAAAATCTCTACGCAACTTCTCTTCCAAAAAAACTTAGTAATCCACAGAGTAAAATTTCCACATAATGAAACATGATGATATTCCTTGTTCTCCCACACATATCCCATTCTGCATAAAAATTCATACAATATACGATCTGTAAATTTGTAAAGTCTCTCTGCACAATGACTTATGTAGCCTGTCGCTGCACCTCCCCCTATCTTATTAATAATATTTTAATTTGTGCAGAAGTGTGAAGAAAGCTCATTGTGCAGACAAAGCTTTCAATGTATGATAAATAATGTGTATCTATTTGTATCTATAAATAATTAGGCGGGGTTCGCTTTTCATCCACATTTATGACTCAGTGCATGGCTAGACTATACTAGAGCAAGTAGCTATTTTAGTAAACTATTGATGTATAGAAATTGTTTCTAATACTTAATTGTAAATATTTCAAATATTTCAAATATTTATTTCTTTAAGTTTTAGTACGAGCAGAGATATCCGCTTTGTACTATTTGCTAATATTTTTTCCCATATTTTAGTTATAACCACCGCTGTTTAGATTATTATGTACAAAAGTTGCGTTAATATCGAATGTGGGTGTGGTTGTGAGTGCATATTTCGCCTACATTTATGTGTTAGACTATTCATGTTCCACTCTGCTTGCTTTACATAACGATGTCTACAAAGCTTTGTTCGCAAATGCTATATCTTTATGCTTATGCTCGTATGTCCAAGTACGTTTCAAATAAGGAATTTTTCTAAATGTGCATAACAATTCTATTGTGGGGAGGAAATTTTAATGTGCAGAACGTTGCACTTCACACTAAAGGTTTTTATTGCTAATATTTTAATATTAAATAATGCATATTTATTGCTAGCAATAAAAACAAGAACAATGCTAGACTTATCAATAGTGTTAGTAATATTTTAGCCATAAATAGTACATGCCCCCTTGTCTCTACAACTAATTAAGACGGGCTTGTATTCGTCACATTTCAGACTATCAGAACAACAATGAAAACCACACTCAATAATACTCTTTCATCAGTAATTGAAATTTTATTTTACACAAAATACTGATAATAATTTTACTAAAATAATAAATATACTGAGGATTTACGATGCAACATAGACCCCACATCTACCGATTATTAATTGATTCTCCTCGTTATCCGCGCGCACTTCCTCTGCATAGCCACTTCTTCACAACTTCCTTTGCACACACTTCCTTCACACAACAAAAGCTAACTTTGGAATATATAATGTAAAATAAACCTAGAAAATAATGGAAAAAAGGAGAAGCATCCAGTTGGCATGTGGAATTGTTTTGTTGTATTACTAGCTTTTATTGTTTAGCAAAACGGAGCATATCATAATGCACACTTATATTTTAGTCTTGAGGTGGGTTTTTTTCTAGGAAGTTAAATTTAGTTTTGCATTTGGTAAATAGAATTTATACAGATGCCGAACCCAGAAAGGATATTTTAATGGTGACTCCGTCAATTAACGTGTCTTCTTTAATAACATGTAAGTGGTTCGTGCTGTTCAAGTTTCATTGTGTCGAATTTTACATTGTGTGGAAGTGTCGAATTGTCTTAGCCCATGCTTGTTCCACACTAGTTGCTCCGCCCAATGATTTATTCACAACTTCCTCCAAACACACTATATCTGGAGATGTATGCGAATTTATTGCTAATAATTTTAAGTGTAAATAATGTTTATTTTTGAATATTTTGAGTACAAGTTTATTTAGGCTCTTGCAGAAATGTTATTTATACATATTTCCACATTTTTCACTTATTTCTATTACTATACCTCGTATTTTAGTTAAAAATAATGCATATCAGCACTCAATTCAGTAAAACATAGGTCACCTGGTAACTTCATAACAAAAAAGACACTTTCGTATAACTTTGACTACATAAAATTTGTATAAAATACTTTTATTACGAGTATTATTGCTAATAATCTATTTATAGATAATACATATTAGTAGTCAATTGAGTAAAAGTAATGCAAAATGCACAAAAGGTTTTGTGCAAAACTGCATTTTATTGAAGAAAGGCTTTGTTTGTATGGAAGATGTTCAATGTACGTACAAAGTCTTTTTGTCTGAAACTCTTCATTTCACACAGAAGCTTTTACTACTAATATTATTGGCAATATTTTAGATTGAAAAACCAAATTCGCATCATTTTACACATTCACAATTCGTGCTTAAATGATTTAATCAAATCTTAAATTTCCGTATGAACGTGTAATTAGTAATAATATTAATTGTATTTTAATCAATAACGAATATATATCCTTTTTTGGGGATATCTCTAAAATATGGCAAACTCCAACCAGAGATAGACTGGGAGGCATTTACCGAATATTTCGCCTCTAAAAAGAGGATGAGATCTGGAGGCTACCTAGCCCTTCTAGACTTTGTCTAAGAGTGAAAGATAAATGCACCAAGTGGTATAGAACTAGATGCTCAAAAACAATAATAGACATATAATATCATAGAAAGAGAATACGACAACTACGGCAACTATGACAACTACTACAACTCATCCAGAAAACATAGAGAGGAAATGTTGAGCCATTTTATTAATCTGAGAAATGTAATGAAGTACAATAGGCGATCTTGCTCAAAGTGCGAAGAAACACTTAAAATACAGAAAATGGTGGTTTCATGAATCGCGTCCCACCGCCGGGGAAACCGCCAGAAGTCGCTATTGAGAGAATGACCGAAGATTAAAGGAGACCCGGGCCAATGAGGTGAAACCATGCCCCTCTCTCGACAAACTCAAGATAAAACTAAAAAAACTATTTCAATAATGGCCAACCCTAAATCAACAAGAACTCGCTTCTCGTTGAATTACGTCGTTCAAGGCTCGCGTAGCAAGCAGATGGCCACCGAAATACCCGCTCAAACTCGCTAAAAGTCTCTAGGGGCAAAGGTTGACCCTTCCGCTCAAAACTTCTGCGAAATCAATCGTAGAAACTCTCAATCCGAAGTTTCTCTGTTGTGCGATTGCAACTCTTCTCAGTTAGATCGTTGCAGCCTTACACTCACTTACAACAAACCCAAACAACAAAACTACTCACAAAAAACTGAAGAAATAACCTTGCCCAAGTAGGCACTCGAAGTCCCCTAGGGCTAAGGGCGAGATCTCCGACCGGAGACACTCAATGCACTGAATAGTGCTGCACACAAGCTAAATAGCCAGCGTGCTCAAGAAGACAAACATCTCACTCAAAAATCATCAACTCAAGAATGAATGAAATGAGGAGGCTCCTCCATCTTTTATAGCATTGGTTTCCCTCCAAAACCCAACGTATCCTCTCTCTCCTCCACATCCTCATCCTTATCTGTGCAGAAGCTGGTAGAAACTTCTAGACTGTACGTAGGCCCTCCTCCTCTACATGGTGTTAGGCCCCCCTTAACTCCCACATAAGTCGCAAAGTTGTGCTACTAGGTGGATATCTTATTTCACCTAAGTGAGTTAGACCCTCTTCACTCACTTTTTTTATTTATTTACAAACTATAGATGGAAAACTAACAAAATCAAATATTCCAATTAGCTGTCGCTAATTAGGAATATTACAATCTCCCCCAGAAAAATGTTGCTTGTCCTCTAGCAACTGAAGTGATGGATGCTGCAAAATCTTCTTGCTCTCCCAAGTGGCATCCTCATCCGGAAAATTCTTCTACCTCACCAAGAATTCCTGGACAGTCCTGCTCTGTAACCGCCTCTCCCTGGTATCAATAATGGCCTTCGGCTGCAACACCAAGTGCCCCTCACCATCCGTGGGTGGTAGCTCCTCTGTCACCGTCACCTGTTGCCCCAGTGCCTTCTTCAGGCATGATACATGGAAAATGTTGTGGATCTTGCTGCCTTGGGGCAGCTCCAACTCATATGCAACCTGGCCAATCCTACGTATCACCCTGTATGGCCCATAAAAGAGAGGCTTGAGCTTCTCAGCGCCCTTCTGCTTTAGCGATGACTGTCGATATGGCTGTAACCATAGGTATACCAAGTCCCCTATCTCAAAGTTTCTCTCCACCCGACCTCTGTCGGCATACAACTTCTACCGGTTTTGTGCTATAGCCATATTGTCCTTGAGAGCTCGGAGGATGTCCTGACTCTCTTGGATCCAAATCTTGGCTTTAGGAGCCTTACTAGCACCGAACATCACATCAGCAAAAGATAAATGATGGCACCCATACAAAGCATAAAATGGTGACATACCAATAGACATGTGATGTGTCGTGTTATAGCAGTACTCCCCCAAATGCAACCATCTCAACCACGATCATTGCTACCCACTGACATAGTTACATAATTATCCCTCCAGCCACCTGTTAACTATCTCCGTCTGTCCATCCGTCTGTGGGTGGTAAATGGTACTCGGTGCCAATTGCGTCCCCACGAGTCGGAAAAGCTCCTCCCAAAATTTGCCCATGAAACGGTTGTCCCTGTCACTGAAGATAGTCTTAGGAATACCATGCAACCTGAAAACCTCTCTGAAGAATAGCTCGGCCACCTGTGCTATTGTATAATGCGCGGATATGGTGAAAAAGTGCGCATACTTTGTTAGTCGATCAACGACGAAAAAGATACAATCGTTTCCCTACACCATGGCCAACCCTGTGATGAAGTCCATCGAAATTCTCTCTGATTTCCCCTCCGTAATGGGAAGAGGCTGCATCAGTCCTACAGGATGGCTCATCTCCCCCTGATTCCTCTGACAAACATCACACTCCCTTACATGCTGGAGTACGTCCTCCTTGAGGCCCTTCCATGAGAACCTCTCCCTAATGGCTCTGTAGGTTTTGTTAAACCACTGATGGCCTACCAATGGAGAATCGTGTGATGCCTGGAGTATCTTCTTCTTAAGATGAGACCCCTCAGTCAAGAAGATCTTGTCCCAGTAATAGATGATCTCATCAATCACCCTGTACTTGTCATCCGCCACCTGTCCATCCAGCACCTCACACACAAATATGTCCTTGGAGTACTCAACCAAAATTCGAGCCCTCCAATCCACATCCAAGCTCATAAGAGATAACGTGGCTGGTCTACGTGAAAGGGCATCTGCTACCACGTTATTCTTACCGTTGAAATACTCAATGTCAAAGTCGTATGCTTGGATCTTACTGATCCACTTCTGCTGCCTCTCCTGTAGCTGCTTCTACTCCAAAAAGAACTTGAGGCTGTTGTGATCAGTCCTCACCCTGAACCAGTTCCCTACCAAGTACTGCCGAAATTTGGCCAAAGCATGCATGATGGCTAACATCTCCTTGTCGTATATGGAATACAACCTCTTTATGGGAAGGAGCCCAGCCTTCAAAGCAGGGTGTCCCCCATCCGTTACTGCGTCGATCCCCTCTCCCGACGCATCACACTCCAAGACAAATGGTTGCGTAAAATATGGCAATGCAAGCACTGGGCAGCTACTCATCACCTCCTTGAGCCTATCAAAGGCTCGCTGCGTTGTATCTGACCAATTGAATGCCCCCTTCTTCGTCAAATATGTAAGGGGTGCAGCAAGCTGTGAGAATCCTCTGATGAACTTCCTATAATAGGTACATATCGCAATGAACCCTCGAAGTTCTGTCACATTCTTCAGCTCCAGCCAATCTCTGATGGCTCTAATCTTCTCCTCGTGGACCCTCACTCTGTCCACTCCAATAATGTGGCCCAAATATAACATCTTTTTCATCCCAAACTCACACTTGGAGAGCTTAGCATAGAACTGTTGCTCTTCCAAGATGCGTAGCACTGCCTCTATATGCTAGAGATGCTCCTCCCAAGTCCTGCTATATATGAGTATGTCATCGAAGAAAACCAGTACAAAATTCCTCAGATGACTGCGAAAGATATGGTTCATGCAAGACTAAAAGGTGGCTGGTGCATTGGTCCACCCAAAAGGCATAACCAAAAACTCAAAGTGCCCATAATGACACCTGAAGACGGTCTTGGGAATATCCTCTTCCCTCATGCGAATCTGGTGGTACCCTGATCTCAAATCAATCTTTGAGAAGAACTTAGCTCCTCTCAGCTCATCCATCATCTCATCGATCCTGGGTATAGGGTACCTGTTCTTCAGAGTCTTCTTGTTTAGGGCCCTGTAGTCAATGCACATCCTCATGGTGCCATCCTTCTTCTTCGCCAGCACTACAGAAGAATCAAATGGACTCGTGCTCGGTCTGATGTGTCCAAGAGCCAACAACTCTTGGATGGCCCTCTCAATCTCATCCCGATAGGCTTTGGGATGCCTATAGGGTGTAGTGATCACCGCCTGTATACCCTGATCAAGCTCGATGGTATGCTCAAACCCTCTATCTGGTGGCCGTCCTGGTGGTATATCCCCAAACACTACCTCATCCCTGTCAAGGATGGCCTGTATATCTGGATGAACTGCTCAACCGGTGGTCTCTTCCTCTGATGCCCGCAACTCAACTTTCCACTCTATGTCTCCCTTCCAAAACTCTGCCTCCATCCGGTGTGCCAAAACTGTCTGAGGTTGGTAAGTATGCATCCCACGGATCTTCTCATGCTTTTTGGTTTTCCTGTCATCCCACTCCATCTCTAAGGCCTCCTAATCCGTGGTGACCTTCCCCAGAGTAATCAGCCACTGAAAACCCAATACCACATTGGTATCTGGTATGTTGACCATGAAAAAGTGATCAGTCACGGTGTAAGTACCCATCGTCACTGCTAACTCTGGAACATACCTGGCACACTGCATCGTCTGGGCTCCTGGGACCAAGACTGAAAACTCGTCAAAACTCTCGGTCGGTATACCCCTCTGCTTGACCATATGTGCATTAATGAAGTTGTGGGTTGCCCCATTGTCAACCAATACTGATACTTGTTGACCACGTACTTTCCCTCGTACGCGCAGCGTCAAATACTTAGGAACTCCTCACAAAGTTGCAAGGGCTCCTCCTGTGGGTGCAAAAGCTGCACCTCCTGTCCCTGGAGGTTGAGGCGTCAACTGATCCTGGGCCGTCTGACTATCTCCTGCCTCCTCCTCATCATCCTCCTCATCGTATTCCCCACTATCATCGGAGAAGGCCTCAATGAAGTGTGCTTTGCTAGCATCACACGTATGCCTTGGTGCCCACAGATCCTCACATGTGAAGCACAGCCGCTTCTTCCTCAACTCCCTCCTGGCATCATCATCTACCTGTGCCTGACCCGGATTCCCCTTTGGAGGAGGAACCCTCACATCCTTCCCCTTGGGCTGGAAGCCCTGTCTCTAGTGGTAAGGTGTTTGCATCCTGGGTAGTGCATCCTATAAGTCCTTGGTCCTGCTAATAGCATCCTGGAGTGTAGCTGGTCTAGTAAATATGACTAGACCTCGAAGTGGTTCTGTCAATCCCTCCACAAACATATAGATCATCCCTGTCACGGATAGATCTGGCACCATCACCGAGACCCTTAATAAATCTGTGATGTATGTCTCTGGGCTTCCTGTCTGCTTGAGCTTCGTCAGCTCAACAAAATTATGTTCCGGATCTCTCCGGTCAAAATGCTCCATCAATCTCCTGGTAAACTCGGCATATGTCATTACTGTAGAGAGTCCGAGTGTAACCATCCCATGGAACCACCAGTCCTGGGCCTCACCATCCAAATGTAGTGTCGCCACCTTGATAGCCTCCGTCTTCGACATCTAGTTAAGCTAGAAATAGATATCCAGCTTCTCCACCCAAGACTTTACCGAACTATTTGATGATCCATCAAACATAGGCAAATGAAATATACTAGAGGCACGGTGGGAATCTCCATCATGATAATGTTGGTGCCCTCTATGACGGTCGCGAGGTCTACTGTCCCGCTGGAGCTGTAAAAAATCTCTGAATGTGAGAGCATCCCTGAACTCCTACCCCTAGGACTGATACTCTTCAAAATACTCATCTAAGTGTCCAGGCTCTGCCTCCTTCTGGGCTCCTTCCCATATATCTGCTCCCAAGAAAGTGGGCATGGTAGAGCGGGTAGGTGCACAAGAAGCCGTCGACTGAGGAATATCACGCTAAGCAGCACCCTGCTCTAGAAAATGGTGGGATGTACCTGATCCCTCTCCGACCTGGAAAACCCATGGAGTCTCATGCTGCCTAGCCTCCACAGCTGTGAACCTCTGTCCCATCACCTCAATCTATCTAGCTAAATCCTGCATAGACTTGAGGAGTTCCTATCCAAAATGTTTGGCCTCTGTGTCATCTACCATTAGCTCTTTCTCTCTTAAATCTACTACAAGCTCCGCCCGATCTGTGTCTGTCACAGGATCTCTCTCCTGATCTACGTCCTCTACCTAGGCACAATCTTCCTCTTTGTAGGTGGTCTCCAACCTATGCTCACGGTATCTATACTTCCTGCCTTTGTATGGTCTCTTTCCTGATGTCATAGACCATAGGCTGAGCCAGAACTATGCTCTGATACCACTGTAATATCCCGTTTCGGGGATATCTCTAAATCACGACAAACTCTAACCAGAGATAGACTGGGAGGGAATTTACCGGATATTTCACCTCTTAAAAGAGGACGAGATCTGGAGGCTACCTAGCCTTTTCTAGACTCTGTCTAAGAGTGAAATATAAACGCACCAAGTGGTATAGAACTAGAATGCTCAAAAACAATAATAGACATATAATATCATAGAAAGAGAATACAACAACTACGACAACTACGGAAACTAAGGCAACTCATCCAGAAAACATAGAGAGGATATTCTGAGCCATTTTATTAATCTGAGAAATGTAATGAAGTACAATAGGCGATATTTCTCAAAGAAAGTGAAGAAACACTCTTAGAAAATACAGGAAATGGCGGCTCTATGAACTGCGTCCCAGCTGCTGGGAAACTACCATGTAGCTACTACTGCTAGAATGGAATAAATATTAGGGGCTGATCCCCTTGCCGGAATGAGCTGAAAATCGGCAAACCTCCTCTCCTCGACAACCCAGACAAAATCCAAAAACCAGTTTAAGAATGGCCAACCCTAGAAATCACCAGAAACTGCCTTCCCAGTGAATTATGCTGGCCTCCAAGGCTCTGCACAGTGGCTAGATGGAAACAACTAAAATACTGCCTCAAACTCCACCAAAATTCTCGTAGGGGCAAAGGCTAACCCTATGCTCAAACTCCTAGTGAAATCAACTACAGTAACCCCAATCCGAAGCTCCTCCGCAGTGGACTGCATCCTCTCTCCCAGTGACTGCACAGTATTTATAAGCTCCAGCTCCGCAACAAACCCAAACAACAAAACTACTCACAAAATACTGAAGAACTAACCTTGCCCGAGTAGGCACTAGAAGTCACCTGGGGCTAACGGCGAGATCTCCGACTGGCGACACTCAATGCACTAAACAGTGTTGCAAACAGGCTAAACAACTAGCATGATCAAGAAGACAAATGTCTCACTCAAAAAACATCAACTCAAGAATGAATGAAATGAGGAGGCTCGTCCATCTTTTCTAGCGTTGGTTTCCCTCCAAAACCCAACGTAGCCTCTCTCTCCTCCACATCCTCATCCTTATCTACATAGAAGCTGGTAGAAACTTCTAGAGTGTACGTAGGCCCTCCTCCTCTACGTGGTGTTAGTCCCCCCTTGACTCCCACTTAAGTCACAACGTTGTGCTACTAGGTGGATATGTTATTTCACCTAAGTGAGTTAGACCCTCTTCAATCACTTTTTTTATTTATTTACAAACTATAGACGGCAAACTAACAAAATCAAATATTCCAATTAGCTGTCGCTAATTAGGAATATTACATAATATGAGATATAAAACAAAGTTTCAAAGCATATGGTCGAATAAAAATAGAAGATTTATCATAAAATCAATATAGTCAAGTGGTTTTGAATGCAAAATAATTCTCGCAGTTCAATTTATATATAACAACTATTTCACAACATGTTTAGATTCAAGACACAGACATTAAAAACAAATGTGCTCAACAAGATCATAACTAATTTAATTTAATTTATATTATGATTTTTGGATTTAAATTTTTTTTAAGGATGATATTTCTTATCTGAATCTTTGATTGTGCAAAATAAAGTTATTGCGTTGAGTGGAACTTTTCATTGTAGTATTCTATTATTAAGAGATATATGTCCATAATTCCAAATCATTCCAAATGTTCAATTTTGTTTAAATAAAAAACACAACACTAAATGTACCAAAAAAGATGAAATCATATTTTTGGAAATTTATAAAAAACAATATGTCAGAATAAAATGTCAATGAGTGTGGCCATGACTCAGATCTATACGAGAGCATATTCAAAACATGGTCTTCAAAGACAACATTTCTAATTAGAATCCATTGATGGTAAAAAATTACCTCATCAACATGTAAGGGATACCACTTGTTGAGAGCCCCAACTAAGCTCTTATTCATTTGATGTAGTGGTTCCAAATTGTTCAATTGGGTCCAATTACCCTCTCTTCTTCTCTATTGGCTTATAACATGCCTATTACTTGTCAATAGAAAATGAGAAATCAGATCTTCCCTCTTTTAGAGCTCATCTAGGAAAGTGATCCTTAAGATGACTCTACGCCTCAAGAAAACTGCGATTAAGTTCTGTCTCTACTTGAGGGAAATTTTAGACACATAAAATTAAATATAAATGCAAATCTACTGTAACATGCAAATAAAAATAATCCTATCTCAAATTGGGAAAATGATAGCCCTCTTTCAATTCAAGGGCATATGGAATAACTAATCAAGGGAAAAAAATGTTTATATGATTGAATTCATTATATAATCTCGATTAATTAAATAAGTAGTTCATTCAATTAGTGAAAGAGAAAAAAAATGGGAATGTATTTAAATAATAAATATTTACCATGCAATACATTGCTATATCCATGAATTCATATTAATTCTAATTTTGTTCTGTCCCTCAGAGATAACTACTACATAATTCAATAGCATAAAACAAATTTTAGTATTGACATTTCGAACCATCTAACAAGGTTCATTATCAATATAGAAAAGTGAGAGAAATTGATCTTAGGGGAGGTGTATAAACATGGAGGGGATGAGAGAAAAAAATGAGTCGACATGATCAATGAGTTTTTTTTTTTATTAATGTGAGATTTATTGTTATTGTATTTAAAAGTATTTTCAGATAAATTAAAATTTGAAAATTCAAGTTACAATAAATTACAATAGTTCAAATGCAAATCACGTTAATTCATAGAGTTTCCCAAACCTTGGATCTTAAGTTTTCCCTTCACCTACAACTATAATCTCCTAATACAATATTGCTTTCAAAGCCTTTAGCTTCAGAGAAGAGGAACCACCATCTTCTTCTCAAAATTTCTATTTAATAATTATAAGAACTCACAAAATAGAGAATTTTTGAGAGTAGGTACGATATCCTAAATTAGAACCGCAAATTCTTCATTCATGTCTTGTTTGACCTCTTTCCATTTCTCTAAAATGTTTCAGATCTGAACTCTTTATACAAACAAATCCAAAAACTAAAATAAATTAAATTGCACACTAAAATCAAAACTAGAAAATCTTGAAAAACAACTATCCTGAAATTGCTAAATTTAAAATAACTGAAATCCAAACAAATTCCAAGAAGAATTAATTAGTGCCAACGATTTTCTCAAGCCAATGAAATTCTCCCAAATCAAATTTGAAAAAACTAACTGTTGTTGCAAATTCGTCACTTTTTCGTCTATTGAATTTTTGGGTCACTAAATGATTGAATCTACTAAAATTAACCTTCCCAGATTATTCTCCACATTCTTAGATTTTCAATGAGTTATTGTGAGTTTCATTTCTCTTAGTAAATCTTGAGATATGCCTCTCCAAAATTGAAGTATCAAACTGATCATAATTTTGGAAAAAATTATGCCTAAGCCAAAATTAAGAAATTTTAATTAAAATTTTAATCTAAATTAAATTAAAAATTAATAATTAAATAATAATTGAAATTAATTAATTACAATTATTACATTAATTAGTTAAAATGATTTAATGTACAAATTAATTAAATTAATTTAAATTATAAAATAAACTATAATTACAAATGATTAATTTGTTTTTTGTAAGTTAGGCTAAACTTTATTGATTCTAAATAAAACATTACATATGCTATAGGCTGAGTTCGTAAGCTACGCTTAACCGATCCCAACCTTCATTTCTTTCGAAGTAGCACAGGTATGGGGCTACCTCCTAGAAGGAAACAAGCCTTGTAATAACATCAGACAAAAATTACAAAATGTGTCGTGGCACTTGTGAAAGTAAAAGTTCTATGGTATAAGTTGAAATAATAGAAAACTAAAGAGAGCTGAGTGACATCGCAGTCATGGTGCTTCTGCACCGTCCTTGGTGTCTGGGTCCTCCTCCTCGATTCAGAAATCGTACTCCTGCGCTATGGCCTCCTCCTCAGCAGTAGGTCAGTGCTGAGGGCTAGAAGTAGGTGCGCAAATAATAGGAGCAATCGGGTACTCAACATCCGGTACCCTCGTAGAAATTCACTCTAGATCCATGGTCCATACGTTGGTGTCTTCCCCCAGTGCCTCCTAAACTGGAAAAAGGCTCGATTTTATGGGGCATGGGGTGCTCTTGGTGCGCAACTGTGGATTTCCAGGCTCCTCTTCTTCCCCTCTGCATTTCATAAATTGGGCCCTCCTCCTCCTGATCTTGCACAGGGCTCTGAGGAGCATCCCTGGCATGAATACCAGAAGAGGATCCCTTGAGGGATTCCAAACGGTTTTCGGTCGCTCGCTGGTAGCGTCCAGGGAATGCGCCTCTTTGGCCACCCCTGATTGTCCTTTGGCGTAGACGCAGAGCCATCGGGTAGTGAAGCAGAGAATATGGGGGGCTAAAAGGTGTAGAAAAATAACTCTTGAGGGATTAATATAGGAGCAGATACATGAAGAGCGTAGAGGAGTGTTATTGGGCAAGGTGGTGCGCAGTTGGGGGAGCTTGATTTAGGGAGCACACGGATGGGAGAAACTAGTAAGGCAGGGGGATCCAAAGGGAGGCACGCGGTCAGGAAGGTGAGCGGCCAAGAGGCTGCCCAACAACCTGGCTCTAGGGGGAGGCTGTGCAGCGGGTTGAGCGCACAGGTGAGCTAAAACTGAAGCATAAAAGCTAAGAGGGATTTGTAGGACAAAAAAAGTAAAATGTGAATAACACTTTACGGAGGGGCCTCCCATTTTGTAGACATGTGGCACAAGCGCAGATGTTGTGAATTATTTTGACACACTCGCAGGTGCATGCTGTGAGAGTTCTCATGTGGTGGCATGTGATTCGAGTTATGGCAATGAGTGATAATCATCTGGGAGCTCATTCAAATGATTTCGGCGGAGAGGTTCCACCCAGGGTGGATGCTGGCATTGCGTGTCTTCGTGATCCCGTGCCTCCATGACCTCATGTGAATTATTGCAGAGAGGTGGTTCCACTTCAGGTGAAGGCACGCGTTGCAGATATTTTTTAGCTCGTGCGTGGGAGGAAATTTTTTCATGCATGTGCATAATTTCACTCGCATCTAGGGAATTACAAATAATTAAATTAATTAGTTAAGAAAAAAATATTAATTTAATTTATTACAACAAAACATGGAAAATTTTGCCATTAAAATAATGGGTTGTGGGTTCATTTATGAACCATGAATAAATAAATGAGGAGGGGACTTTATAGTATAACGTGGGAGGCATAAGGTGGAGCAAATTTTAGGGATTTAGGAGATTAGATTTCAGAGATAAATTGAAAGAAGTCCCAAAAAAGACAATCATCAAGGTGGATGAGTCCAATGAGATGATTCCAATGAGATGGCTTTGTGCCATAGAGTTTTAATATTTTTGGGAGGTTTTTAAATTAAGGTTACGAAATTGAAAGAATCTCGAGGAAGAGGGAGAGGTAAAGTGAAGCAAGGCCCACGTGGAGTGGAAATCTCCTATGACAAGATACAACTACTTTTTATATTAAATGATATGAAAAGAACTACAATCACTTGATAGTTTTGGGATTTTGAATTTTGTAATTTCTAAAATTGGCATTTCAAATAGACTTCTGAGATCCAAAAACATATAATTTAATTGTTCTATAATTTGGCTATGGCGATTTTGTAGGATCGTTAGCGAATAAAATAATAATTAATAATAATTAATTAAAAAGTAATAAAAATAAATATTTACATTTAATTTACAAAAATTAAAATAGTATACATTTTGAACATTTTTAGCCCCTCGCAGTCAAAATTACCGAACTTCGGATAAGTACCATTTTCAATCTGTACATCCAAATGAGATGAAACAAGAACTGATGGAAAGATAAAGAAAATTTGAATGCAATGAAGCAATCAAAATAAAATTTCGAAGAAATTAAAAATATCACCAGATTATTGAGCACTTAACCAAAAGTAAATATTAAAAGGTGATTAAGCCAAAATTTACAAAAACCATTATTATGAAATGATAAGTTAAAAATAGGGGTGTTGTGATTTCACCACAACAATGATGACACATGGGGAAGAAACAGTTATCTCTGGTTAAATATGATGAAATTAAATTTACCGAAAGGTTAAAAGAGAGGAATTCTATTCGTGCTATCAAACAGTAAAGAATGTCCCACGGGTCCAACATTAGTGATTTAAGAAATATAAGTTCAAAAAGGATAAGTAATTAAATCTGATTGATTCTAAGGTCATGAATCCGAATTTTGGGGAATATTTTATTTTAATATTACCTCATATGAGAAATAGAAGAAGGTACAGATAAGATTTTTTTTATAGAGAATATATCCATCGATATCATTAGTCTCTGACATTGCTTCGCTGCCAACAAGCCTGGACAATAACCAGAAAAATTTGTCCTTACTGCCACACAAGTATGGCCTCACTTCTAGCGAGCATCCATAGCATCGACGGCTTTACTCGCATTTCCCATGCTAACCCTTTTAATCAACCTTTTGATAAAGCACATTTATGAGCTAAGATTATGATGTCCCTGAGTGAAAGAGGTGGGATGGTAATAGAGAATTAAGAAAATGGATATAATACTTTCATAATGTTGACTCCATAACATTTCCCCTCAACTATTCATTCAAAGGTTTTTATAAAGAGGATGGATAAGAGGGATATATTGAGTTAAACTCAGGTCAGTCCTTTCCTTGAAAAGGTGAACTATATTACTGAGAAAGGATGTATGTTCCTCCATGAAAAATATTTTAAGAGAGATGGCTTTAGAATTCCATAAATACATACCTTAAAGGTAAATGAAATCAATGATATGATCAGAGTTAAAATTTCTCATGTATGTCAACCAATGTTGGGTATGAAAAAATCCTTTTGAATAAATATTGGCAGAATCACCAAAACCAAACCAATAGAAAAAAGGAAAAATAAATCCAAACTAAAGTGAAATAAGACATCATCAAACTCCAAAAATGTCGAGGAGAACTGAAGGAAAATCCCAAATTAGAAGAAAACCTTAACAATAGTAACTATAAAAATATATCAACAAAAGAGTAAAATAAAACAAGCATGTGTGTTCATCTTATGTTGAGATTTTAATGAATTCTATCTTATATAGTTATGAGAAATTAGGCTCTCAAACCATAAAGTGAATAGTAGTCATGAGGTAAAATGAAGACATATGAGAGAAATTTATGTCATTTTATGAATTTCAGTTTCATAACAAAGCCTACTTGAGAACATCTTAACAATTTTCTTATTAAAGAAACGTTTGTGAAACAATTTGAAGTTCAGGGCATTTTCATCACCATATCTTCCAATTTAGATGACATGATGAACATCATTACTGCTCTTACAAGAGCTCGAAAGTAAGCAACAAGGAGAATGATTTACAAATCGGAAGAAGCACGGGTATGAAAAAAATTCTTAGAGACCTGCAAAACAAAGAAAAAACTAAAACAAAGTTGAAACAAAAATGTAAAGAAATAGAAAAGTATGAAAATGGGAATATGAAACTTACCATTTGAATAATCTCATTAAAAAATTACCTAAGAGATATATATTTTCTACATCAAAGGATAAGCTCTTATTTTTATTAGAATTAAAATAATGAAGAAAATTTATTATTTGAAGTTTTCATTGGCCCAAAATCAAAACTTATTAAATCTAAACTAAAACTAACAATAAATTTAATAAAATAATGTTCCATGTTCAAGGAATCAGAAGCAAACAAAATCAATCAGAAGTGAGAATGAAGACATCATCCTTTATGAATTGCAATGACAATTGTTCTCTTTGTTTTTCACATTTTATGTTAACTCCAAAGTTTACATAAACCCTAAAAAATCAAGACCACATTCCACCCTATGTAGCACTTATCTATATATGGAGAGGTCTTGAATATTTATATGATAAGTATGGAGTGATATATCAAAAAATAAAACATAAATTGAATTCAAACATAATAGAGTTTAAAATTGACCAAGATCCATTACCTTTTCATGTTCCAAATTTCTTTACCAATTGGCTGCATGACCATAGTGGGTGCTTGAGAATGGCTTCAAAATTAAAAGAGGATGGACACTAAAATATGATAAGTATGATGATATGATCATCCAATAGTGAGACAAAGACAAGAAGGTAAGCGAGCCAAAGGTGATGAAATAAAAAGATGCCCAACTATACATGTGAGAATGTATGTACAACGAGGCATAAGATCCAAGCATATACACCATGAAAAATGAATGTCACAAAAGTCACTTAGTTGTTACAAGGAATAATGTTTGGAATTAAACATACATCCATGATTTCTAACATTATGATAACATGGAAGTCATGATAAAGATACAAAGATAATCAAAGAGGACTCCATGTGAATACAATGATATTTTAGATCGATTAATAATGGATGAATTGACGACAGGCCTAAAAGAATAGATAATACGATATTTTGAGGTTTTGAGATTTCAAGAGAATCAAAGAAAGTTAAGTGTGAATGGTTAATCATTTCGACACTAGTGAAATATCATTTAAATCCATTAAGATAAATGATGGGAAGCCATGTGAATATTTCCACATCATATTTTGGGACATAAATATCGAAGAGTAATTTAAAATGGGCTTACGATATTTCCATCCTCCAATATGGAAATATCAGAAGCATGATGTGCTGAAGGAAAGAGCTCCGATAAACAAGGCTTCCGAAATAAAAATAATTACCTGATAGAAAAAACTTCGATAAACAAAGGCTTTGCTAGAAAAATGTTTTCAACAAAATTATTTTTGGAGGTTTAATTGAATCTCACTTATGATATAGGAACTCCCAATATAAATATTTCTCATTAAATATTTTAATAGAGATACAGTAAAAGGAAGCCCGAGATTACTATGGGATAGAAACATAATATCGTAAACTTGGGTACAATAATAATTTGATATAACTTTACAATATTTCAAGATCAAGGAATTCAGGAAGAGAAATAAAATAGGTCACATCGATATTAGGGAGGAAAATTTCATAATGTGTTTTAAAATGCTTATGATACAACATAAACCCAAGTCTGATAAGACAAAAGGTATGAAATTCT
This sequence comes from Pinus albicaulis, assembly GCA_034641835.2. Lineage (NCBI taxonomy): Eukaryota > Viridiplantae > Streptophyta > Pinopsida > Pinales > Pinaceae > Pinus > Pinus albicaulis. The sequence goes on along the minus strand of JAXQQM020074436.1, from coordinate 845 downwards.
GAAATTTGCAAGAAAGAGGCTCAAAATCATCTCGGAAGAAGGAAATTTGACTAGAGTGGATGTGAGATGAATGAGTGGAATGTAGAAGCTTAACTTAACCCCGAAAATTTAAGATTCATAATGAGTAGAGGTCAAATCTTGGATAGGATCATTTTTACAACTCACTGCAAGATTGTTTGTGCAATTTTCCTTTTCTTATGGGCCTTATTTTAATTTAAAATGTGAGAATATATAGACCCATGGAAAATTTGAACAAGAAGGAGCCAAATGTTTTATTTCAGCGACGTAAATGAGATGAAGAATATGATTATTGAATCATCTCACAAATTTGCAAAGAAAGGAAAGATTAAGATAAGCACTAATGAAAAATAGAAAAACTATAATAAGAAAGAAAATACTTCTGTGAACATATTTGTGACTTCAAATATGCTAGCTTCTTGGTTTATTCTTCTACCTGTATTACTGAAGGATAAATAAGCAGAAAACAACAAACTAACTAAACTGAAACTACTCCTAACTGAATGGAAGGAAACATGACTAAGTATAGTCATACTTCCAATGTAGCCATTCAAGCATTTTATTTCTTGCATGTATGTACAAGTCACACATTAGTAAGAAAAATTTAATTTTAATTAAATCAACATAAATAAATATGACTATATTATGTACACTAATGGCTAACATATTTATAAAGAATATCTTATTTATAATCACCTTCACTTGAAAAGTTTCCTCCAACCAAATATTTATGGGATCATAAAAATAAGGATGGATAGTTAATAGAGAATGGAAGAGATTACACCAAAAGAGAGGTTGAAAAAATATGAAACAAGCCATTAGAAAAA
>JAXQQM020085932.1:0-29674 GCA_034641835.2 Pinus albicaulis | reverse complement strand
AAGTGTTCAGTTCATAAACTAAACCGGAGATTGACTGAAGCAACGTTGATCTACTTCACTAATGCAGAGCAAAAGCGTTTCAAAGGCTATCTGGCTAACTTCAGGCTCCGTCTGTAGCTTACAAAGCATAACAAAAACAAGCCAACGATCCCCAGTGGAGTTGCCAATCGGTTGATTTATACCCTCATTCGGCCAGGGGGCCTACATATATAATCGTCGCTGTCGACTACTTTACTAAGTGGGCCGAAGTGATTCCTACACTAGCCACCGATGGTAAAACAGCTGCCCAATTTATCTTCAACCATGTTGTCGACAATTTTTTCCCCCTAGAGACAGCCTAGAGTTGCTATAGACCAGTGCCTAGGACATCTTATCATAGCAAGGAGCTCATAGTATAGCTTGGGTTGTCAATCCAAAAGCTCTCCTGCTATCTCTTGTAAAACAAGGAAATTAGTTTAAATGGAACCAAACTCTCTCAGAAGCTGATACAAAGATAAGAATAATGTAGGAACAGCATGCAAAACTCCAATACAAAAGAATCAGACAATTAAGAGACAACTTACTGCAAAGAGGGCCAGTTCAAATAATATGCCACAGAAATCAAATATCAGAAAGTGGATGCAATGAAGAAACCTGAAGAAGATACTAGTTAGCATGAGGCTGATACCCAGATACACAACAAAACCACATATGGGCTTATCCAACTAAGAATCCATACATGACAATGGCGTTTTAAAAGCACCCTCCTCAAGTAACTAATATAGCAGAAAATATGGATGAAACGAACATGGAACAGTATATCATGACTAGGCCTATTTAAAGCGCTTGACTAATCCAAGTATGGGCACCAACTAGGATGAATCCTTACTTAAGACCAGTGAGTCGCTCGCATTCTAGAACATGATACAAGAAGATAAATATCATGAAATGAGGTATTATATTAACACATAAGAAAAGATTACATACTGTGGGATACCAAAGACCAGAATCCTCATTACAATTATAACTCCTCCTCACTGAAACCCTACGGGCTCTGAGCCTTCATACAGAAACTTTACAAGATGTATACAAAAGCCTTTCACTACACAGTTTGCTGATAGAAATCTAGAACCCTTAAAATGTCTTTCTTTCTTGTTTTTATAGAAGAGATAGAAAGCTCCAGATAATGAGGTAGGTGATACACATTTAATGATCTGATTTGAAACAAAGTGGCGGAAAACATTCGCGCCCATACTGTGAATGACTGAATATAATTATCTGTACTTTGCAATCTACCTCCAAAAATAAATGCACCGAGAGAAAATCTCTTCAAGAACAAGGCGTAAGGGTAACTCTTCGTGAACATTATGTACGTTCCTGAAGGGAACTTGACTGAAATATCACCTTGAGGATATTTCTTTCTTAACACTGTACCTTCCAATATTTAAATTTAAATCCAAGACCTTTGATGCAGGGCGCTGTATCTCTCGATCTTTCGCTGATATTTTTATGCTGCCCCATTAATTCTTCATCCGATCACCATGTGTATTTGAATGACCTTGGAGGGTTTAACAGACTTAGATCCTTGCCCCTCTTTATCATGGTCATATCACAGCAGCTTCTAGATCTTTTTCTATAAATTTTGCTCTTAAAACAGGGTCCTGCTGCGTATTCTCGGCTTCTGAAATGGAGGCGGAGATTTATGACGATCCCTCGTCACTGCAACCTGCAAAATTCACAAATAAGTTAAGAAGACTGGACACAAAGGTGGTGGACACGAGCATGACCATGGATTGATGACGTGAAATGAGAAGGATGGCGGGGAATTGCAGAGTGGCGATGGAATATACAATGAAACGGTAAAGCTAGAACAAGGCGACGGTACGTAACATAAACCATGTAATAAGACACGTAAACAGAAAATACAAATGGTGGCGGCGGACGCAAACGACACGTGGGCATACGGGAAGCTAAGTGGAAGGGACGACGTGGAGGTGGACCTGATCGATTAACGGAATGCATGAACAATTCTGGGCCGCACAATCAAAAATGAAATCAACGGTGGAGAGTGCATTGTACAGCGGTGGAATGGTGGACCCGAGCATTACGTGACTTGGGTTAAATCTCGTGCGAATTTGGAGAATGACCACCGTCAGATGGAGAGCACAGGATCGGACGGTCGATGATAATTCCGCTACCCAACTCTCGTCTGGAGAATAATGCGCGAAATGGGTGGTTTGGATATCGTACACTGGGACACGCGTCACCCAGCGTATGGAATCGCTGGGTCCGCGGGAAATACCGCCTGCTATGGATGGGTGGTGCGGAATAGACCACCGGTTTTCAGGCGTGGGGACCACCATGGTAGATTAAAATATGGGTCGTCGATTTGTTTTGGATCAGGCGGCTAAGATTTGGCCCGAAAACACAAAGCAATGGGCTCCTTTCGTTTTAACACACGGTTTTGCACATAAGTCACATGGGGAATCAAAACAAAAGGGGCTGAGACCTGATATAAATTTTAATTGCGGGTTTAAGCCTTTGCAGTGTATTTTGTGGGCAGAAATAGTAATGTTAAGCAGAATATGGGGGTTTTAGGCCACGACAGGGGTTTTAAACGGATTTGAATGGGGCTGTTGGCCAAAGTTCTGAATGGAGGGGCTGATATGTACAACATCGGCTCCATCTGGGGACAGCATGTTCATCCTTGGACATGTCGAGAACCTGTAGACCATCTGATCATGCTCTAAGTGGATTCTACTCTTTAGCACCTCTAGTTTTCACTTCATAATTAATCGGCACCCACACATTATTAAAAGAATGATGAAACAAAAAGAAAACTAATGTACAATATAATTCACCAGGCTATCTTCGCCTCCTGGGTCCCATACTTTGCTTTGCTGGTATCCATTAGTTACATTATTCTTCAACTGTACCCCTCTATGTTTCCATATTTTGTTCTGCAATTTGCCTCCAGCTATGCTTTCACATTCTGTTCTTGTTTTTCCATTGCCAAATTTTCTTTGCTTTCTTGCTACTATCTGCTGTTTCTGAGGCACCTTCATCATCAATATTTTGATGCTGTCAATTTCTATGCCCAGCCTTTCTTTTGTCTGGAACTTACCTTGCCCACTGCTGTCTTCAACCTGGGCAGCTTTGATTTTTTCATTTTCCACTGCATCTTCAATATGGCTCTTGAAAGCTTGATCACTTTCTTCTTGTATTTTGGAAGGCAGTGGGATCTCTTCTTTGCTCTCCTCCTCTTCTTCCTGTATTGAATCATATTTATTCGACATAATCTCTAGCAACCTGATTTCTTCATTCCATGGGTTAAATTCTTCCACCGAATTTCCTTCCTTCTTTCTTCGCCTATCAAGTGATGTCATATTTCTCTCATCAGCATCAATCCCCATGTTGGAGAATTCACCCTCTATTTCTAGGAATCCTGTCATCTGTTTTTCATCCTCAAATCCCTGCCAGTGCTTGATATTATCTGGGGTGAGTGCTGCTTCTGGAGGAAGTATGAAAGAGGCGACTTGAGATTGATATTCTGGTTGTTTCAACAGTTCAGTCAAGGGGATTGGGATTTTGATCTTTTCAAGTTCTTTTTGCAAATTGAAAGAAAAAGGGGATTTTTCTATTGCGACTTCTTTGGACTTTTCATTTTGATCTTGAGTTCTAGTCCACTTCCCTGAAGATCTCAGATTATATCTTCTATTGAAATGTGCTTGCATGAAATCATTAAATTGTTTACAATAATGGTCAATTTCTGCTTCCTCCTCTTCTTCTTGCAATGGGCATTCCATTTCTTCATTGTTTGAGAAATCATGATTTGAATCTTCTAATTCATAAGCAGCATCTTCAGTGGAGTCATCTGCTGGGCCTTCCAGGTACAATGGGTGTGGTACCTGATCTTGCTGCTCCTTTGTATCTCTGGGCAATATTTGCAGGGGTGGTCTTTTGTACTGGAAATTGTATCCTCTGTTTGGAGCATTGTAGAAATTTTTAGGGGCTGCGTTCTTAGCCTCCAATTCAAGCTTGACCATCTTCTTAATCATTTTTCTTATTTCGTCCATTTTGTCAGAGTCTTTGTCTTGATTGGAGGTAGAGACCTCTTCTTTGCCTCTCCTTCTAGTATCCTGTTCAAATTTTCCTTTTAATTTCCCAGTGGAGGAAAAGTTTGCTTCTAATTCAAGAGCATCTGACTGAGCATCATCTAGAGTGGCAGGTCTCATTTCCCTCAAGGAGAAGCCAAAATCTGAATCGAAGGCTGCTATGAAGACTACCTTAGCAGCAGTTTGGTGAGGCTTCATCTCAGGAGGCAGGCTCAAATATAACTTATTAAATCTTTTAATAAACTCTGACACCCCTTCATTATGTTTCTTCTTTAGAGTATTAAATTCAGTCAGACACATCCCATGATCTTTCTTTTCTCCCCATTTCCCGAGGAAAACTTCTTCCATTCTTTCCCAAGTATTTACAGAATGGTTTGTTAATGTTTTAAACCATTTTATGGCTTCACCGTCCAGAGATTGAACAAACAATCTTAAGACCACGTCCAGATGTTCAACATTCAGGTTTTCTGCAAAGGCACAAAAGACCTCAAGATGTTTCTGTGCATTAATTTCATTTTCTCCATTAAATCTGGGCAAAATCTTCAAATAATCCTGTGGCATATCATTGAGCACCTGTGGTAAGGCCAATGGAGCATATTTGTTCAATAGAAAAGCAGGAACATTATCCATTGGAGGAGGTGGGGGTTGTGCAACAATCTGATGTACAAATGAAGGAAGGGGAGGAGGAGGAAGTGGAGTATGTATAACAATGGGAATAAATTGCACAGAAGCCTGAGGTGTAGATGGGAATAGTTCACGGTTAACAGCAGCTACTTCTGTGACTTCTTTAACTTCTTCAGCCTCAGGGGTAGGATGAGGGTTATCTTTGGTTCTAGCACTTCTCCTGGGTGGGCTATCTGAGTAATATTCGGGATTTTCCTCAGTGGAGTCGAGATTTTCCACTGGGATTTCTTGAGAAGAAGAGGATGGATGATCTTCTACAGAATATTCAGGCACTTCAGCACGGGCTGATTGTCTTTCTTTCCAACTTATTCTATGAATAATATTCTCTGGGTCAGATACAGAGGATGTCTTTAACTTAGAGGAATCTGACCTCAAATGTGGCTTTCGAGGAGCCAGGACTACCAATAGATTTATCAAATAAACAATAGTGGAGTCACCAAGGTGAGAGATATACAACTCTTCAACTCTCTGTGCTCACCTGATTAGAGAGTGAATATGATTTGTCGAGGCCCAGGGAAACTGATATTCTTGAATTCGCTCCCCGGCAACGGCGCCAGAAAGATGTTGTCGACAATTATTGTCTACCCTAGAGACAGCCTAGAGTTGCTATAGACCAGTGCCTAGGACATCTTAACATAGCAAGGAGCTCATAATATAGCTTGGGTTGTCAATCCAAAAGCTCTCTTACTATCTCTTGCAAAACAAGGAAATTAGTTTAAATGGAACCAAACTCTCTCAGAAGCTGATACAAAGATAAGAATAATGTAGGAATAGCATGCAAAACTCCAATACAAAAGCATCAGACAATTAAGAGACAGCTTACTGCAAAGAGGGCCAGTTCAAATAATATGCCACAGAAATCAAATATCAGAAAGTGGATGCAGTGAAGAAACATGAAGAAGATACTAGTTAGCATGAGGTTGATACCCAGATACACAACAGAACCACATATGGGCTTATCCAACTAAGAATCCATACATGACAATGGCGTTTTAAAAGCACCCTCCTCAAGTAACTAATATAGCAGGAAATATGAATGACATGAACATGGAACAGTATATCATGACTAGGCCTATTTAAAGCGCTTGACTAATCCAAGTATGGGCACCAACTAGGATGAATCCTTACTTAAGACCAGTGAGCCACTCGCATTCTAGAACATGATACAAGAAGATAAATAGCATGAAATGAGGTATTATATTAACACATAAGACCAGAATACCAAAGACCAGAATCCTCATTACAGTTATAACTCCTCCTCACTGAAACTCTACAGGCTCTGAGCCTTCATACAGAAACTTTACAAGATGTATACAAAAGCCTTTCACTGCACAGTTTGCTGATAGAAATCTGGAACCCTTACAATGTCTTTCTTTCTCGTTTTTATAGAAGAGATAGAAAGCTCCAGATAATGAGGTAGGTGATACACATTTAATGATCTGATTTGAAACAAAGTGGTGGAAAACATTCGCGCCCATATTGTGAATGACTGAATATAATTATTTGTACTTTGCAATCTACCTCCAGAAATAAATGCACCAAGAGAAAATCTCTTCAGGAACAAGGCGTAAGGGTAACTCTTTGTGAACATTCTGTACGTTCCTGAAGGGAATTCGACTGAACTATCACCTTGAGAATGTTGCTTGCTGAGCACTGTACCCTCCAACATTTGAATTTAAATCCCAAAATCTTTAATACGGGGCGCTGTGTTTCTCGGCCTTTCGCTGATATTTTTATGCTGCCCCATTAATTCTTCATCCGCTCACCATGTGTATTTGAATGACCTTGGAGGGTTTAACAGACTTAGATCCTTGCCCCTCTTTATGGTGGTCATATCACAGCAGCTTCTGGATCTTTTCCTATAAATTTTGCTCTTAAAACAGGGTCCTGCTGCGTATTCTCGGCTTCTGAAATGGAGGCGGATATTTATGGCGATCCCTCGTCACTGCAACCTGCAAAATTCACAAATAAGTTAAGAAGACTGGACACAAAGGTGGTGGACACGAGCATGACCATGGACTGATGACGTGAACTGAGAAGGATGGCGGGGAAGTGCAGAGTGGCAATGGAATATACAATGAAACGGTAAAGCTAGAACAAGGTGACGGTACGTAACATAAACCATGTAATAAGACACGTAAACAGAAAATACAAATGGTGGCGGCGGACGCAAACGACATGTGGGCGTACGGGAAGCTAAGTGGAAGGGACGACATGGAGGTGGACCTGATCAATTAATGGAATGCGTGAACAATTCTGGGCCGCACAATCAAAAATGAAATCAACGGTGGAGAGTGCATTGTACAGTGGCGGAATGGTGGACCCGAGCATTACGTGACTTGGGTTAAATCTCGTGCGACTTTTGAGAATGACCACCGTCAGATGGAGAGCGCAGGATCGGACGGTCGATGATAATTCTGCTACCCAACTCTCGTCCAGAGAATAATGCACGAAATGGGTGGTTTGGATATCGTACACCGGGACACGCGTCACCCAGCGTATGGAATCGCTGGGTCCCCAGGAAATACCGCCTGCTATGGATGGGTGGTACGGAATAGACCACCAGTTTTCGGGCATGGGGGCCACCATGGTAGATTAAAATATGGGTCGTCGATTTGTTTTGGATCGGGCGGCTAAGATTTGGCCCAAAAACATAAAGCAATGGGCTCCTTTCATTTTAACACACGGTTTTGCACATAAGTCACATGGGGAATCAAAACAAAAGGGGCTGAGACCCGATATAAATTTTAATTGCGGGTTTAAGCCTTTGTAGTGTATTTTGTGGGCAGAAATAGTAATGTTAAGCAGAATATGGGGGTTTTAGGCCATGACAGGGGTTTTAAACGGATTTGAATGGGGCTGTTGGCCAAAGTTCTGAATGGAGGGGCTGATATGTACAACAAACCATATCATTGCACGTTTCGGGGTCCCTCAGGCCATTGTTACCGATCACGGTACTCACTTTCGAGATTACATGATGGCCGAGCTGACATCAAGATTGGGCTTACGACACGATAGCTCAACGCCATACTACCCGCAGGCAAATGGCCAGGTTGAAGCTGTGAACAAGGTTTTGGTCACAATGCTTCAACGAACAGTTGGAATTCATAAGTCCAATTGGCACCTCCAATTTTTCTCAGCTCTATGGGCATACTGGACGTCAGCAAAGAGTGCGACCGGATTCACACCATTCCAATTGGTGTATGGTCTGGAAGCGACTCTTCTGGTTGAGTGCGAAATTCCTTCCTTAAAGCTAGCTGTGGAACTTTTGCCCGATACTTCTCCTGAAGAAGAGCATCTCTTGTATTTGGAACGGTTGGATGAAACCCACCGCTTGGCTGCTTTAATCCTTGAAGCACAGAAAAAGCGGGTCAAAGTACACTTTGATCAATCTGTCTCTCCACGTTCCTTTGTCGAAGGGGACCTTGTCCTCTTATACGACCAAGCGCACGACAAACTCGGGGCAGGAAAGCTCCAACCCATGTGGCATGGGCCCTATATAGTAAAATGAGTATTGAAGAATGGGGCTTATGAGCTCATTGATTATGAAGGAGTTTCGCTGGCACAGCCTAGAAATGGGCTGTACCTTAAGAAATACTACGCTTGAAGTTATTTTTGGTGTGGTGTGTGTACATAGGTGTGTATATTCATTTGTGTGCATGTGTGGTGTGGTGTGCGATGTAAGCATCTTTCTGCTGATCGGGTCTTCCTGATTGTGCAGATGTCCATTACTCCGTTTGTGGGTTTTGCGGATGGTGCCTCCCGCAGTACCAGGAATCTGTCTTCGGCAGCCTAGGTAATCTATGATCCTGCTGGTGATTTGGTTAACCTGCAAGGTGTGTGTCTAGGTCCTGCTACAAATAATATCGCGGAATATAGTGCTGTATTGGAATTATTAACCGAGGTTGTGGACCTCGGCATTCGTGAATTACTTGTGTATCTAGACTCACAACTTGTAGTATTACAGCTTAACGAGCATTATTCAGTAAGAAATCTGTCCATTTTACGTCTGTATTTGCGTATTCGTCTGCTGGAGAGAAATTTTGACTATATTACATATCAACACATACCCAGACATATGAATACATTAACAGATGCAGTAGCTAATTTGGTTTTAGATAGACATTTGCGCAATTTATAAAACATCATCACATGTGAGAAGATCCATCCAGAAATAGGTATGTGTATATATATATATATATATATATATATATATATATATATATGTGTGTGTGTGTGTGTGTGTGTGTGTGTGTGTGTGTGTGTGTGTGTGTGTGTGTGTGTCGAAATGTTTACATAGTGTGCATCACATAAAATAAAAAATATACATGTTCATCTTAATACATCCGGAGACGACATGTCTCTCAAAAAATATGCATGAAAGAAGCCCTAGGTGTCTAATCCGCATGGTGCTCGTGGTAACATACTACCGCGTGCACTAAGCGTCTCAGTAGTCAGTGGAGGCGACTGGGCACCCCCACAGTGTGTCGCTGGTATGCTAGCGGAACATCTGCTAGCCGTGCATAGTCTGGGATCCCCCTGGCAATGCCCTCCAGGTTCTGAATCAGATCACCTCCCTTGCCACCCTCAGCCTGAGGGTCATGATCAGCATGGGTTCTCTGGGCAATGGGCGACATGCCCATGGGTCTCTCTGGGCCGACATCTGCATACACATAACAACTGTTATTAGAACATGACATGTATTACCAAAAAAAAATCATAAAAAATAAAAATAAAAAAGAGAGGTCATACCCAACTCTTCATCCCAGTCATGCCCCTCCGGGAGCGGAAGGTCTAGGTCTCCGGTGAAATTGGTCCCGGCATAAGGCCAATCCTCGACCACAATCAGCTGCCGCCGTAACCATCCAAAAAACTCGGGCTTCCAGGACATCTGTTGCCCTCCTCCTGATCTGGGCATAAGTGCTGCCCAACGAGCCATCCTTGGCTCTCTTGGTATCGGCTCAGCAACAATGGCCCCTTGGCCCTGAAAGATGGGTAATCATTCCAAGATGAACGATACCAAAATGGAACCGTAGCCAAACTGTTTCATCTTGGCTTGCTTGCACTTTGTAAGCTGCCTCTTGATATTGGTTGTCACCACTATAGCCCAATAAAATAGTGTAGGATTCATACACTCAGAGGCTAATAGGAGTTGGGATTTGGTTGCCTTGTGTGGAGCCTGCGATCCTGCAGCTCATGTAATGGTGTGTAGCACTACTCTGAGTACTAGATCCTCGAAAGTGTGGATGTCCACCTTCGCGCATCCTGATCCGGTCTGTGCCCTTGGGCACACCCTCGCCATTACCTGCTCCATCTTTTCACCAGATGGTCTGCTGCCTGTCAAGATGGGCATTGGGCCTCTGCGCGACAGTCTGGTTATGAAGTATACATCAGAAACCTCTAGTTCCATCACTTGGTCTCGAAGTTTGAACACTCCTTCGTTTTCATCCCAAATACTGACCAAGTACTGTAGGAGCTCAGGTTGAGCTCGTAAGCAGGGCGTCAAGAAGAACTTTTTGAGTCCACAGTTCTTAAGTGCATTCATGCAGTTTTCATTCTCTATAGCCATTTCATCCTCTTCCCCGTGCTCCCTCTCTTTCCATTCGATAACCATTGTGCTTGGTTGCCTGCATCAACATGATCAAAAACCCTTGATTAGACCTCTGTTACATGGAAAAATCCGTTGGATCGTTCTCTGTTTGGAAATTTAAAACGAAAAAACCGTGTTGCGCCATTGGAGCGACCCCTTTGTATGCAAAAGGCCATTGGCGTGGGTCCGTGCTCGATACCCACGCCAATGGGCAGAGCCTTAAAATTTTAAAAATATTCCACACAAGTCTAATCCGTAATGGAAATCTCTATAAAATGGATCAAAATGGAGTTCAGGGAAGCGCCTCTTACCTGGGAGAAACGAGGATCTGAATGGTAGCCCGGATCAGTCGTATTCGCCGTCCGAAGTTTGCACACAAATAGACCACTGTTGCTCTCCAATGAGGTAAATAGTAAAAGTAATTTTGTTTTTACCATTTGAGACTTATTAATAACTTTTTGAAATCTAAATAGGTTTTAAAATTCATTTTATTAATATTTTAATATATTTTGTCGAAAATGGGTTTTACACTTGCCTTTCTGTGCAGCAACAGGTCTTTATGCGGCTTAAACGGTGACACGAGTTGTATTTTATACTTTTTCGGACTCGGTAAATACACGAAAAAGTCATTTTGGAGTCATCTTTCAGCTCTTTTATGACTCTCTAAACATGAAAAGATTGCCGAGGCCCTTGTCGTTTCGATCTCGTTAAAGTGGCCATGAAACGACATCTACCCAGTATACGTTTACCCCTTTTTCGGGCTGGGATAGATTATTTACGAAAAAGGAATACCCTAGCCTATCGCGACTAGGAGGTTTTCTCAGACAAAGTTTTCTACCTTTTCGGATCTGAGGAACTATTTACGAAAAGGGACCTTTGGAGTTTACTTTTCTGCTGTCTTTTTAAACTCTCTAAATATGAAAAGACACTGAGTTCTTCCTTTGTCAGACTCATTAAAACCTTATGACATTGGATTCAGTCATAATGACGATATTCGAGTTTATCCTTCCTAGGGCTCGTTAAATTTACTAGGATGGATTCGTCCGAAGAACGGATTTATATGACAAGCATATGGTATCCTCTTCAAGATTGTGTAAAAATAAAGAGGTACTCGCCATAAATGGTGGGGAAAAATGGAACCAATATCATTGTCGTGTCGGCAGTATGTCGCTCTTGAACATGGCACTTTTCTGCATTTGTGTCGGGTTGGGGACATCTCATCTCGTTTTCCACTTGCCTTCATGGGTTTGGGTAATCCTTTTTGACCTCTCATCTTCTCTTTGCCTCGTCGCCATGACCTCTGATCCGTTGATGTCAAATACTACCAAACTCACTGTTGTGCCGCCATGTGTTCAAGAGAAGTTGACCTCTGCAATTTTCGACCTTCCTCTGATTCTCATCTGATCTTAATTCACAAAGACATTATGTTCCTCTGTCTCGTGTCGATGATGTGGGAAACACTATGGCCCACCTTCGATCAAGGTTACTTCCTGTCGAATTTAGCTCATTATCCAGGAAGCTGATCTAGAGACTCCCTTCCGGTACCTTGGAGCCTGCATGCCTCAATGGAAGGTTCTTCACATTCGACGTGAGGTTTTCATCATTGGCCTCCGATCGAGTGATTTTGCGGGTGTTCGACGTCAGCTCATTGTTCACATGCTGTAGATTGTACCTGTAGTACCTTGAGGACCATTGGCATTAATGGTGGTACCTCTCGCATCTGTTAACAACTTTCATCATTGGCTGGTAATCAGGCGATGTTCTTGCATGTTCGACTTCAGCTCACATATTTGAATGCTTGAACTTGTACTTTGTTCAGGTCGAGATGGAGCGCAAGACCCTGGGTTCCTGTTTGTTATGATCTAGGCTGCAATTTTGTGGATTATCATGATTAGTTACATGACTCACTGATTTGATGGCTGCAACCATACCTGAGTCTATTTATCGATCCTCACTGGATGGCTGCGTCCATGCCTTGGATCCGGATTATTGTATACTCGGTTATGGATGGTTGTGCCCATACCACATATGTCATGTATTTGAGATATCATTTTTACTTCTCTACGCAGGTTTTCTGACAACGGTTTTTTCAGTTGGACACGTTCTCGTAAATCATTTCACCCCTCTCTCTCTCTCGGGCCTCATGCTTTAGGGGGCATCTGTTACACAGCAATTTGTCACCGTCCCTGCAATTTTCCATCCCGCACAATTGGAGGGCTCATTCCGTGACCTGTGAGCAGTGACATAACTTGAAAACATTTTCATGGCATTCCATTAAACATGTACTCTCATTGCCCTGAAGACAACTCCTTGTGAAAAACCCTAAAAACATGCCTTTTTGGATTGCCGCGGGAAGCCAGTTCAGTACCCGCACCAATGGGGGAAATCCTTCAAAGAGGGCGCGCCAATTGGCACTCTGTCTCAGAGTTGCACTCGTGCCAGCCATTTTAAGGAGTGTTTTTTAAAAATAAATGGCGGAAATTTCATCCTAACTGATCCAGAAACTGGTATCTAATTTGAGTTGGGAGGTTTGGCTCCGGATCTCCATGTAGAGGAAGTGGTTTGCCACCTCTCATGGAAGCTTCCTTGAGGATAGGGCCAATCCCATAATTATAGGGATCCCAACTCCCCCTTCCTCCATCTATAAAATCTTGCTCATCTCATTTGCAAGCTAGTCTCCAAGTCCCCAAGATCCTAATGCTGCAAGAGCTTTGATCCATTCCCTTAAGGCCAAATCCAAGAAAGGAGATCATTGTCGAGACATCAGAGGAGAGAGGTTTGTCCCATCCCTGACAGGCTTTATCGAGACATGTTCTGCTGACGAACCTCTAAAGGAGAATTCAGCGTCAGAGCTATGGTTGTATTCTTCTTTGATTGATTAATGATAAGCGACTATTGGTTATGGTTCCACTCTTGTTGTTGATTATGATGTTGAGTTATGTCTTCTCTGACTGACATATAGTTGCATATACTGGATTTTACGCTTGTGTTTGTTTTGTTTCTTGCGTGTGCAGGTGTCCGATCACGGAGATCGTGAGGATTGTGATCTTCCAGAGCTAAGGAACGGGAGCGCTACTTTCTCTACAAGCGACAGCGTTGGATTCCAGGTAAGCCTTCATCGCTAGTTGGTTTATTTGCAATTAGGAACCTGCACTATAGTGTGAACGATTGTTGCTAGACCCGGTTTGGGCTAGTAGGGATCGCCTCTGTCCGCAGAGGGGATTTACCTCCACAAAATTCGCAAGGGGGCCCCTGATGGTTAGTTCTATCCTCAACTACTTGGCAAGCTTTTGGTTCACCAACGCCAGCCCTGTTACGCAGAATCTATTGGCATTTAATAGAAGAACGAGTCAACCGTTAGGGATCCTTCCAAGGTTACCTGTTACTTTGGGAGGTAAAACCGTCCATATGGACGTGATGGTTGTTCCAGGCCCCTTGGATTTCAATCTGCTTTTGGGGCATGATTACACCTATGCCATGGGAGCGCTTGTCTCCTCCCTTTTGGCTTCTGGGAGTCAGGTTGGGGGCACGTCTTCGGCTGCTACTGGTAAGACTCCTAAGAAGTAGGGTAATATTACCGATCCCTGTAAGTTGTGTGAAGGGCACCATGCCATTCACCTTTTTCCATATATGGATGAAGCCAAGAGAGTTTTGGACAACTCGCCCATTTCTACACCATGCTCCTAGTTGGTTATAAGAAGCCATCTTTGGAGTCCTCCACCAAATGATCCTATGATCGGTCAAGAGTCATCCTGGTCAATCTCGGCCTCCAAAATCTCGATTTAGAACCATCCCGACCAACCATTGGTCATGGGACCTAGCTTGAAATGGCCTCGTCTACTCGCACCAGTCTTTCCGTTGAGAGTGGATCTCACACCCCACATTGTTCTTCTTGTTTTCCGCATTCTTCTGAATTCTGGAGAAGGATTCTCCCCGCCTATACCTCAAGAAGCCGCTTCCGCTCCATGATGGAGGCTACAGAGGATATCCCTCCCGCCTTCGAGATGGAGGTCATGGAGGATGCTTCTTCTACCGTAACATCAGGGGAAGACCTTCGCTTGTCGATGGTAGCCCCTCCGAGTAGTTTGGTCGCTTCCTTTGACTGGAATCGATTTGCAGGATTTCTCCTTCCGTCTTATGTGCCTTTCGAGATCGTAAATGTGCTTTTAACTGGGTCTAGCAAGACCATGTAATTTAAGGCACGCCCTAGTGTTCTATCCTCAACTACTTCTTGGAAAGCTTTTGGTTCACTACCGGGCTGTACCGTTACGTTGTAATTCCATTGCATTTAACAGAAGAACTAGTCAACCATTAGGGATCCTTCCAAGGTTACCTATTACATTGGGAGGTAAAACCATCCATATGGACGTGATGGTTGTTCTAGGCCCCTTGGATTTCAATCTGCACTTGGGGCATGATTACACCTATGCCATGGGAGCACTTGTCTCCTCCCTTTTTCGTGTGGTATGTTTTCCACATGAAGGACAGATCGTGACCATTGATCAGCTTTCCTTCTTTGGTCCTGATATGGCAGCTGGCCCACCATCATCCCTTCCTGGTTTTTATCCACCCATTGTATCTGCCCCACAGCAGGTCAACTATGTGGCTACCTACCCCGTGCCTGTACTTAGTGATGATGCTGTCGTACATAGTGTGCTGGGGGCATTGGGTCCTGATTTCCGAGACGTTTTCCTTACATCGGATGGGAAACTCTTGGAAGCGATGAATTCTTGTTCATTATGATGAAGTCCATCGGAGCACAGTTCATTTCCTTGTGTCAAGCTCCTTAAAAAATGAAATCTGCCCTGGCCTGGCATAGTTCCTTGTCTTATGTCAAGCTCCTAAAATGAAACAAGCCTGAGCATGGTTCTTTCCCGTGTCAAGCTCCTAAAATGAAACCAGGTTGCCTGAGCTTATCGATTTTCTTGTGTCAAGCTCCCTAAAAAATGAAACAAGAGGTCGCCGGAGCAGAGTTCCTTGTCTTGTGTCAAGCTCCTTAAAAAATGAAACAAGGTTGTCAGAGCAGAGTTCCTTCTCTTGTGGCAAGCTCCTTAAACCATGAAACAAGGTGTCCCGAGGATAGTTCTTTTAATGTGTCAACCGCATTAAAATAATGAAACACGTTCCCATTCAATTCGAGTCTTTGATAAGATCTCGTAAAATCCTAGTCAAGTCAGTCTCTTGATCTCGTAACTTGAACCTTCACTCCCTCCATCTATTTACTTAGGTGCATGGACTGAAGCTTGGGGGGCATGTACCTCGAATTGAGTCACCATGCTAGGGGCATGCTTAAATTTTTAAAGCATAGTTTGTTTCTGTTTCAAGCTTGTGTAAAAATGAAACTGGTTTCAAGCATAGCTTATCTTTGTTTCAAGCTTGTGTAGAAATGAAACCAAATTCAAGTAGAGTTTTCTGATTTCAAGCTTGTGTAAAAATTAAACCATTACCATTTTACCTCTTGTGATTGCCATTTTATCAGCCTTTTTTTGCCAGATGAGCCTTGGTTTTCTCACTCCATCGCTACTATCTGCTTGGCCGATCATATGCCTTCACTTGGTTGTTTTACCCGTTCCTGAGGAACCGCTGCTATGAGTAGTCTTGTTAGCCAGCCTCTCGACCTTTATTTGTTCAGAGTAGTTCCACCATTACCGGAACCAGTTGCTACCCTTTATACCACTCGTTCCTCCAGGAGGAGTCATCTTTCAGCTCTTTTCTCACTCTCTAAATATGAAAAGATCGCCGAGGCCCTTTTCGTTTCGATCTCGTTAAAATGGACACGAATCGACATCTACCCAGTATACGTTTACTCCTTTTTCGGGTTGGGATGAATTATTTACGAAAAATGAATACCCTAGCCTATCGCGACTAGGAGGTTTCCTCGGATATTGTTTTCTACCTTTTCGGGTCCGAGGAACTATTTACGAAAAGGGACCGCTGGAGGTTACTTTTTCGCTGTCTTTTCAAACTCTCTAAACATGAAAAGACGCCGAGTTTTTCCTTTGTCAGACTTGTTAAACCTTGATGACATTGGATTCAGTCGTAATGACGATATTCGAGTTCCTCCTTCCTAGGGCTCGTTAAATGTACTAGGATGGATTCGTCTGAAGGACGAATTTATATGACAAGCATATGGTATCCTCTTCAAGCTTGTGTAAAATTAAAGAGGTACTCGCCAGAAATGGTGGGGAAAATGGAACCAACATCATTGTCATGTCAGCAGTATGTCGCTCTTGAACATGGCACTTGTCTGCGTTCGTGTCGGGTTGGGGACATCTCATCTCGTTTTTTCACTTGCCTCCGTGGGTTTGGGTGATCCCTTTTGACCTCTCATCTGCTCTTTGCCTTGTCATCATGACCCTTGATCTTTTGATGTCAAATACTGCCAAATCCACTGTCGTGCCACCAATATGTTCAAGAGAATTTGACCTCTACAGATTTCAAACTTCCTCTGATTCTCATATGATATTAATTCACAAAGACATTATGTTCCTCTGTCTCATGTCGATGATGTGGGAAACACTATGGCCCACCTTCGATCAAGGTCACTTCTTGTCAACTTCAGCTCATTATCCAGGAAGCTACTCTAGAGACGCGAGGTTTTCATCATTGGCCTCCGATCGAGTGATTCTATGGGTGTTTGACGCCACTTCATCGATTCACACGTGATTGTACCTATGTACCTCGAGGACCATCATTATTATTGGTGGTGCCTCCGTCTGGCACGTTTTCATCATTGGCCGTTAATTCCAGCGATGTTCTTGCATGTTCGACTTCAAATTTCACATATTCGCATGCTTGAACTTGTACTTTGTTCAGGTCGAGATGGAGCGCAAGACCCTGGATTCCTATCTATTATAATCAAGGCTGCGATTTTGTGGATTCTTATTATTAGTTACATGACTCACTGATTAGATGGCTGCAACCATACCTGAGTCTATTTATCGATGCTCACTGGATGGATGCATCCATGCCTTGGATCTGGATTATTGGTGGTATCAGATACTTTGTTATGGGATGGTCATTTCATACACGTACCCTTCATCTATTTGAGACACGCTGTACTTCTCTATGCAGGTTTTTCGATGGCGGTGTTTTCTAAATAGACACATCTTTGTAGCATTTCTACCCCTCTTCTCTCGTCCCTATGCTTTAGCATCGCTATACGTAAATTTGTCACCGTCCCTGCAATTCCCCATCCCGCATAATTGGAGGGCTCATTTCTTGACCTTTGAGCAGTGACATAACTTGAAAACACTTTCATGGCATTCCCCTAAACATGTACTCTCATTGCCCTGAAGACAACTCCTTGTGAAAAAACCCTAAAAACACCCCTTTTTGCATTGGCGCGGGTAGCCATTTCATTACCCGCGCCAATGGGGGAAATCCTTCAAAGAGGGCATGCCAATTGGTGCTTTGTCCCAGATTCGCACTCACGCCAGCCATTTTAAGGAGTGTTTTTTAAAAATAAATGGCAGAAGTTTCGTCCTAACTGATCCGGGAACTGGTATCTAATTTGAGTTGGGAGGTTTGGCTCCGAATCTCCATGTAGAGGAAGTGGTTTTCCACCTCTCATGGAGGCTTCCTTGAGGATAGGGCCAATCCCATGATTATAGGGATCCCAACTCCCCTTCCTCCATCTATAAAAGCTTGATCATCTCATTTGCAAGCTAGTCTCCATCAGAGCCTTATGCTGCAAGGGCTTTGATCCATTCCCTTAAGGCCAAATCCAAGCAAGGAGATCATTGTCGAGACATCCGAAGAGAGAGGTTTGTCCCATCCCTGACAGGCTTTATCAAGACGCGTTCTGCTGACGACCCTCCGAAGGAGAATTCAGCATCAAAGCTATGGTTGTATTCTTCTCTTGATTGATTAATGATAAGCGACTATTGGTTATGGTTCCACTCTTGTTGTTGATTATGATGTTGAGTTATGTCTTCTCTGACTGACATATAGTTGCATATTCTGGATTTTACGCTTGCGTTTGTTTTGTTTCTCGCGTGTGCAGGTGTCTGATCACGGAGATCGTGAGGATTGTGATCTGCCAGAGCTAAGGAACGGGAGCACTACTTTCTCTACAAGCGACAGTGTTGGATTCCAGGTAAGCCTTCATCGCTAGTTGTTTTATTTGCAATTAGGAACCTGCACTATAGCGTGAACGATTGTTGCTAGACCAGCCGGGCTAGTAGGGTTGCCCCGTTTCGCAGAGGGGATTTACTCCACAACACCCTCCCATATCTATCTCCCTAGTCTCTACTTCTAACATTAAACTTAATGTCCGAAAAAATCAAAGTCTGGGTAGCATCATTTTCGTGGGAGGCTAAAGACCAAGTCTTTATTCCAAAATTATTTATATGACTTTCATGACGTTCTTATTTATGCTGTTGATGACCTGCGGGCACTTAGAACAAGCGACCCTGACCATGGTTCCAAATGAACTCCATCATATCACTTAATGTTAGGGGGATCAACGACCCTGCAAAACACCACCATCTTAGGGATATGTTCGATGAGATTCAACCATTTATGGCTCTATTTCAAGAGACCTTGTGTTCTCGGACAAAGGATATCGAAATTATTCTCAATATTCAGGTGGGATGGCATGTTGTTGGTAGGGCTAGGCATATGCTAGCAATGTGTGATTCAAATCTAGCAAATTTCCGGGCTTATCATTTTTTCTGGGGGTATTATTATATCTAGTTTTATTAGAGGTTTCTCGAAGAAAGTACATGTCTGTAGCCTATATGCATAGTTTCATGGTCGTTCTGTGTTTTGGGACCGTTTTAATCTTCTAAGATCTTGTGTGTAAAATCATCATTGGGGATTTTAATGTCACCCATTTTTTTTATGAATCATGGGGTCGAGATCGCAGAATCGGGACTCACTCGCGATCAGACGGGCCGATTTTTAGTGATCACCATCTTCAGGATATATGTCTTGTCCTCGTCAAACCCGGGACCAACTTCGAACTAGTGACGAGTACATTAAGAGGTCGACGTAGCTATGGTTTATGAAGATTTAATATAGGTTATGGGGAATTTCCACTCACAAGTGATCGCTGACACATTATCTGATCATATGGCGATTTACCTTATTTGGTGGAAGGAGATGGCTGTACATGGGATCCCCTTTAAGTTTAACATGATATGGCTTAAAGATCCACAATTTAATCAAATGGTCATGGAATTATAGAAGGAGGAGGATCATAATTAGGATTTTCTTGGATGGCAGTGTTTATCTTCCAAGCTCCGTGATCTTAAAATTCACACAAAAAAGTGGGAAAGGGCTAAAAAGCATGAGCTACGGATGGAACTAATGGCTATTTTTGATATGGTGACAAAAATATATTAGGATATTATGATCATTCCCTGGACCAGCAGATATATGATAAACTGAAGGAATTGGAGGTAAGAAGGATGGAAATCCTCAAAATTCAGGAGGTCACTTGGAAACTTAAGAGAAGGATTCAGTGGCTGAAGGAAGGCGATTTAAACTCTAAATATTTTCATAAAGTGGCAAATGGTTGGAGGCATATAAACTCTATCTGGAAAATCGAATCAACAGATGGCACAATGATCTGCTCAACTAAGGATATACAGGAGGAAGCATAGAATTATTTCTCATCTTTTTTCAAGGCAGGGGTGATAGTGACTATAGGAGCCAAAAATGGGTACTAGATCATATGTCGGTAATGTTTGATGATGTCGCAAATGAGGAACTGGGATGTGATATTACCAAAGAAGAGATTGAAGCGGTTCTTAGGTCTTTTTCTCATGACAAGAGTTAGGGGTCAGATGGATGGCCTGCAGAATTATTCATACATTTTTTTGAGATAATGGCAGATTAATTATTATTGGTCATGGAACAGATAAGGTATAGGGGTTATGTCCTAGGTGATTTGAATTCAACATTTATTGCTCTTATTCTGAAAACATCTTCTCCAAGGGTTTTCTTTGAATACAGACTGATTTCTTTGTGTAACACCATATATAAGATAACATCTAAGATTATTGCACAAAGGATCAAAGGTTTTCTTTCCAAGAATATTTCAATGGAGCAACATGGTTTTCTGCAGGGGCGGTCTATTCACGATGTTGTGGCAACTGCACAAGAAGTGATACACTCGGTTCACTCATGCAAAATGGAGGAATTGATAATGAAGGTTGATCTCTTCAAGGCATATGATTGCGTAGATTGGTATTTTATTAGACTTGTGCTATTAAAGGTTGGGATATCATTGCCAAATATTAGGTGGATTATGGCATGTATCACATCTGTGAGGTACGCGGTTCTTATCAATGGTTTGCCGTTGAAATTTTTTAAGGCTGGTAGGGGTCTCCATCAAGGATGTGCATTGTCTCCTTTAATATTCATTCTCATCATGGATGTGTTTAGCAAACTTATTCTAATGGAAAAACATGTTGGTTTCTTAACGAGCTTATCCTTCTCCCCCTCTCTATGTATATCTCACTCTTTATTTGTAGACGATTTATTTGTTTTTGGCAGGCTTCTAAGGAATCAATTGTTCTATATTCATTACATCCTCAATCATTTTGGTGTTGCCTCAGGTCTACACAATAACAAAGGAAAATCATTTCTGATTTATGCATATGGTGACATCAATGAGATCAACTTTATAGTGGAGTTTATGGGGGTTCAGGTCAAGTCACTCTCGGAGTGGTTATTATATCTGGGATTCAAGTTGAAACCATGTGGATATAAGTTGGTGGATTAGACGTGGTTTGTCGACAAGTTAAAAGATAGAATTCATAAATGGAGCCACATATGGTTGTCGTTAGGGGGAAGATATATTATTATTCAAGCAGTATTATTATAGTTTGTGGTCTATTGAGGTCATCTCTTTTATTTCCCTGTACGTACTATGGATCACATTAATGCAGTGATAACACACTTTATGTGGTCTGGTGCCACAAAGAACAAGAAATTTCATTTATGCAAGTTGAGCCATATCTCAATTCCGAAGGAGGCTGGTGGCTGGGGTATTTTGGACGTAAGAGTATTTTAAAATGCCCTGCTCATTAAATCCTTATGGAGGGCCATTAATTTTGGCAACATATGGTCTGGCCTTATTCACTTCAAATACGTGGAGGGGGATCCATTATTACAACTATATAGGGGATCGATCATCATATCAAAATGTGAATCAGTTATTTGGAAAAGTTTTAAGAATATTATGCCTTTGATAGCTGAGCGATTAGTCTGGAGATTTGGAAATGGCCAATTTTTTTTTTGGGATGTGATAGAATTCTGGGGATTGGAAGTGGCACTCAGTTGGATGAGGTGATCGAACATAGGTTGGCCCATAGAGGCATTTTTTATTTCTCACAAGTGATATTATGATGGCAAGAGGGTGTTCTGAAATGGAAGTCGATGGCTCAGTTGGGGATGCCAGAGCAGGATGCTCGTAATTGGTTGCAATATACTAGATTCCTTCTGGAAGGGGGCTTGATTCATCACCAAGATGGAGACAAAATTGTTTGGGATGGGATTTTGAAGAATGGTGGGTTGGTAGTGAAGGATATGTACACACACATCATCATCAAAAAATAATTTGGTGGGTCTCCCTCCCCATTCAGGTGGTATTGGCAGTGGAAAATTCCCACAAAGATCATCCTGTTTGGGTGGTTGGCATGGAAGGGGCGTATATTGACTTGGGACAAAATTTCTAAGCATGGCTTCCATGGGCCTGGAAGGTGCTCATTTTGCATTGATCAGGGGGAATTTGTTGCATCCCTATATTAATAGTGTAGTCCCTTATTATGTTAGTCTAACCCCCATATTTCTATTATTGTGCCCTTACATCATTATTGTTAGGTCGGCTAGGATTACATTGTGGCCCACTAGGATTACATTGTGGCCCCATGGACTCCTATATATAGAAAGGAGGTTTTGTCATTTGTATCATCCAAGAATTGTTCATTTATGTGATGTATTGGAGGTTTCCCCCTCGAAGTGGCTCATTTCTAAGACGTTGATATCTCTTTTCTTCTCTTTTTGGAGCTGGTTACACAACATTTGGTATCAGAGCTTTGGATTCTAGGGTTTCGCTGCTCCAAACAGGTCATCGTGGAATTTTCGCTATAACTTTGTTTATACGAAAGTTGAAAGCCCCGAAATTTTAGGGTGCGGCAAATCTGAGGAATATTTTCTAAAAATTTTAGAGCTTGATTCATGATATTTTTCGGAATATGATCTATGGACTCAAGTTAGATGCCTTTAGGGCAGCTAAAACGGGTCTGCAGCCGTGGCATTTTGTAGCTATAATTTTTCTATTGAGGTTCGGAATCTAAATTTTATGGTGCAAAGATGATCTAAGGAAACTAAATCGAAAAATTTCAGGGCTTGGTTCGCAATATTGTTGGAGATATGATCTGTGGAAGGTAGTGCTTTTTCAGGCTCCTGAATTTCATCTCAAAGAGGTGATCGTGGGAAAAGTTCAATAACTCTCTCTCTGGGCAGTGGATTTGAGTGCCGTAAAAAGTGGTCACAATTACAAGGACTGTAGTTTCTTGGCTATCAATTTCAGAGACAAAGGACGAAACAACAACATGTGGCAAGTCCTACAAGTTTGCTCTACTGAACCAGTCCAAAATTATGTCATTGTGGGAGATTGGACACAACTTTGTCTTGGGGAATCCAAATTAGATCAGACCTGTGGAATTTGAAATAAGCTTCAGAGGGCTACTATAGGGCTGAATTTCAGATATTGAATATTTTCAATTACAGAGATAATTCAATTTCAATATCGAGCTCCTCAAAGCAAGTAAAAGAATAGGTATCAATATTGGATTCTAAAATGGCGCCTAAAAGGAATTAAACTTGTTTGAAGGAGAGGGGCATTAAGTCCCCACATTAATAGTGTAGTCCCTTATTATGTTATTCTAACCCCCATGGCTATAGCGAAAGGCGTTCCTTTCGACAGGTTTGGTGAATGCGTTTTTTGCGGACGTCGAGAGGTTTCTCTGCATCGTCAGCCGAGCCAATGAGAATGTCTTGGATTTACAGATGCGTTAAACCTCGCTGTTTTCTCCCACCTCAGGCGTTGCAGTCACCCTCACGATCCAGTAGCACGATCTTTGTCTTACCTCCACCTCGGACGATTTGGCTGAATGGAGTTCTCAGATTAATTGCTGGCTCGCTGTTTCAGTGTTTACAGCTCACAGTTCTCCAGCTCGCACGATTTACCAGCTGCGTCTCGTTAATGCTCAAGCGTGGTAGCAACGCCTCTCAGCCTACTTCAAAATCCAAGAAATCGCCCAGATCTGGAATGAATGTTTGGTTGTTGCAGCGTTAAATATGCAGATGCGCCCTAAATTTTTTATTTGCTCTAATTGCATTACTTTTAGTTTTCATTCCTGTGATCTCAGATTGACCCTGTGAAATACAAGAACACGTTTACTGGCATGAACATGGTCATAAAAGAGCAAGGAATTAAGGGGTTATTCAAGGGTTGGGCTCCAACTATGGTGGAATACACTGCACAAGGTGCATTCAAATATGGGTTCTATGAGTTCTTCAAAAAGTACTATTCAGACATTGCAGGAACCGAGTATGCTGCCAAGTACAAGACATTGATCTACCTTGCAGCTTCGGCCTCTGCAAAGGTCATTGCTCATCTTGCCCTCTGTCCCATGGAGGCCATTAAAATGAGGATGCAAACACAACCTGGATTTTCCAGATGGCCTGCAATGATGAATATGCTCCCTCCTGCTTTTTTTCTAACCCAACTGCATTTCTTTCTGTGTGGATTGCAGTTTGTAAAAGGGCATTGGTCCGCTATGGGGACGCGAAATTCCTTGTAAGTTTATCTTCCATTCTTTGCAATCTGCAGCCGCATGAATCTACCAAGCCCATGTCTCTGTCTGCCAAGTTTTACATACTATATTTAGATTTGGAATTTTTTAAACTGTATTATCTTCTTTTTCTGTTGAGGGTTTGTGTCCGGGGAAGCAAGGTGTGCTAAAACATATGTGATATTTATAGGTATACTGTCCTGTAGTTGCCAAATTGGTCACTACAACTTCTAGAATTATGTAATAGCAAGCAACGAACAAAGTTAAACAGAAATTTATAAACTGTAGAGGATAAAGAAAAAGATGAAAACCCTTTTCACTAGAAAATGTTAATCCAATTGTAAAGATTGAGATTCACTTCTTTTTTGGTATTTAAGGCAAAAAGAGTCACACGTGTTTATGTTCTCTTCATCTTCTTGGTTGGCAGCAAAACCTATTATATGGGTTTTAGAACTCGGACAATTGATTTCTGTCTCTGTAATCTGTCTGGTTTGTGCTTATAATTTGTATTGGGCTCGAACTGCAACTTGGCTTGTACTATAAAAGAAAGGTTAAAAGAAGATTGGGCAGCTTGAGATTTCTCTGATTTAGCTTGATTACCTTCTTACAGGACAAGGACTAGTTACAGAGAAAGAAAATAAGTAGCTTTTTCTTCCATTGTATAGCCTGAAGATTAAAACAGAAGATATTTATCCAATGCCTGGAAGCATTCGAGTATCAGGTAAGCATCTGATCTGAAAAGTCTGAACAAATTTTAGCATGCAAAAATTGCCATCAGTGTAATTGAACTTTCCTGTCTAATGAATGATTGTTGTATTTTACTCTTTTCTCCGTGCTATTCGATCTCTTTAGTTTCCGTTGTCAAGAGGTTTATAGACTAAATTATGGTATTTGGGCTTTCATTTTATGCAGTTCTTGAGTCTGTAAATCTGCCTTCCGAGGCAACAGGTGAGAACAGTAAATTCTTAATTCCGGCTTCATGTTCTGTGGATGCATATTTTGGTGTTTCAAGTTTCAAGACTACTTTTATTCAGAAGTGACAAGACGAGGTTTAATTTTTACTATCCGAAATAAATACTCTGAACTGTATTGAGTAAGTTTACTCTGTTTTTTTGTTAAAGGATCTTAACTTGAGTGATTTGGTGAGAAATTTGTTTATCTAGCTAGCTGAGTGAGTTCAAGTCTCAAAAGATATGTTGTAATTGACCTCTATCTGGAATTTATGGAATAGTTTTACCAGATGCAATAGTGATAGCCGATCTTTAGAAATTAACCTTTGTCCAAAAATTCTCAATTCTCATTCCAGTTTGAGACCAAAAAAAAAAGAGTCCACTCTGTTTCTTTTCCATTCTTTGTTTAATCTGCAATAGTGAACTCCTCTGCTCTCTGCCTCTCTACTTTGGAAATCCGGACACCATATTACTAAAGGGGATGCATTTATCACACTCTTCATCTTCCGTGGATACATGCTAAGTCACCATTACACCAAAAAAACCTTCTTCGTACCTCCCCATGCAAGTAAGCCAAGTGCGTGAGATTCAACTGCTGCAGCTAGCTTATCACAAGCATTTTTAAAGACTATCGTTTATACTGATAAGCATTTTTAAAGACTATCGTTTGTGCTGAACATTAAATAGCTGTACAATCTATAATTGAGAATTTTATCAATTTTAGTTACTCTTTCTCTGGACAAACCTTCAGTCAAATTTTTCACCACAGGCAGTGGAGAGCCACGGTCTCGATTATCTGCCAGATATTTTAGACAGATATGTGGTAGGACAAAGAATCCTATAGGAGGACACTCATCGAAAGTTTTGATTTCTCAAATGTCAGCATGCTACTTAAGTGACTGCTTGAATTTACACCAAGATTCCGACTTTCAATTTTAACATGCAAAAATATTTCAACTGATCTTTCTTGCGCTGTGATTCTGTTTTTATTTGGTGAAATAGTTTATATACATGAACTTCAGGGATTAACTTGCAAGGTCCTCACTGCAAATGTTTTTTTTGTTGTTGTTGATCTTATTGAACAGAAGGCAGATATGTGTCAATAAAAGGTATGTTTTTCTTTCAATTTTGTATGTTTAAGATTTATGCTGTTCAACCCAGGCTGTTGGTGGCATCTCCAATGTGTAACTCCCATTTTAAGTACTTCCTAACATGCAGTTGTTTTTTTCTCTTCTGTGATGAGTAAAATTAATCATTTTGATTATTTTCCTCTTTTCGTGTGTTTAAGTTAATGTTGGGAAAAGGGAGTACCAGACAAAGCCCTCCAAGGCAGATGGAGACAGGACAACAGCATGGAATTCAGATTTTACATTGTAAGTGACTGGTTCTCATGCAAAGTTTAACTCAAACTTGGTTTATGCCCTTCCGTCTTTTATGACCATGTCAATTCTGGTGCAGTCTTGTACTGAATCTCCGAGACAATCTAGTAGTATCACTTCTTGATAGCAAGGGCAATTCAATTTCTGAAACAGGTTTCTTTGTTTAAACCATTGCTTTCCATGTTAATTATTAAATATTGGTAGCATGTTTGAAATAATTTTTTCCTCTTGTGGATATATTGACTTACTTGCTTCCCATTACGAAACAAAAATGAACCCAACAATCAATCAATCGATTTGATTCTGAATGCCCAAAACCACAAACAATGGGTATGAGAACTGACAAACCCCAACAATCAAACGATTGATTTCTCAAATCCCCAGAGCCCAAACAATCAAGTGGGTTGATTACTCAAAGCCCAAAACCAAACACAGAAACGATTTTGCAGCAAGGCAGGAGAGGGGAGGAGGAGGTCTTTGAATGAATTTTCAGAGCCCCATGCTTTTATTTTATCGGTGGGAATGCCAAAGTACCAGAGTCAGTGAAAGTAAAGTATCATGTTGGTCACTGGTTTATCTTGAATACATGCTTCTAGTTCTGTGTGCCCTTAGGTCTTCCCTGGCGTTGTCATGAAGTTGATACTCAGTTCATGCTCTTCACCTGTCTCGTTCTTATCCTTAGATACAGACCCTTGTCAAAGACCAACATGATTTTTTTTTCCTTTTTATGTATATATTCAAATTAGTTTATCTGCTTGAGGTCTCTTTAGTTTGTATATATCCATCTTTTAAATTCAATTTCAATAGACCTTTAAATTCAGAGAATATGAAAACTAACACCATGTTAACTAGTGAAGGAGCCTTTGTGCTGGTGATATTTTGTCACCTAGTCAAGGAGGCTTTATGGTGGAGATATTCTTCACTCAGAATCAAATAAACCTAGGCATACATGCTTTAAGATCCTTTACATTAAGTTTGGACTTTTTATTTCAAAAATAAGAAGTTCAGAATTAAGTCCAAGAATAAAATATTTCAATCTCATCCCATTGCTCATATGTGCAAAACACAAACAGAATGCTATAAAAACAGAAAAATATACCTCTTGAATATTTTCCAACCTACTGATCAATACAGTAGAAGAAACGTCCCACTTACAGTAAAAAAAAAAAAAAACCCCTTCCATATTCCTAAAACAAAACAACATTACAAAATTTCTTATCACATAGACATTTTTAACAATTAAATGGGTCTGAATCTGTTCAATGGTTTTATTAATATATTGGTATCATTATTGCAGATACTGTGATGAAATTCACATCATTTGAGAACACAGTAGAAATGCTATACAAGCATGTGATCCCAACCCCAAACGAGCAATGCAGCACACCTGTTGAAGTGGGTGTGAGTTTTACAGGAGGATACATCGGTGGGATATTCTGTGCTGTCATTTCTCACCCTGCAGACAACCTGGTCTCCTTCCTCAATAATTCTAAGGGCGCTGCTGTGGCTGAGGTGGGAGAATATTCATTGAGGTGTATCAATGCAAAGCTTGATTCAGAGGATTTCAACTTTAAATTTTATGGTTTCTGAACTTTAACTTTATGGTTTCTGTATTACATCATAGCAGGTGATCACCAATTAAGTTGCCATGTACAGAGTATCAATACAAAACATTAAATGAGTAGTTCCTGTACATATAGGCTTCCATTAATGCTTGTATTAAGTGACTAATTGTGTTGTTTGTTCCTATATCCATTTTTATATATTTGCATTCTGATAGCAAGCCTTTTTCATATTGTCTCAGCTCAAAGATAATCCCATCCCCATTCTCACCATATCTTTGAATGGTCTACACCTATTATTTACAAATTCCAGCCGTTGTGATATTATTAAATGTAAAGGGTATGAATTGCCAAAACAATTTAACATGCAAATAAACTCTTCTTTTTCTAACTTGTTTGATATGGTATGAAATCTTATGTTCCTGTCCACGTGGAAAATTGTATGGTGTCAATGTCACAATTTGTATTTTAAAATAATATTTAACTCGTAAAGTCTTCTAAGTAATTTATGTCAATAGTTCAGCCTTGCC
This sequence comes from Pinus albicaulis, assembly GCA_034641835.2. Lineage (NCBI taxonomy): Eukaryota > Viridiplantae > Streptophyta > Pinopsida > Pinales > Pinaceae > Pinus > Pinus albicaulis. Next base: position 1,074 of record JAXQQM020085932.1, on the reverse strand, counting down.
TACGAGTGGCCAAACTCAATTAAACCTCGAATTAGATTCTTTTTTGGGAAATGAAATATTTCTACTCTTCCCCTAGTTCTTGACCACGCTCGGCAAATCACTCTCGTGCATTTCCAAACCAAAAAAAAAAGAGAAAAAAAAAACATAATAATAATAATAATTAAATAAATAAATAAAATATGAATAAATAAATAGAAATAAAATAAAATAAAGATATACTTAAAATTAAAATAAAATAGATAAAAAAAATCTTTATTGCAAAAATAAGAATACAATAAATAAATAAATAAATCAATAGAAACAAAATAGAACAAAGATTAATAAATAAATAAATAAAATGAAAAAAAAAAAAAATACATAAATTACAACTTAATCATATTAAATTAAAAATTAATATTTTTATTGCAATAAATATAAATATTTAAAATTCAAATTAACTATTTCAAAAATATGTTTTCAGATATGGTCTTATCACTTCTACCGTTCTTATTATGGTTTCAGCTCCTTCTTGTTATATCATTTTCAAAGCTTCAACTCTTGCTCACAACATCTTCATAAATGTTTTCCACACTGCTCAAACCATGTAGCTCAATCCACCAACAGGTGTCTCTCCATGTAGCTCAATGCAGACTCCTCCAATCCACCAACACGTCTCTCTCCATGTTTGATGATTCGGTTAAGATAACAAAAACATTGTGTTGAATCGAATCTACCATATCTATCCTAAGGAGATTTCTTTCCTTTTATCGCCGTTTACTTATTTTCTTTCATTTCCATTTGGATTGAGCACATTTGTATTCATAGCCTGCTCATGTTTTGTTCCGACAGTTCATTTCTTTCCCTATAATTTCCTTTCAAATCATTTTCCGTTTTAATATTCCCGTGGGTTAAACAAATGCACAGATCTCTCATTAACAGTTAACTCCTTCACCAAATCCATTTCAAAACTGACATATAATCTATTTCAACTCCCCTCTCACAGATCTTTATACTTATGGCACAAACTACCCTCGCAAAAACGTTTCGGCTGGCTGTGAAACCGAAGATACACCGTTCCTCTCCTTTCGGCGTTCC
>JAXQQM020064073.1:0-58510 GCA_034641835.2 Pinus albicaulis | reverse complement strand
CTGAAATATGGTGAAGTCCTCTCTTGTCCTTGCGAAGTTCTTTCTATGTGTGTAATACATTTCAGCCATCATGTACCCCTTCTGACCTCATATATTAGGGGGCATCTGTTATAGCATCATTTTTCACCTTCATATGATTCATGATTGCTTTTATGGTTTTGGGCACCCATTCCTACAGACTTGAACAAAATTCACTAAAAAATAGTGTTAAAAATCCCATACGCGGTTATGCCCAGACTTTTCCGCGTGTATACGCGAGTCCATATGTACTTTTCCGTGTATGCCATTAAAATCATTAAAAATATATATATATAAAATCCCTATTTTCGGGCTGGGTTGATGGTTACTCTGGTAGTTCAACCACCCCAGCACGTGGCCAACTATTTCCAAATGATTGAAACTACTTTGAGGGAGTATAAAAGCCCCTCATGTGCATGGCCTAAGGGAGAGAAATTTTACATACATTATACTCTGTTGGAATCCCAGTTCAAGTCCGAATTCCCCGTGCCTCCCCGCACTTTCCCGCATTTATACAGGAAACCCTTGTTTCCTGGAGATGTTCATCCATTTATATGCCATCTCGAGTGCACAAGTCTTGAAAGTATCTTAGCGAGGCAAGGGCGGGACGGATCCGGACGACGGTCTGCTCGAAGATCGTGGAAGGATTTAGGTGATCTCTCCACTCTTTACTTCTGTACATGTTGTTCATAATAATGAAGAACCATCTTGTTCTTGAACTTATGTGTTAGTATCTATTTGTATGTGTGAAAAGATTATCATTTAAGCGTTTATTATGGTTTATATAATGTTTCACATGGATTTCACTAACGTTTAGGAGAAGTATATGCTGTACAACTAGGTTTCCGTGCACGTTCTTTCTTATTTTCTAGGTTGGAGAGGAAGAAGGGTTGCTGGGGGTTTGGACCCCGTGGGATCTACATCGAACGTAGGACTGCGGGTGAGTTCTGCTATCGTTGTTATCTAGTTTTTTGCATTCAAGTATGGTTGTGTGTGAGTACTTATGAATAGCATGCCCTGATCTGTGGAGGTTTTGACCCAACAAACCTCTAGGGTGTTTTTCCCCGAAAAAAACTTGGTGACAACAGGTTCATAAAGGAAGTTCAAATTTTGGAGCATTTTTATTTTATTTTCGCTCATAGTTAATTTAAATTCAGTTTTTATTTTAAACCCACCATTTCTCACTAATCCATCTACAGATGAGGAATTTGACAATGTTAAACATGTATTTCTTGGAGAGCAAGGACAATAACCTTGAGCCAACTCTAAGACAAGTTACTCACATACTTGTAAAACATAATGTAAAAATTTCAAATCTTGATGTGAGCATTTTTGAATTTTTAGTCCATAGATGGCTTCATTGGAAGCATTCTTTTACCTAGGAAATAAATAAATCTTTCAAGCAAGTTAGATAGAATAAATTAGAAAAATAAAAATGAGATCTCATTAGAAGTCATTAAATGTCATTAGAAGTTATTAGAAGTCGTTATCATTAGAAGTTTTTAGTCCTATTTTCAAAAATAAAAAAGTAATAAATCATCATGAATAAATGAATAAATTCAGTGGCATAGTAAGAGCTGCTTCATCTTCACATTTCTATGTCTTGTTTCTGTATCACGGGTAAGCCAGGAGCTTGATTATCAGAAAGCTTGTCTTCCAAGAGTCTAAACACCCCCGCGACATTGCAGAAAGAGTATAGATAATGTGACGTTTTGTCGCAAATCTTGATTGTGTTTATTATCCATCCACGCTAACCTGCATAAATAAAAACAAATCAAGAAATTAGTATGCTCTCTTCTTGCGCTTCGTGTGATCAGGAAGATCAAAAAATCTATTGATTTATTTCAAATAAAAATACTTTCACTGGAAAATTAATCTACGATATGACAATAAAGAATTTTGTGAATGAGAAAAAAATCATCTTAAATTTTTTTTAGATAAAACTTAGTTTTTTTTTTTAATTTTAATTTAAAAAAAAAAAAAAAAATTCCCACATAATCATATATATATTATTATTAAAAAAAAAAAATTCTTTTTGAAAAGTAGCCATTTTTTAAGATAGGTTCAATTTCATTTTTTTTTAGATTTAAAAAAAAATTAAATAATTTTTTGTTTTTTTTCACAATAAAACAAAACATTAAAAATAAAATTAAAAATAAAAACATAAAAAAATTTAAAAAAATAGGAAATACAAACCATAAAAATTGCAAAACATTAAAAAAAAAATCATTAAAAAAAACCAAAACAATTAAAAAATATATATATATATATATAAACAATAAAAAAATAAAAATAAAACAAAACAAAATGAAACTTTAAACAACACAACAACGCTTATTAAAACATAAAAACAAAACATTTTGAAACAAAACATAAAACACCGTATATATCCCCATTAAACCATTCAACAGAATTACAGATCTGCAGAATAAATGACCTGTTCACCATTGCATATCTAAAACTTCGAGTTTAGCTACGACGAAACTTGCGCAGATCCACCTGCGTAGAGAGCCTCAAGAACGCATCCGTGATCTGCAACTGTAATTACGTCCCGCCGCCACCACAAGCGAGCTGTCACAGCAATATGAAGAGCCGAATCTAGGGTTGTTGCTAAATTTAGAAAATACGTGTCCACAGCTAGCCAATCGGTCGCCCGAGCTCATCAGATTGGCGGAGATCTTCCTTGACAGCAGTGCCCGCCAGAGTTGGGCCTTCTGTGCCTGTAGTCCCGCCTGAAAGGTTTGTTGTGTCGTTGAGCAGAATCTGACAGCCGAGCCTGGCGTGCTTATTGTACATTTCAAGAATAAATGAAATGCAAGTTGTAGACTTCCCATCACTATAAAACCAATCATCCTTCTCAGGGATTGTAAGAAGCTTATCAAAGGACATGCCAGGCTCTTCAGTCTCTATTAAAATTGAAGGTAAATCCAAGTCCTTTTCCAAGCCGCTTGTTTAGGGCTTCATTCCACATGTTAGCCGCATAGTCTGGTTTCATCCTATTCCATATTGTCATGACAGAGACAACCAAGTGAGGATCCAAGGGTGGTGGATAGTTGTCTGTCAAAGTGTCAATCCAGCTGAAAATCATGTTATGGTACCCATATGGTTTACCAGACATGTCGAGAACATATGCCCATGCTGGAGTAGCATTGAATTTTACCCTCTCAAGGCCGACGAGTTAAGGACGTGGACAGGTGTGACCTCTGATTTCTCGATCTTCCTCTCGACTCTGTGCTTGAGGGTTTTCGGCATAAGGGTAAATCTGTGTTCAAGATTTCATTTGATTTATCTAATTTTATGCGGCCTCCAGGATGGCCAATAGTGGGAAATCTGTTGCATTTGGGTAACAAGCCCTACGAAACTCTGTTCCACCTTGCCAACAGATACGGGCCTCTGATGTCAGTCACTCTCGGAAAAAACACAATAGTGGTAGTTTCATCTCCCGTTGTTGCAAAAGAAATTGTCAAAACCCATGATCATATCTTCGCAAGCAGGACTGTCATAGAAGCAGCAAAGTCTCTTTCCCACCACAAATTTTCATTAATTTTGGCAGAGCATGGATCTCACTGGCGTATGCTCAGGTGTATATCCACCACAGAGCTCTTCAGTGCCAAAAGAACGGAGACTCTGCAACATTTGATAAGGGATCAAGTATTTCGAACGATTCGACAGATTCTGCAGGAAAGTGTTAGGGAAAGAACATAAGTATTTGGGAAACTGCGGTCCGCTCTGTCATTAATCTGTTAGGCAACATGGTTTTTGGTAAAAATATGTTCGATATCTGCTCTCCAGCTTCCCAAGATTTCAAGGACAGCACTTGGAAACTGTTTGTGACCGCAGGAAAACCATGGAGAGAACTAGTGATGGCCTCAAAGATCTTTTGGACGTTCTGCTCGACACAAGAAGCACTGAATTTACTCTGGCCGATATCAGAGAATATTTAACTGACTTATTTGGAGCAGGGACCGACACGACCGCAAAAATAATGGAGTGGACAATGGCAGAACTGATACGCAGCCCAGAGAAAATGAACCATGCTCGGAAGGAGTTGGACAAGGTGATTCATGGCCACAGCCGAATGATAGAAGAATCCGACATTGACAACCTTCCTTATCTGCGCGCAGTTTCACATTAACATTCATTCGACAGGCACTCAGATGGGTTCCCCATACGACCACATCGGGTTCCATAGGCCTTTCACAATAAGATCTTGCCCCTAACCACGTTGGAATCCAAGGAGCCCTCCGTGCATAAGGAGGCGACAGATTTGTTGTTGTTGTTACGAATGTCACCATCATAGACAAGACGCCGTGGATTCAATCTCTTAATTCCGCCAACAACCTCAAGATTTACAGCGAGTGTTAGTTTATTTTTAGAATATTTTTTTATTAGTTTTGAATAAATAACTTTTTCTTGATTTTTTATTTGAAAAAAAGTCAATTAAAAAAAAACAACTCAACTTAAATAATAAATTAAAAAAATTTATGTTTTTTAATTTGTTGTTAATATATATATATATATATATATATATATATAAACAAAACAAAAAATAAAAAATAAAAAATAAAAAAATCAACATAAATAAAAAAAATTTGTGTCTTTATTTATTTATTATTTTTATAAAAAAAAACAATAAAAAATTAACAAATCAACAAAATTTTGTTTTTAAATTTGTTGTTTAAAAAAAGAAAAAAGAAAAATGAACCTCAATCATCAATAACAAAATAATTTTTTTTAATTTTCTTATTTAAAAAAAAAAAAAACATAATAAAAATTTTGTTTTCACTTAAAAAACTTTGCCCCACATAAAATTCATAAAACCAACTATTTCTTCCCCAAAATTCATAAAATGACTAACTTGCATGAGGACATGCAATATTTTTAGTGAGGGGGAATAAAAGTATGTTGGGTTTTTAGAATTTTCATACAATTTAAAGTGAATTTGTGGGAAAAGTAGGATGCATTCATTTGAGGAAAAAGGGTCATGTTTGAGGGACACAACAAATCTATAATGCCGAGCTTTTTGCCATGCACATGTGTTATCTGACACAGACAGGGAGTAAATTTACTTTTCATGATTATTTCTTTAAGAATGAGTTGATATTAATATCATGATTAGAGTCAATTTCAACACTTTGATTGTCCTTAATTTGTTTTATTTGGTACGAAATTTTTGCGTAAGAATCATTAAGGAAATGGCCATTTCTTCTTAAACACACTCATGTTTTCTTTCTGCCAAGTTTTTTTCGCAGGTTACAGGTTAATTAAGTGATCAGTAAGGAGATTACATTATGCGCACAATTGGTCTTCAAACGACTAATTTCATGAGAAATTCTAAGGAACCAATCCATGATCATAAACGAAATTTCCAAAAAATTACAAGTTCTTGCAACTTCCTGTAATAGCTTAATGGTTTGACATGTTGCATGACGGATAGCAAAATTCAAAGACATGAGGTTTGTTCCTAAATGTACAAGGATGGTGAAATACCTATCCACATTTGAATTTGACATCTACAGGTGGATAGTCAACGCTGATCAAACTCAGCTGTTTTAGCAGACAATCTAGAATTAAGGAGTAGATTTGTTATATTTGAGAGTTTTCATTCCATTGCTATATTTGAGATTTTGCATGCCATAATTCCAGCAAGAGTCATTATCCATTTTCCATTACCACATACACTTTATTACATTTTCTCCATTCCTAACCCACCAATAAAAGCAAAGAAGTTTACTTACAAACTTCTTGCCATTTTCCATTTCCATTTCCTTTTTCTTAGCATTTTTCATTTTCCGCCAATAAAACCCTGCTTCTACATATCATTGAGTCAAAGTCCTAGAGTCTAATTATCTTTGTAAAAACACCTAGAGGCTTGCATGCCTTAATGGCAAGTACTCTTGCCAATGAACAATGGGAATACATTAATATCCCTTGTTCGTTGGATCTTATAGGTGACTCGACCACAACAAAATTATTTGTACCTACAAAGATGTGTTAGGCATCTTGAATCCCATTGGAATCAAAGGTGGGAGCTCTCGTGTTGGCTAGTGGCATTCATTAATGGATACTATGTCAACAATTTCTTGTTATGTTCGACAACAAGACATTTATTCACATAGCAAGATTTGTGCCATCGAGCGTTGAAGACATGAAGACCCATATTTTGTAGCAGATGAAGGAGATTTCCTTTCATTGTTTTTCAGTTTGTCATGACTTAAGGATAAGACAATAAATAAGGCTGGAAAAAATGTAACTTCTATATTTTGTATACTTTCCAAGCCTTATACATTTTCAGCCAAATTCAACAAACTCATCAGATTCATCAGACTATCCAGCAAAAGATCCAGTAGCAGATACGAAAATAAAAATCCATCTTTCATCCACAACTTGCAGAAGAAGCTTCAGATCAGAATTGCAGCAGTTGAACATGCATGATTCATCCACTTCTTTAGGTAAGTAAGGTATGATGTTTTCTAACCTTTAATCTTGAAATTCTTTTTAGATGCAAGAATGATGATATTTGGAAAATATTCCTCTATTTCACTATTCCCTTTCTCATTAAAAATTGCCAAAAACCATCAGTTGGGAGGGGGGGGGGGTGCGGGTGGTTAGGAGGTGGGGAATTGCACACTTCATTTCTTTCTCTAATTCATATTACATCTTAACCCACATAGTCTTCCCACAATAAAAAAATACTACAAAATGATGAGCATATTAAATGACTTCTTAAAAATGATTGATCTCAACAAAGTAAATAATGATTGTAACACAAGAACCAATAATTAAAAGACGCAAATGCTTTTTAAAATTAAAAGTTATCAAAAGATGTGCAAAGTTAAAGGAAGTCCATGATTGAAAGATGGTTGTTCCACAATAACCAAACATCTTGTAAAAGGAAGCTCATCTAAAAATCAAATCAAATAAGTCATTGTAGTAGCATGCATGAGGACATGCAAGAGCTTCAGTTCGGGGGTATGTTTGGGCTTCAAAATGTCATACAAATATCACTCATTACCATACATTTTTCACCTATGCTTCCATAATATCACTCATTATTCACTACCATGTCACTTAATTTTCCTTATTGTTCATCATTAATGGGTTTCTTTTATATCTTCCAAATATTATTTATTTTCAAGCATTTTTAAGAGAAATTCTTGATTAAATATTAGAAAATAATATATTTTACTTCATATATGGAAAGTGGATTTTTTTTGTGACATGTGTAGGTTCCAAGGAAGCTTTCAAGACACCTTTATATGGCCTTGAATGATCAAATTCGAATTTGATAAGATAAGCCTTATGGAGAAGATCATGATCTCATGGAGAAGATTAAGGACAAAAGGGGGTTATGTGTCTAGATGGTTCAGAGATGTATGGAACTAAAGAGAGATTAGTGGATCATCATTATGAGTTTTTTATCTCATCCCATTGTATAAATAGGAGTGCAATCTCCTCCATTTTTAATCTTTGTTCATTTGTAATCTTAGAGTTGTAATATTAGAGTTGGTTTGTACATCATGATGAAGATTTTGAAATAAAGAATCATACTTTGATTTTGTTGCTTCTACATTTGAGTCTCCTTTGAAGAGGTGTGCTTGTGGAGTTATGGAGGGCCCCCGTGGTCTCACTTGCATGCTTATTTTAGGTATAATTTAATTTATGTTTTTGTTTCATTTCAGCTTTTAAGTTTTTGTTAGATGTTCTAATATTGGAGTAGATCTTACAATTCATGTGTTCTTGTAAGAGAACCATAATATCTCAGACAATTATTAGATTTAGGTTTATTTCATTTCAGATTTTAAGTTTTTGTTAGATGTTCTAATATTGGAGGAGATCCTAAAATTCATGTGTTCTTGTAAGAGAACCTTAGGATCTTGACGAATGTTAGATCTAGTTTTGTTTAGTTGTTCGAAGAAATCTTGACGAATGTAAGAGAACCATAAGATCTCGGATAAATTAGGAATCTTTCTAGACCTATAGGTGGCACTTCTAAGTTTACCTTCCCGGGTTGACATTTAGTTGAACTGTGATTGACATCATCAATTAGACCCCAAACACACAGAGATTCAAAAATCAACAATATTTATGATGCTCCCATAAATAATATATTTGTGAAGTAAAGAAGTTGGTGTACACAAAAAACACTACTACAAATTACTGAGAACATTACTCTTTTTTCAACGAATGTTCAATCATTGATTATTTCTTCTTCATATTAGTGAGTAATAAGTTTCTTGACCTACTAGTGGTGGCTCATTCTCCTCTCCCACATTAATGAATTTTTACATCAACCATTTTTAGTGGATTATATGGTTGGTCAATTTTTTTTTTATTTGACAAGGATGGATTCAATAAATATTTCATATGCCTTTGTAAGAAAATAAGATCTTAGTTTGACTAAAGACAATTGAGTTGTCCTAGAATAGTTCCTCATGTAATTATTGATTTTCCTCTGCCACTACCCTTGAATTTATTCTAAACTCAAATTTTATGTGTGCTTCCTAGGTTGACCTAGGTTTAGGACCTATCCATGATAATAAAATGTAGTAATACAGTGAAATATATACATAGCTAACAATAAATCCATGCGTCAAGTAGATATTAAGAAAAGGAAGACATGAAACACATAAGATAGATCAAAGAGAGAAATACGAGTAATGGTAGACAAACCAAACACTTCTTGTATTAATCGAAAACCTTCATTACCTTCATTGTGAACATATCTCATATCTATACTAGACTCTTGACAATGACAAAAAACTAATTAAATTAACTGCTTAATTTGTCACCCCCACAGAGAAATCAAATTGAATTGTTTATCGACTTCAATTACATATTTAACCAACTATTATGCCTTTAGTGTCAAGTTAACAAGCCCTTCTGACACACATTTGTTTATTTGAACGTTGACATTATAAAACAAAGGGGAAAACATGTATTTTCAAAAAAAGTGAAAATATATAAAAAACAAAAAATTTATATTCAAAAATAAAAATAAAAGCCTTGATTGGGGTGTGAATGGCATTGATAAGGGACCCTTGTGGACTAAACCTTCCACCCTAGGACGTGATGGGAATTTTTGATCAAGGGATGCAACTTGCTCCCAGCACGCAATGGCATGCATGACACTAGGTGGCTACCTTTTGTTGTAAATTAGATCCTATAATTTCATTTTAGGCATTCTGCAATGAATAGAAGGGTAGCGGTGAGGTTGATACCTCAACCTCCCTACTGATAGTGGAAATCCTATACAATGATTCGGATTTGAATCTATCTGTGGGGTATTTTGATGTTGTGACGATGTGTTATTGGCCTGTTGAGGTGTTTTTGGATGTGATGGTGGGATGTTGTTGAAGCTAGACTTGTGGATGTTGCGTCACTGTTTCTATTCTTAGAGGTTGATGGCTTGTGGAGATTCTCCTCCATTAGTCTCGATGAGGTGATGTAGGTTTTTTCTTCCTAATCCTATTTTTCTTCCATGTTGGTTTCCTAGGCCATTGGTTTGGGGTTTCTGGAATTGTATTTGTTGATTGGGAATTTTGTGAGTAAAATTTTTTTTTTTTCTCAAACTGTATCAAGTATATTTATTTGATGTCTATGATGATAAGGTTTAGCATTGTAATGTGTGTGCTTCACTTCTTTGTTGTTCTAAAGTTCTTAGGGAAAATTTTTGGGCCTAGTTAAAAATCTCTCCATACTCTCGGTTTATCCTAATTATAAGAGTTTACGGTAAATTTTTCCCTCTGGGAAACCCATGGCTTTCCTTTTGAAAAATTTGTTGGGGTGCATTGGCTCTAATGATAGGGTAACTGCTTCCATCAGGGTTGAGACACTGATCCCTTTAAGTGGCATGATTTATTTGATGAGTATAGTTGATGAATATATAGGGTGGTGTCAAACCCCTAGGTAAATTTTGGTTGGTGCATTCCCATGTTTTTTTATGGGTGGTGCAATTTATAACAACTGCTACAAGTGTTACCCCTCTATTTCCTTCATGTTGCCTAGGAAACACCTGCGTTGCAGCTGGGGATGGGTGGGGGAAACGGCCTACAATGCTAGTGTAGAGATATTTTTCTCACCTAGGATTTTGGTGCTACATATTTCAATGTTGTGTCGTTTAAGATGAGAAGAGAAATTCGCATGATGGAAACCCAAGCTTAGGTGAAGAGGAAATCCCACTTATATTTTGAAATTATGAATGAGGTATCTACTTAGATTATGGACACAAGTCTCATTAGGGGATTAAATAACCATTGTTTGAACTCAGTGGCATTGCATAGGTAGATGAAAAATGTGTTAGGGTTGGTTTCAAGGAAAAACAAGTTGATAGGGGTTGGGTAATCTATTTGTGAAAAAAATTGTGTTCATTAAATTATTAAATCAAGGTTTGTAAACTTGAAAAGTACACTTGAGCAACATATGCTAGGAAATCAAATTTCAATCAAAAAGGAAATTAACCTATGGAAATGATTGCAAGGATAAAATGAAACATATTTATGAAAAAAAAAACATTTTTTCTCAAAGAGTGTATCAATCAAAGCATCAATTTAAAAACTTGAAATAATATGCTATTCTAATTCTATAATATGATTTTCTTTGAAATTCTATTCTATTAGACATAAAGAAAAACCTTATTATATTGGACTTGGACATGAATATAATCTATAAATTGATATATGGATTTTTAAAGTGATTCTAATCTATTGAACTTGAAAACAATCTTTTTCTATTAATCTTGAATGTAAATTTTATCTATTTCACTTAAAAGTAAACCTAATCTACGGAAATAAAATAATGATTCTATACTATGGAATCCTACAAGAGAAATAAAAAAATTAGCAACACTATGATACCAATCATAAAAAGAAACAAAAATTCTGAAAGGAACAAAGATAAATGCATCAAAGGTCAAAGGATTATATTATAGGTCTTCCATGCCACAAGGGGTCCCTCCAAGTGATGCACGAGATTAATATACTGAAAAAATATTTACTTTAGATGGCACAATCTACTCATCAATGGAAGCATAAGGAAAACATTAATATTTAGTTGAAAACTATGTGTGCATAATTTTTTCAAAATTATATAGCATCTGTTACACAGCAATTTGTCACCGTCCCTGCAATGCCCCGTCCCACACATTGGAGGGCTTATTCCGTGACCTGTGAGTAGTGACATGACCTAAAACCACTTTCCTGACATCCCCCTGGACAAGGACATTCATTCCCTTGAAGACAATTCCTTGTGAAAAACCCTAAAAATAGCCTTTTTTGCCTTGGCGCGACTAGTCAGTTCAGCCCTCGTCGCAATGGGGGAAATCCTCCAAAGAGGGCACGCCAGCTGGCGCACTGTCTCAGTGTTGTACTCGCACCAGGCTTATTAAGGAGTGTTTTTTAAAAATAAATGGCGGAAGATTGACTCAAACCAATTCCTGAACTGGTCTCTAAATTGAGTTGGGAGGTTTGGCTCCAGATTTCCATGTAGAGGAGGTGGTTTTCCACCTCTCTTGGAAGCTTCCTTGAGGAGAGGGCCAATCCCATGATTGTAGGGATCCCAACTCCCCTTCCACCATCTATATAAGCTTTCCATTTTCCTTTGCAAGCTAGTGTCCAAGAGCCTTCATAGCCTAAAGAATGCTGCAAGAGCCTTGATAGTCCTCATAGAGCCAAATCAGTAGCAAGGAGATCATTGTCAAGACAACCGAAGAGAGAGGCTTGTCCCATTCCCGACGAGCTTTACCGAGACGTATTCCGCTATCGACCCGCCGAAGGAGGATTCAGCGTCAGAGCCAGGTTGTATCTTTCTTTGTATTAATTAATGATAAGTGACTTTGGTTATGGTTCCACTCGTATTTTTCATTGTGATTATGAGTTGTATCTTCTCTGACTGATATATAATTGCATATATTGGGTTTATGCTTGTGTGTTCGTTGTGTTTCTTGTGTGTGCAGGTGTTCGATCGTGGTAAGTGGGAGAATTTTGATCTGTTGGAGCAAGGAAACGGGAGCGCTATCTTCTCTACGAACAACAATGTTGGACTTAAGGTAGGCCTTCTTCGCAATTTTGTCTATTGCAATTAGGAACTTGCACCTTAGCGTGATACGATTGTTGCTAGACCCGATCTGGGCTAGTAGGGATCGCCTATGTCCGTAGAGGGGATTTACCTCTACAAAAAATTAGTGACTCCACTGGGGAGACGTTGATTTGGAGTATTGTCTTGTCTTTTTGGTTGATTCTTGACTTTAATTGCTTGATCAACTCTTTTTGCTGACTCCTTTCGTGTGTTTGGATTTTGTTTAGCTTCACCATCACTAGTCTGTTTCTTGGATTGCTCGTTTTTATTTTTTCTTAGTAAACTCGACTGGCGCGCTTATTAGCCTGATAGTCATGCCAATTGGCGCATGTTGCCAGTGTATTACCTGCGCCAATCCTGTTCTGGCGCTAGATTCAGCCTGACAGTCGCGCCAATTCTGTAAGGTGCTAGGGTTTTCTCTATTTTGAGCTTTCTAAGCTTGATCTGTGATTTTGGTTTCATTTTTACGACTGCCTGAGTGTTCTGGAGCCTTGTTTGATTGACTGTGGCCTTCATCCTTTGGTTGTTTTCCCTCTTCAATCTATTTTGCATTCAAGCCCTAGGGCATCTAGGTGCTATAGTGTGTCGAGCCTCCCGTGGGAGTTTTTGGTTTCTATCTGTTCAGTCAACTTTGTGATTGCTTCTCTACATTAGTTTGGTGGTTGTTTATTGTTTTGTTGCATTGTTTGAGTGATTGGTTTCTTCCTCATTCGAATTCTTCCTTGTCTCGTTTTGGGCCTAGACTACATGGTTCATTTGAGACTTTGGGATTCTCTTGGTTTTGAGGGATTGTTTGGTCGATTTGAGCTTTGATTGTGTGTTTGCATTGAGTAAAATTTTCTTTCTTTTACTCTCTTGCTTTCGCTTCTCAAATTGTTCATTTCATTAGTTTTCATTTTTTTAGTGCACTCTGCTCTCAAACACTGAAAATACAAAAAATCTCATTTGCTTTTGATTAGTTAGTGTGAATTAAATCTTTTCTGTGTTATTAGTGATTAGTAACTCTGAAAGAAAAGCTTTTTAGTTTCCATTAGCTGCATTAGAGACATCACTGGTTGTTTTCTGGTCATTTTGTTATTATGTGAAAAGCTCTTAACTCTCTTGTAATTAGCTTTCATAGAATGAAATGATATACTGTGGCATGTAGTGTGCATTTAGGAGATTTCGAGACATTACACTCGCTAGGGCCTGAAAATTGAAACATAATTGAAGATTAACATTAAAATTTATTCAATTTACACTAAGGCAACATTGAAACATTAACAAAATATTTAGAGGTCTAGGCTAGAGACGTGTTTCGGCGTCATTAAACCTAGTAGCTGTCATTCGCCTTTTGGCTTTAGACAGCACTAGCACGGACTTGTGCTCCCCGTACCATCATGTATATAAAGGGAGACCCCACTAGGTTTCTATCCTTTATCCATAGGAAGCCGAGTCTGCCGCCCTATACTCGTGATACACCGGACACAACATTCGGGGAGATTTCCTACACGTACGTCAAGTCATTGGTTGATTTCTCCTTCATTTTGAAACCAAGGTGTATATTGCAGTTCACGGTTATTTGGTACACCCTTTGCCTAGCATTCTTGAGTAGTCATTTTGATCTTATCTGACTCCCTAAATTTGAAAAGATCACCAAGCGCTTGTCCTTTCACGTTTGCTTCAAAACTGAAAGAGATAGAGTCACCTTTTATCCATTTCTTGACTCTTAAAACATGAAACGGTGAAGTTTCTAAGCTTCAATGTGGTAAAATAAATCACCTGCGATCACACACCCTGTTAGAATTTGCTTGTTGGCCATTTGATTGTGTGCCTTGGTTTTTAGCCTGTGTGTGGTTTTGAGTTGTTGATGGCAACTTTTATGGAGTTCACCAACCAAGGAATCCCCTCCGATGGGAATCCTGGTCATTTTCCTCCTTTTGGGAATGTTGGTGCTCCTTATATGGCAACGTTGTCCCTTCCTGGGTTAACTTTTGGGTTGCTCGTTTGGTTTTTTTCAACCTCTGTGGTTCTGAATGTCTCGGCTACTATTCAATCGGTTCCTCCACCTGAAAAACATCATGTTGATTGCAAGGTGGACCTCTCCCCTTCTTCGCCTGGTTCTGCGTCCTCCTCTTCTACTTCGCTTAGTGAAAGTATATATTCGAGTAACCAGGTGGCTAAGAAGAAGAAGAAGAAGAAAAAGAAGAAGAAGTTAGATAAAGGATAGGTTAGCTCTGCGGCTATTGCGCCTAAGAAGCCTTCCATTGATAAACCTTCCAACCATTCGCGGAAAGTCAAGTTCCCCTACATGTTGTGCCAAAGAAACCATCTTCTTCGAGACTGCCCTGGCATTCCCAAGGTGCTCAAAGTATGGTCCAACGGTCGCCCGCCATTGTCGTTGGCTTCTGGGAGTTAGGTTGGGGGCATGTTTTCGGCAACTGGTGATGCTAAAACTCCTACGAAGCAGGGTAAGCTCACCAATCCCTGTAAGTTGTGTGAAGGGCACCATGCCATTCACCTTTGTCCATATATGGATGAAGCCAAGCGATTTTTGGACAACGCAGCTGTTTCTACGCCGTGCCTTCTAGCTGATTACAAACATCTTTCTTTGATTCCTCCACCAACTGTTCTTACGATTGGTCAAGAGTCATCCTTGGTCGATCCCGCTCCCCCGAAAATTCAAATTCAAGAATTCATTCACGACCAACCATTGGTCGTGGGATCGGTTGAGTTGGCCCCGTCAGCGGTGCACCAGGTATTTTCTGTTGAGAGTGGATCTCAAATCCCTCAGGTTCTTCTTGTTTCTTCAGATTCTTCAGACTTGGAGAAAAATTCTCCTGTCCCTATACCTCAAGAAGCTGCTCCTCCGTCTCCCGTGATGGATGTCCCAGAGGATAGCCCTCCCACCTTCGAGATGAAGGTCGTGGATGATGCTCCTTCTTCCGTAACACCAGGGGAAGACCATCTGAGTTCGATGGTAGCCCCTCCGAGTAGTTTGGTTGCTTCCTTCGATTGGAGTCGATTTGCAGGATACCACCTTCCGTCTTATGTGCCTTTCGAGATAACAATACAGGCTTTTGGTATGGTCGTTCCCAGCACCATTATGGATGAAGGTCCGTCTATTAGTGTTCTATCCTCAACTACTTGGCAAGCTTTCGGTTCGCCACCGCTTGTGCCTATTACGCAAAATATCTTGGCATTTAACAGAAGAACTAGTCAACCATTAGGGATCCTTCCAACGTTACCTGTTACTTTGGGAGGTAAAACCGTCCATATGGACATGATGGTTGTAACAGGCCCTTTGGATTTCAATATGCTCTTGGGGCGCGATTAAACCTATGCCATGGGAGCGCTTGTCTCCTCCCTTTTTTGTGTGGTCTGTTTTCCACATGAAGGATGGATCATGACCATTGATCAGCTTTCATTCTTTGGTCCTGATGTGGCAACTGGCCTGCCATCATCCCTTCTTGGTTTTTATCCACCCGTTGTATCTGCCCCACCGCAGGTCAACTATGTGGCTACCCACCCCATGCCTGTACTCAGTGATAGTGCCATTGTGCATCAGGTGCTGGGGGCATTGGGTCTTGACTTCCAGGATGTTTTCCTTCCATCGGGAGTGGAACTCTTGGAAGCGATGACTTCTTGTTTATTATGATGAGGTCAGTCAGAGCATGGTTCCCTTCCTGTGGAAAGCTCTTTAAAAAATGAAACCAGGTTGTTGGAGCATGGTTATTTTTCTTGTATCAAGCTCCTTAAAAAATGAAACAAGGTTGTTGGAGCAGAGTTCCTTGTCTTGTGTCAAGCTCCTTAAAAAATGAAACAAGGTTGTCGGAGCAGAGTTCCTTGTCTTGTGCCAAGCTCCTTAAACCATGAAACAAGGTGTCCTGAGGATAGTTCTTTTAATGTGTCAACCTCGTTAAAATAATGAAACACGTTCTTTTTCAATTTGAGTCTTTGATCATATCTCGTAAAATCCCGGTCAAGTCTTTCTTAGATCTCGTAACTTGAACCTTCACTCCCTCCGTCTATTTACTCAGGTGCATGGAATGAAGCTTGGGGGGCATGTACCTCGAATTGAGTCACCATGCTGGAGGCATGCTTACTTTTTCAAGCATAGTTTGTTTCTGTTTCAAGCTTGTGTAAAAATGAAACTGGTTTCAAGCATAGTTTATCTTTGTTTCAAGCTTGTGTAAAAATGAAACCAATTTCAAGAAAAGTTTCCTGATTTCAAGCTTGTGTAAAAATGAAACCATTCCCTTTACCTCTTGTGATTGCCATTTTATCAGCCTGTTTTTGTTATATGAGCCTTGGTTTTCTCATTCCATCGTCACTATCTACTTGGCCGATCATATGCCTTCACTTGGTTGTCTTACCCATTCCTGAGGAACCCCTGCGATGAGTGGTCTTTGTTAGCCAACCTCTTAACCTTTATTTGTTCTGAGCAGTTCCACCATTACCGGAACCAGTTGCTACCCTTTATACCACTCATTCCTCCAAGAGGAGTCATCTTTCAGCTCTTTTCTGACTCTTGAAAACCGAAAATATTGCCGAGTCCCTTGTTGTTTCGATCTCATTAAAGTGGCTGCGAATCGACATCTACCCAGTATACATTTACCCCTTTTTCGGGCTGGGATAGATTATTTACGAAAATGGAATACCCTAGCCTATCACAACTACGAGGTTTTCTCAGACATAGTTTTCTACCTTTTCGGATATGAGGAACTATCTACGAAAAGGGACTGTTGGAGTTTAATTTTCTGCTGTCTTTTCAAACTCTCTAAACATGAAAATATTCCGAGTTATTCCTTTGTTAGACTCGCTAAACCTTGATGACATCGGATTCAGTCGTAATGATGATATTCGAGTTCTTCCTTCCTAGGGCTCTTTAAATGTACTAGGATGGATTGGTCGAAAGGATGGATTTATATTAAAAGCATATGTTATCCCCTTCAAGCTTGTTTTCAAAAATAATTGGGGTACTCGCCAGAACTGGTGGGGAAAATGGAACCGGTATCATCGTCGTGTCGGCAGTATGTCGCCCTTGAACATGGAACTTGTCTGCATTTGTGTCGGGTTGGGGACATCTCATCTCATTTTCTGCTTGCCTCCATGGGTTTGGGTAATCCCTTTTGACCTCTCATCTGCTCTTTGCCTCATCATCATGACCCATGATCTTTTGATGTCAAATACTGCCAAATCCACTGTCGTGCCATCGATATGTTCAAGAGAAGTTGACCTGTGCAAAGTCTAAACCTTCCTCTGATTCCCATATGATCCTGATTCACAAAATATTATTTTCCCCTGTCTCGCGTCAATGATGTGGGAAACACTATGGCCCACCTTCGATCAAGGTCACTTCCTGTCGACTTCAGCTCATTATCCGGGAAGTTGATCTAGAGACTCCCTTCTGGTACCTTGGAGCCTGCATGCCTCAATGGCAGGTTCTTTGTGTTTGACGTGAGGTTTTCATCATTGGACTCTGATCGAGTGATTCTACGGTTGTTCAAAGCCAGCTCACTGCTTCACATGCCGTAGATTGTACCTATAGTACCTTGAGGTCCATTGTCACTATTGGTGGTATCTCTCGCGTCTATTAACAACTTTCATCATTGGCTGGTAATCAGTTGATGTTCTTGCATGTTCGACTTCAACTCACTTACTCACATGCTTGAACTTGTACTTTGTTCAGATCGAGATGGAGCGCAAGACCCTGGATTTTATTTGTTATGATCTAGGCTACGATTATGTGGATTATTATGATTGGTTAGATGAGTCATTCATTAATGGCTGCGACCATGCCTGAGTCTATTTATCGATCTTGATTGGATGGCTGCGTCCATGCCTTGGATCTGGATTATTGTATACTCTGTTATGGATGGCTGCGCCCATAACACATATATCATGTATTTGAGATATCAGTTGTACTTCTATATGGAGGTTTTCTAACGGCAGTGTTTTCAGTTGGACACGTTCTCATAAAGCATTTCACCCCTCTCTCTTTTTCGGGCCTCATGCTTTAGGGGGCATTTATTACACAGCAATTTTTCACCATCGCTGAAATTCCCTTTCCCGCACATTGGAGGGCTTATTCCGTGACCTGTGAGCAGTGACATGACCTGAAACCACTGTCATGGAATCCCCCTGGACAAGGAAATTCATTCCCCTGAAGACAATTCCTTGTGAAAAACCCTAAAAATAGCCTTTTTTTCCTTGGCGCAACTAGTCAGTTCAGCCCCCGTGCCAATGGGGGAAATCCTCCAAAGAGGGCGCGCCAACTGGCGCACTATCTCAGTTTTGTACCCGTGTCAGGCTTATTAAGGAATGTTTTTTAAAAATAAATGGCAGAAGATTGACTCCAACCAATTCCTGAACTGGTCTCTAAATTGAGTTGGGAGGTTTGGCTCCAGATCTCCTTGTAGAGGAGGTGGTTTTCCACCTCTGATGGAAGCTTCCTTGATGATAGGGCCAATCCCATGATTGTATGGATCCCAACTCCCCTTCCACCATCTATATAAGCTTGCCATTTTCCTTTGCAAGCTAGTCTCGAAGAGCCTTCATAGCCTAAAGAATGCTGCAAGAGCCTTGATAGTCCTCATAGAGGAAAATCAGTAGCAAGGAGATCATTGTCAAGACAGACGAAGAGAGAGGCTTGTCCAATTCCCGACGAGCTTTACCGAGACATATTCCGCTGTCAACCTGCCGAAGGAGGATTCACCGTCAAAGCCAAGATGTATCTTTCTTTGTATTAATTAATGATAAGCGACTTTGGTTGTGGTTCCACTCGTATTTTTCATTGTGATTATGAGTTGTATCTTCTCTGACTAATACATAATTGCATATATTGGGTTTACGCTTGTGTGTTTGTT
Source organism: Pinus albicaulis (assembly GCA_034641835.2). Taxonomy (NCBI): domain Eukaryota; kingdom Viridiplantae; phylum Streptophyta; class Pinopsida; order Pinales; family Pinaceae; genus Pinus; species Pinus albicaulis. The sequence continues at coordinate 39,569 of JAXQQM020064073.1, read as the reverse complement.
GTGTTTCTTGTGTGTGCAGGTGTTCGATCGCAACAAGTGGGAGAATTTTGATTTGCCGGAGCAAGGAGACGGGAGCGCTATATTCTCTACAAACAACAACGTTGGACTTAAGGTAGGCCTTCTTCGCAATTTGGTCTATTGCAATTAATAACTTGCGCCTTAGCATGATACGATTGTTGCTAGACCCGATCTGGGCTAGTAGGGATCGCCTCTATCCGGAGAGGGGATTTACCTCTCCAACAACCTCTCTTGTCTACTCGATTCCTAAACTTAACACACATTTAACAGTAGAAGGAACTCATGTTTATACAAACACTAAGATAATTAATTCATAAATGTAGATCCTCTAATCTCTCCTATATCCACATATCTCTCCTCGATCCAAAAATATATCATGTGATTACAACCATGCCTTAACATCTAGAAACTAGCATCCTCTCACAAATATCTCATAGACTTGACCATAGTTCTTCTCCATAACATGTGCTTCATCAATGTTCCCAAATATTCCTCAAATCTTCAAGAATATGAAGAGGAAATTAGAATTTGAGACTTAAAGGCCAAATATGACTGTGCTAAAATCTTCAAGTAGGAATACACACATCACAAAACTTATCTAAATGGTATATATAAGTGAATACATGCTATTTTTCTTATATTTAACCATAAATTCACTCAAAATACCAAAATAAACCTATTGAAAAATAATATTTCTATCCCACATTTAGCTCATGAAGATGGTCTTAGTGCATGGTTATTGGAGTTGTGGAATTTGGTAAATTTTGAAGGAAGATGAAAGAAAAGAGGGTTAAATGAACGACATTTTGGGGACTGAACATTCCTCCCCAACTGAATATGTTTCATGTCCTCATGCAAATTTGCATTGATTATAACTTATTTTTTATAGCCTTGAGGTATGAAATATTTATTAACAAGTCATTTTATTGACTATGAGATACTACACAGTCTTCTTCAATTATTTATTAATAAATTGATGTTGTACTCGAGAGTCTTATTTTTTTCTGAAATAGATCTAAGAGGTAGATCTTGTGCTGGTTCATGTGGTTGGTTCTTGTGTGGAAACACTTTTGTTTTAATCTTTTTTTCGCTGTAACAAATAATACTTTAAAATACATTCACAATGAAGACTCATTCATATCAACAGATCCTTGGTCATGATTTGAATATTTTAAAAACATATCCATCTTTGAATTAAAGAACATCATCAGTCAATTGGGAGAATTGTGTTGGTAAAAAATATATGAGGTGACGAAATATGAAATGAAAAATGGTAATGAATATCCCCCCAACTAAAGGTATTTTGTATTTTGAAAATATGGAAAGTAATGTCACATGGGAATTTTCTGAATACATGTCTTTTAATATTCAAGGAATTAATGATTAAATATTAGAAAAAAACATACCTTCACCTACCTGAAAATTCAATATGACATGCATCTAATATATATTGATTGTTACTATTAGATCATGGAATGTGAAGTGAAATAATTTGATATGGTACTTTTTGTTGTAGGAATAGAGGATGAAATTTGAAGTTGGATCTTTGTGCCTTCTTTTTTCTAGTGTTGTTTCTGAACTCTAAAACTAAATCTTGATTTATTGGAACACTGTTGTAAGCAACCGAAATCATATATTCTTCATTCATATCTTCATCATGGCATAATTATTATATATGTGAATAAATTTTGATGACGTCGAAGATAGAAATAAAATGTTGGATTACCTACCATCAGTGAATGTCATTAACCAACATGAGACTACTTACCATTAATGTCAACGATATTCAATATGCCAAACTACATCTTATTATGTACAAATAGATGAGTTGAAGTAGATTCATTTAGAAGATCTGACAAATAAAGGACATTGATGTATTCCCTTTATTTAATGACGAGAGAATTTGCCATTAAGACTTGCAAGCCTCAAGGCACTAAAAGGATCTCTAGTCCATAACTCAAATAATATTCTGAAGTTGATGGGAGAAGAATTATTAAAAGTGAGGCCTTGATGAATCCCCCATCATCTAATGTGAGTATAAAATAGTGATTTAGAGGACCATAGATGAAAGATTTGTATTTATGAAGAAAGTTTTATTTTACAAAAAGGAGGAGGAAAATTAGGTAACTCAACATTGTAAATGAGTTTAATGACTTTAATCAAGGGTTAGGGGTGAATGTAAGTGAGGTAAGAAAGCATGAAACTTGCAAATGGAAAGCAAGGTTTAAGCCATGCTTAGGTAGTGATAGGAAGACGGGAATTTTGATCTCAACATGAATGTTTAAAGGGAGGAAAATGAATGAGTATGCCATGATGTAATTAGATTTAGAAAGACTTATTTTGGTAGAAATTGCAAGATGAATTTGGTGTGACATGGAATTGAATGCTTCATGATTTCATTGAAACTTTTTTTTCAAAAAGAATTTGGTCTTTGAAAACTCCATGCGCATAGAATGATATTATTTGAACATCCTGGAACCTGCAAAACCTTAGCACTTATCTGCAATAAAATGTAAGACTATCGAGGCAGAGAGGTGATCAATCTCTCTACATCTACTATATATACAAAAATACACAAATAGTGCTAATAAAAAAAATCCAAGGAAGACAAATAAACATTAAATGCACTTTTTATCTATCAGGAAGTGATGCATATTAGACTATCCATTAGTATTTTGTTGATAACTTCTTCATTTGATGCTTGATTTGAGTGATTCAAAAACTAGGTTAAAATAAATTCATATCAAAAAAATTTTTTAATGATGTGAAGGTGTTTTAGAAGCCCAATTTCTGCAAAATACATAAAAAACTGACCAGCTTGTTTTATGTCTTAAATATTGATGAAAATCATTTCATGACATATAAATTGAAAAAGGCATGACATATAAATTAGAAAGACCTTTCCAACAACACTTGAATTTTCTCAAGCGAACGTCATATGAGAAAGTTATGGTCATTTGAATTTTTAGAAAAATAATAAAAAGGGGAAGCATGGGTACCATGTGACAACACTAAGAGTGCCACGTGGCAACACTAGCAGGTTCCATGTGGTGATGATGATGTGGAAAGATGATGTGGTGAACCAATATTGTGTTGCCACATGGGTCAATCATAGGTCGTCATGTGGAAGCGACAATTTTACCAAGCTATCGCAAATTTAAGTGATGGTGTCAAAATGTTGCATGACTAACAAATTTTTTCCTTCATTAGCTTTGAACCCATGCCTTCCATTCCACAAAATCAACAAATTAACAATGAGCCAAATGAATATTTTTGTGTACTGAATCAGAAAAAAAATGATTTAAATTTCAAAATATTAACTGTGCGACCAAGTGACAAATGACACAACAATTTGACAAATGGTCAGCAAAACAAATCCAATGGTTCCAGGAAGAATTTGAAGTGTATAATAGCTATAGGGAACTTGTAAATCAATTCCATTCCACCAAGTTGCTTTATTTACATTCAAACTCACCCTCTTACCTAAAAAAGAAATAGATCTCATAACCAACTGATTCTATAAAAATTTGGAAAACATTCATAATTTTTATGATTTTTGTTTAGCAGGTTAAAAGCATGAAGAAAAAAAAAACATTTTTCCTCTCTCTCCCGACATGAATTTCTTGGTTGTGTTTCCCTCAATTATTCTTGGTGTGGGTTTTTTTTTTTCTCTTTCATCCCAGAATCGTCCTCTCCTAGGCAAGGACTTTCCAACGACGCTTGAATCACCTCAAATCAACATCGTATGAGAAAGTTATGGTTGTTTCATGGCTTAGCAAAATAATAAAAAATTGGAAGCATGGGTACCATGTGACAACGCTAATAGTGGCATGTGGCATCACTAGAAATTTCCATGTCATGATGATGATGTGGCAAGATGCTATGGTGAACCTGTTAGGTCCCTATATTACTAGTATGGTCCCTTATTGTTGTTAGTGTAACCCCCTTATTGTTATTGTTGTACCCGTGTAACCCCAATATTGTTATTATTGTCCCCTTACATTATTATTGTTAGGTCAGCTAGGATTATATTGTGCCCCCATGGACTCCTATATATAGGAGGTTTTGTCATTTGTATCATTCAAGAATTTTTCATTTATGTAATGTAAATGAGGTTTCCTCCTCGAAGTGGTTTATTTATAAGGTGTTGATCTCTCCTTTTTTCTATTTTTAGAGCTGGTTTCATAACATTTGGTATTAGAGCCTTTGGATTCTAGGGTTTCGTTGCTTCAAATAGGTCATCGTGGAATTTTCGCTATAAATTTTTTTCTACGAAGGTTCTGAAGTTAAAATATTTATAGAGCGAAGCCAAAATCCCAAGGAACTCCGTATACAAATTTCAGATCTTGGTTCGCAATATTTCCATAGATAGAATTTGTGGAAGTTAGGGTTTTTTAGGCTCCCGAATTTCACCTAAAATAGGTCATCCTGGAATTTGCGCATTAACATATGTTCTACGAAGGTTCAAAAGCTAAAATTTTTATAAAGCAAAGGCAAAATCCTGAGGAACTTCTTGTAACAATTTCAGATCTTGGTTCGCAATATGTTCGGAGATAGGATCTGTGGAGGTTAGGGTATTTTCATGCTCACGAATTTCATCTCAAAGAGGTGACCGCGGAAGAATCGTCATAACTCTCTCTCTGAGTGTCAGATTGGAATTTTGTAAGAAGTGACAAAAAGTACACAGACCTAGTTTCTTGTGTAGAAATTTCAGAGTTGAAGGAGGAAAAAGTGACACGTGGAACGTCGTACAAGTTCGCTATACTGAACTAGTCCATAACTAGGTCATTGTGAGAGATTGGGCATAAATTTGGCTTGAAGAATACAAATCAAGTCAGACCTGTGGCATTCGAAAGAAGGTTCAGAGGGATACTACATGGATAAATTTCAGATATTGAATATCTGAAATCATAGAGATAATTGAGTTTCAATATCGAGCTCCTCATAAGCAAGAAAAAGCATAGACGTCAGTACTGTGTTCTAAAATTCCACCTAAAAAGAATTCAACAACCATTAAGCCTTCATAAGGCTCAACTATGACTCATGTAGAGGAATAAGCGCAACATGAGATATCAAAATTACAAGAGCAAGTGCACCAAATTTCGCTCTCGCAAAGAGCAACAAAAAATGAAATGGAAGTTTTGAAGAAAGGCGTGGAAGCTAAGATGGATGATTTGAAGAAAGTTGTGGAAGCTAAGATGGATGGCATGTGTTAGGACTCTCATGGTTTGCAATATTGGCAAGAACAAACACTGCAGGGCCTACATCAAAACCACTTTGGAATCCTAGGATATAGCCCTCCTGGATTCAAAGAGGGTTCTCTCTATATATAACTATTTTCAAAGATATCATATTAGGCTAGTTATGAAGTACAAGGGATTTTTTTGTTTTGGTTGGGTAGGATATCATAAAAATGAAGGAAGTATTTTGAAGGGTAAAGGTGTGATCAGGTTGAAAGAATGGCTCAGCTGATAGGATAGGTAAGAGAAAGTATCAATCCATTGGGCTATGGAGTTACAAAAGGATTTAATTGCACAAAAAGTTTCAAGAGTGGTCCATGGGGAAAGTCATCAAAATCAAAGTATCTCTTTAAGTTGATTTGTGGTATTGAACATTAAGAAGTGTGGTGAAAGAAGAAAACATATAAGAAAACAAAGGGCAGCCTAAGATCAGGTAAGGACTTTGAACCTATCCTGCTTTCAACATACTTTCAAGGGAAAACATTTAAGATAAACAAAGAATAGCCTAAGATCAAGTAAGGACTTTTAACCTAGCATGCTTTTGTCATACTCTTAAGTGATATTTTCAAAGCAACTGTTGGAGATAAACTAGAGAACATGGCTAACCATAGACTTCTCTAGTTCAACTTTACTTAGCAAACTTTTCAAGAACTTTCAAAGACAATATCTCAAGTTGTACTCAGGAAACATGGGCTTACCAACACTTCACTGGTTATACTCTATTGAATTATCCTCAAAGCACAATTAGAAGAAAACATAAAGATAAAGATTATCAGTGAGATTTATGGTACTTTGCAGTAAATCCTAATCTAAATTTGTTGTTCTTTATCAGAGAAAGTGGACAGTATGAAAACATAATAAAAACAACAATTACAGTAAGAAAAACATCACCATTAACATAGACCAGGAACCCATAAATCATATTGTATATTTAATGTTCAAACTAGTTACAATCTTCAAGTCTAGTAGGTCTTTACAGCTTCAAACTTCTCTTCTCAGCCTATCTTTCTTCAATTACTAACAGAGATTCAGCAGCCTAAACAACTATTTACATTCAACAAGTATTCAACCAACAACAATAATAGGCTCCTCATATGATATATATAGGTAAATTGAGGAGGTGGAGTGGAAAGAAGGTCTAATTATTCAATTAATACAGAGTAAATGCTTCTCGACCTTTGGGAGGCCTAATGGAGAAGATACCTAATGTCTTAACTCTACTAATTGATTTTTATATTAATTTTCATCTACTTCAGTCAGTTTTGTTGACTTTTGAGGCTTTTGGTAGGCTGGCAATTACTTTCTGAGCTGTCTTTGGAAATATCTCTGAATGTGCATTAATTTTGTACGCTTTTAAGGCAAAACAAACTGGCAGGTGGCATTTCTGAGGATTAATTTCCTCACTGATGTGGCATTTGGAGGCTTTCCTTACTGATATGTTTGCTTTATGGCTTTAAACACTGAATTAGGCCTTTGATTTGGCTTTAGGCCTCTTTTAATCATCTTTACTCTTCAAACTGTGTCTTTAACCTTTAATATTTTATCTTCTGTCTTCACTGTTCTTTCTTTTGTTTTATTTTTCAGTGTGCAGGTGGCTTTAGCGTGCTGGAGGGTTTGATTGAGTAACCAATGCCCATGACGCATCGATCAATTTGGAGTTTAACCTCTGTTTTTCCCTTTTTTCAATCTCTGGCCATAGAGGATCGTCACCCTCAGCCATGTCCCTTTACTGGATGGTGGGATAACTTTAATATCTTCAACACAATTAAACTTGCACAGAACAACAAAGTTGTCATAAAAACCTACGTTTACTTGGTTAAACTGCTTCATAGAGGTTAGGAAAAGGTAAAGGAGCAGTGCATAGGGAAGGGAAATTACATGAGAGGAAGGGTCCCATAGGCAGAACGAGGAAAAATCCACGAAAAAATTGAATTTGGTGTGGAAATTGGGAAAGTGGTTTTGTGAAACCATGGGTGGTTTTTGCGCAAGGAAAGGGTGGTAAATCGTTTTGCTCTAGGGGAACGTGATATGGGTCCCTGGGCGATACATGTCCAACAAAAACCACCGTTTTCGCGTTGAAAAGGCGCGATCAATTCTTTTGGAGAAACAAACGCGAAATTGAATGTTAACCATCTGATCTGGGGGGGGGGGGCAGATCCACGGCTGTAAGCGAGCACGAAAAATGGAGAGATGTGCGATGATGGGGTGGTGGGACCTGATGATTGCGTCAACCTTTTTTTTGTGAAGCAAAATGTTGAATTGTAGGGTTAATTGATTGGGTTAAGTGTGGGCCGTTAGATCTCCAAGATTGACGGTGGAGGTTTGCTAGCGAAGGGGTGAAAGGATAAAATATTTTCAGGAGGATGGGTAATGGGAGGGGTGATGATCACCGTTGGATGTATAAGATCTACGGTTGAGATTGATTTGGAGGGGGAAGAAACATGATAGAATGGAGGGCCCACTTTTAATTTTTTCGGAGGCTGAGTTATTTATGCAAAGGTTTTGGGGTTTTTTAAGATACAAAGGGTGGAAAGGGTTTTACATGGGAAAATGGGTTAATAAGAGTGGCGGAGGAAGAGCAGTGGGGATCAATGAGAGCCGTCAGATCGAGAAAATGGACAGTCGAGATTGACTTCAGCGGATCGACAATTGGCAGAGCAGAGTTCGGGAAGGAGGATTTTTGGAATTGCAATGTGCCGTTGGCTGATAGGAGAAGCAGGTGCGATGAACGAAGGACTGTTGGATCGAGACTGTGATCAACTGTGGAGATTTACTTGGGGGATCATATCGGTGGGGGAAAAGGGTCAGGGGACAAGGGGACTGGGAAGTCGTGATGTGCCGATGCGATGAAGTGCCGGCAGACATCATTTTTTCCATCATGGCCTCCCGTAGTTTGCAAGATGCGATGTGATGCGATGGCGAAGTACAATGCAATGCGGTGGAGCAATGCGATGGAGCACGGAGAGTTAAGTGCTTGGTTCCGGCACTTGGACACATGGAGAAAACGAGCTGAACATTTAAGCCCTCGGGGGATCTCATATTGGGGGAAAAATAGAGTGGGACGTGAAAACTTGGAAACTCCAATGTGTCGATGGTCCTTATGACTAGGTCGCAGGACCAGGTCATATGAGAAGCAGAGGCAGAGGGCTTAAGCCCTAAGAGGCTTAAGGCTTGTTTTAATATAAGAGAGCGGAGTAAGGCCAAAAGTGGGTTTTTTGGGCCTTTTTGAGATTTCTGATAGGTGAAATAGGGATGTTTTAAACCATGAAAAGGGGTTTTTTATACGTTTAAAGTGTTTTTATAAGAAAAATGAGAGTAAATGAAGGGAAAAAGGGCTTTTTTAGAACATAAGCAAGGGTTGAAAATAAAGGTTTCTTTTTTAAGACCTTTTTGGAGGGGAAATGACTGTTTAGAATAGGAGTAAAAATAGGTAAAAATGGGTGAAATGAAAGGGTTTTCAGAGGTTTTTTTCAAAGGAAAAAATGATGGAAAATGGGTCCGAAAATAGTCTTTTTTATAACAACAGGGTTTTTCTTTGAAGGTTTTGAAGCACAGATATCAATGGAATGGATGTTTTGGACAAGGTCCACAACAAGGCTTCAAGAACTCAGATTTTGCATGAAATTTGTTTCTTGAAGATTAAAGACCTGTTTTAGCCATCATCAGTTATGACAAAATTTTATTGATGGCTAATAGTGGCTCCACTTGGGGATGGCAGCTCCTTGGAGGTGTTAAGAACCTCAGAGATAAATCTTTGGAATGTAGACCTTTGCCTTATCCTTGACAACATTTTCTTACTTGATTATGTTGTTAAAAAAGATGATCAATATTTTTATCAACAAAATGAATTTCTCCCAAACATTCTACCTACACAGCCTACTTGTTCTAACATTTTTTCTTCATAAGGTGCACTTGGACTTGCAAACCTTTTCACATCAACATTTTATTATTTTATTTGAAAGCAGGAAACTAATCTAAATCTACCCTTATTTCTTCCATGAGTTTAGATTAAACAGTTGAAGTCATAAATTCTCTACCTAAGCTACTATCTGTCAGGATTAAGCTGTCTGACAGATTTTATTCTCTATATTCTAAAGCGGAAAATTAAAACACAGCCAAATCAGCATTAAGCTATCTGATTTGCTGTTGAGACTATGGCATAAAAAAAAGCTGCACATAGACCTTATTTTGCAGAAAATTAAACAAAATTGTGAAGGCTTAAGATCTGAAAATTATAAATATCCTTCTTTCTTGTTATGACTCAGATTTTGATCTGTTCAGAGTCATCTTTTTTTTTTACCTGGTTCAAGTTTTCAGCATGTTAGAACCGGTCTTTTTCTTCTCTTTGGCTCAAGTTTTGGTCTGATTAGAGCCATTTCTTTCTATCCTAAACTATCCTACTGATAAGCCAAGATTTCATTTTTTGGCAAATCTGATTCAGTAACCTATCAACAGTAAATTGAAATCTATCTAGTCATGATTAGGCTATATGACTAAATAGTAGTGCTCTTTCAAGTAGTGGCATTTAGGCTTGCATACTTTCAGATTTTTCTTTCCTTTTTTGGTTTGGGGTTGTACCTTTCTTCTTCTATATCTGCCCTCTTTTTCTCTTCTTTTTTTTGTATTTTTCTTTTTTCTTTCAAAGAAAAAAACAAAAAACTAACTAAATGCTCATAGGTTGAGCTTTATTGACATTACTACCTAACCTATTCTAACTTGGATATGTTGCTGCTCGAAATGATACAATAGTGCCAATGTAGACAGTTGAGTAGTGACAAAAAGGAATAGAAAATATGGTTGCTTGACAGAGGTAACCATAGTACATACTAAATATTAATCTTCAAAACCAAGGCTATCACAAAAGGTGACAAATTTTTATGTATTTGTCTCTTTCAAAGGATCCATGCTTGAGAATTTGAGCCAATTAGGACCTCCATACATTCTTCCATAGGATCAACAAAGAAAATATGAGAACTCTCTTCTTTTTGGCCCTCCACGATTGGTAGATTGTCTTCCTCTAAGACATCAAATTTGAGGACTACATCTTCAGTATGTTCCTTGGAAGCATCATCATCCTTCACCTGCAAATCAATAAGCAGTGAAATTACTTCTTTCTCTAAATATATGCTTGCTTCTGATGGAAATTCAGGTTCTTTGGATGACATATTTATATAAGAAATGGGAGAAGGTTTCTCTTGAAAAGATGATATATCCTTAGTGGGATAGTATTCTATTTGTTTTTCTCCCCCAAAGGCTTGCCGATACTTTTCATTGTTCGGGACAACTGGTCTGAATTTTTCTTGAATTATTTATTGTTTGCTTTCACAAGGTCTCAGACATGTACTAGCAACAAGGGCTAATCCATTGGCAAGAATGTTTTGGTTTTTAGGGACAAGGGTAAGTTGGAATTATTCAAATGATTTTAACAAGTCCATGGCATCATCCTTATAGGCTCTAATTCTGGGATGTTTAACAATGCATTCCTCATTCACTTTCCTAATTACCAATTCTGCATTCCCATGAACTGTTATCCTTTGGGCTCCTAATTTCTTCAATAAGTGCAGCCTCAAAAGGAGTGCTTCATACTCTACTATGTTACTTGTGCATTGAAAATTCAATTTATATGAATGGCCTTCAACATGATTGTTTTCTGTATTGTAAAGACATATTCCTTCACCTGCACTAGTTTTACTACATGACCCATCAAAACTCATACTCCAAAGAGGACTAGTTTTAGATTTATCATTAATTTCCCTACTATACTCTTTGTCTTGAGTTCCATTTTGTTTTTCTGTGGGATAGGCACTATGTTGATGATTATATTATTCAAATGAAGGTTTGGAGGCTAGCTGCTTGTTTATTATTTGATCAATTTCTCCTTCTGTAAAAGGAGGGATTTCTCTTTCAGCATAGACAGAAGTAAAACAGTCCTCTTTCTCTTGTGTTAATAGATTTTGAGGCTAGATGTATTCTTGAGCCTCTTCTAGTGAATCAGTACTTGTGCTTACAGAGAAACCTTGAGGATTTTCTACTGTTTCCTGATCTTCTTCTGTTTCAAACAACTCCTCATGATTATTATGATACTCAGTTTGAATACAAGGTTCATGAGTTGTTTCTTCTACATTGTCGAGATGCCACTCTCCTCTTAAAATCTGAAATGCGTTATAACATAGAGGGAGAGTCCCTATATCTGTTGATTTTTCTTCTATTTCAGGTTCTGTGTTTCCTAGGAGGCTTATTGTTTCCTCAAAGCAGTGCTCATTTTTTGCATTTGCATTTTGGTCGTAAAGTTCTCTTAACAGTAAAACACAAGTTATAGGTAGGCAATCAGGAGTTTCTTGACAACCTTCCTCATCATCTTCTGTAAAGCCTCAATCATCATACATGTCTTGCTCATTGTCTAGGTCTTGTAGTGGTTGAGTTTTTTCTTGATCTGGAAAAAGCATTGGCTGCTCTAGATCATCAAAATTTAAATTAGCCTCATACCTATCCATTCTCTTTTCAAACATGTACATGATTTTTTCCATCATGGCCAATAGTTTTTCTTTTGGGTCTATACTTGAATCCATGTTTGTAAATTAGAAAAGAGGTCACTGTATCTTGTCAACCAGTTCAGAGTCTTCTACTAGTGGAGTCATTTGGTCTTTTGGGAGTTGTGGAGTTTCCAGGTGAAGGATTTTTACTTTTTTTCAAGGTTTGGTTGTTGTTCACCATCAAAAATCAATAATAACTAGTCTTGGTGACACTTGTCTCATTTAGGAATAGGGGTTCCTTGAGTTGTGAATTTATCTATTACTCATTATTCCCCAGCGGAGTCGCCACTATGTTAATACTCCCGTAGTTTGCAAGATTGGCAAGAACAAACACTGCAGGGCCTACATCAGAACTACTTTGGAATACTAGGATCTAGCCCTCCTGGATTCAGATAGGGATCTCTCTATATATAAGTGTTTTCAAAGATATGATATTAGGCTAGTTATGAAGCACAAGGAATTTGTTTGCTTTGGTTAGGTAGGATATCATCAAAATGAAGGAAGTATTTTGAAGGGTAAAGGTGTGAGCAGGTTGAAATAATGGTTCAACTGACAAGATAGGTAAGATACATTATCAATCCATTAGGCTATGGAGTCACAAAAGGATTTAATTACACAAAAAGTTTCAAGAGTGGTCCATGGGGCAAGTCATTTATATCAAATGATCTCTTTAAGTTGATTTGTGGTATGGAACAGTAAGAAGTTTGGTGAAAGAAGCAAACATATAAGAAAGAAAAGGGCAACCTAAGATTAAGTAAGGACTTTGAACCTATCCTACTTTCAACATACTCTTAATGGAAAACATTTAAGATAAACAAATAATAGCCTAAGATCAAGTAAGGACTTTTAACCTAGCCTGCTTTTGGCATACTCTTAAGGGATCTTTTCAAAGCAATTGTTGGAGATAAACTCGAGGACAGGGCTAACCATAGACTTCTCTAGTTCAAATTTACTTAGCAAACTTTTCAAGAACTTTCAAAGACAATATCTCAAGCTGTACTCAGGAAACATGGGCTTACCAACACTTCACTGGTTATACTCTATTGAATTATCCTCAAAGCACAATTAGAAGAAAAAATGAAGATAAGCTTATCAGTGAGATTTATGGTACTTTGCAGTAAATCCTAATCTAAATTTGTTGTTCTTTATCAGAGAAAGTAGACAGTATGAAAACATAAGAAAAACAACAATTATAGTAAGAAAAACATCACCATTGACATAGACCAGGATCTTATAAATTAGTTTGTGTACTTGATGTTCAAACCAGTTACAGTCTTCAACTCCAGTAGGTCTTTACAACTTCAAACTTCTCTTCTCAGCCTATCTTTCTTCAATTACTAACAGAGCTTCAGCAGCCTCAACAACTATTTACATTCAACAAGTATTCAACCAACAACAATACTAGGCTCCTCATATGATATATATAGGTAAATTGAGGAGGTGGAGTGGAAAGAAGGTCTAATTATTCAATTAATACAGAGTAAATGCTTCTTGACCTTTGGGAGGCCTAATGGAGAAGATATCTACTGTCTTAACTCTGCTAACTGATTTTTACATTAATTTTCATCTAATTTAGTCACTTTTGTTGACTTTTGAGGCTTTTGGTAGGCTGGAAATTAATTTTTGAGCTGTCTTTAGAAATATCTCTGACTGTGCATTAATTTTGTATGCTTTTAAGGCAAAAAAAATTGGTAGGTGGCATTTCTGAGGATTACTTGCCTCACTGATGTGGCATTTTGAGGATTTCCTTACTGATCTGTCTACTTTATGGTTTTAAACACTGAATTAGGCCTTTGATTTGGCTTTAGGCCTCTTTTAATCATCTTTATTCTTCAAACTGTGTCTTTGACCTTTAATATTTTATCTTCTATCTTCACTATTCTTTCTTTTGTTTTCTTTTTCAGTGTGCAGGTGGCTTTATTGCGCTAGAGGGTTTGATTGAGTAACCAATGCCCATGACACATCGATCAATTTGGAGTTTAACCCCTTTTGTTACCTTTCTACAATCTCCAGCCATAGTGTATCATCACCCTTGACCATGTCCCTTTACTGGATGGTGGGATGACTTTAATATCTTCAACACCATTAAACCTGAACAAAACAAAAAAGTTGTCATAAAAACCTGCGTTTACTTGGTTAAACTGCTTCACAGAGGTGAGGTGAAGGTGGAGGAGTAGTGCAGAGGGAAGGGAAATTGCATGAGAGGAAGGGTCCCACAGGCGGAACTAGGAAAAATCCACGAAAAAATTGAATTTGGCACGGAAATTGGGAAAGTGGTTTTGTGAAACCGCGGGTGGTTTTCACGCAAGGAAAGGGTGGTGAATGGTTTTTCCCCGAGGAAATGTGATTCAGGTCTCTAGGAAACGTGTGTCAAAAAAAACCACCATTTTCGTGTTGAAAACACGCAATCAATTCTTTTGGAGAAACGAATGCGAAATTGAATGTTAACCATCTGATCTAAGGGGGGGGGGGGGGGGGCAGATCCATGGCTGTAAGCGAGTGCGAAAAATCGAGAGATGTGAAATGATGGGGTGGTGGGACCTAAATATTGTGTCAGCTATTTTGTCGTGAAGCGAAATGTTGAATTGCAGGGTTAATTGATTGGGTTAAGTGCGGGCCATTAGATCTCCAAGATCGACGGTGGAGGTTTGCTAGTGAAGGGGTGAAAGGATAAAATATTGTTGGGAGGATGGGTAATGGGAGGGGTGATGATCACCATTGGATCTATAAGTTCTACAGTTGAGATTGATTCGGAGGGGGAAGAAACATTAGAGAAGGGAGGGACCACTTTTAATTGTTTCGGAGGCTGAGGTCTTTATACAAAGGTTTTGGGGTCTTTTAAGATACAAAGAGCGGAAAGGTTTTTACATGAGAAAAGGGGTTAATAAGAGTGGTAGAGGAAGAGCGTTTGGGATCAATGAGAGCATTTAGATCAGGAAAATGGACGAGTGAGATTGACTTCGGCGGATCGGCAATTGGCGGAGCAAATTTCGGGAAGGAGGATTTTCGGAATTGCGATGTGCCGATGGACGAGGGGAGAAGTAAGGTGCAATGAATGAAGGATCGTTGGATCGAGACCAAGATCAATAGTGGATATTTTCTCGGGGATCGCATCGGCAGGGGGAAAAGGGTCAGGTGACAAGGGGACTGGGAAGTTGCGATGTGCCGATGCGATGAACTACCAGCAGAGCGATGTGATGGCGAAGTGTGATGCGATGTGGTGGAGCGATGCGATGGAGAATGGAGAGTTAAGTGCTTGGTTCTGGCGCTTGGACACATGGAGAAAATGGGCTAAATATTTAAGCCCTCGGGGGATGGCATCGGCGAGGGAAAAAGAGAATGGGATGCGAAAACTTGGAAGCTCCGATGCGCCGATGGGCCTTATGACTAGGTCGCAGGACAGGGTCATATGAGAAGCAGGGGCGGAGGGCTTAAGCCCTAAGAGGCTTAAGGCCTGTTTTAATATTAAAGAGCAGAATAAGGCCTAAAGTGCGTTTTTTTGGCCTTTTTGAGATTTCTCATAGGTGAAACAGGGATGTTTTAAACCATGAAAAGGGTTTTTTTATAGGTTTAAAGGGTTTTTACAACAAAAATGAGGGTAAATGAAGGTTAAAAGGGAAATGAATGTTTAGAACAGGAGTAAAAATAGGTAAAACTGGGTGAAATGAAGGGGTTTTCAGAGGTTTTCTTCAAAGGAAAAAATGATGGAAAATCGGTCCGAAAACAGTCTTTTTTATAACAACAGGGATATTATTTGAAGGTTTTGAAGTGAAGATATCAATGGAATGGATATTTTGGACAAGGTCCACAACAAGGCTTCAAGAACTCACAGATTTTGCATAATTTTTTTTTCTTGAAGACTAAAGACCTCTTTTAGCCATCATCAGTTATGACAAAATTTTATTGATGGCTAACAATGACTCCACTTGGGGATGTCAGCTCCTTGGAGGTGTTAAGAACCTCAGAGATAAATCTCTAGAATGTAGACCTGTGCCTTATCCTTGATAACCTTTTCTTACTTGATTATGCTGCTAAAAAAGATGATCAATATTTTTATCAACAAAATGAATTTCTCCCAAACATTCTACCTACACAGCCTACTTGTCCTAACATATTTTCTTCATAAGGTGCACTTGGACTTGCAAACCTTTTGACATCAACATTTTATTATTTTATTTGAAAGAAAAAGACTAATGTAAATCTACCCTTATTTCTTCCATGAGTTCAGATTAAACAGTTGAAGTCATAAATTCTCTACCTAAGCTACTACCTGTAAGGATTAAGCTGTCTGACAGATTTTATTATCTATATTCTAAAATAGAAAATTAAAACATAGCCAAATCAGGATTAAGCTGTCTGATTTGATGTTGAGACTATGGCATAAAAACAAGCTGGACATAGACCTTATTTTGTAGAAAATTTGAACAAAATTGTGAGGGCTTAGGATCTGAAAATTACAAATATCCTTCTTTCTTCTTATGACTCAGATTTTGATTTGTTCAGATTCATCCTTTTTCTTTCTTACCTGGTTCAAGTTTTCAGCGTTTTAGAACCAGTTCTTTTTCTTCTCTTTGGCTCAATTTTTGGTCTGATTAGAGCCATTTCTTTCTATCCTAATCTATCCTACTGATAAGCCAAGATTTCATTGTTTGGAAAATCTGATTCACTAACCTATCAACAGTAAATTGAAATCTATCTAGTCATGATTAGGCTATATGACTAAACAGTGGTGTTCTTTCAAGTAGTGGCATTTAGGCTTGCACACTTTCAGATTTTTCTTTTATTTTTTGGTATGGGGCTGTACCTTTCTTCTTCTATATCTACCCTCTTTTTCTCTTTTTTTTTTATTGTTTTTGTATTTTTTATTTTTTATTTCAAAGAAAAAAACAAAAAACTAACTAAATTCTCACAGGCTGAGCTTTATTGACATTCCTACCTAACCTATTCTAACTTGGAGATTGTTGATGCTCTAAATGATACAATAGTGCCAATGTAGCCAGTTGAGTAGTGACAAAAAGGAATAGAAAATATGGCTGCTTGATAGAGGTAACCATAGTAAATACTAAATATTAATCTTCAAAACCAAGGCTATCACAGAAGGTGATAGATTTTTATGTATTTGGCTCTTGCAAAGGATCCATGCTTGAGAATTTGAGCCAATTATAACCTCCATACATTCTTCCATAGGATCAACAAAGAAAATATGAGAACTCTCTTCCTTTTGGCCCTCCACGAATGGTAGATTGTCTTCCTCTAAGACATCAACTTTGAAGACTGCATCTTCAGTATGTTCCTTGGAAGCATCATCATCCTTCACCTGAAAATCAATAAGCAGTGAAATTTCTTCTTTCTCTAAATCTATGCTTGCTTCTGATGTAAATTAAGGTTCTTTGGATGAAAGATTTATATCAACAATGGGAGAAGGTTTCTCTTGAAAATATGATATATCCTTAGTAGGAAAAACTTCTATTTGTTTTTCTCCCCCAAAGACTTTCCAGCACTTTTAATTTTTTGGGACAGCTGGTCTAAATTTTTCTTGAACTATGTATTGTTTTCTTTCACAAGGTCTCAGACATGTACTAGCAACAAGGGCTAATCCATTGGCAAGAATGTTTTGGTTTTTAGGGACAAGGGTAAGTTGGAATTCTTCAAATGATTTTAACAAGTCCATGGAATCATCCTTATAGGCTATAAGTCTGGGATGTTTAACAATGCATTCCTCATTCACTTGCCTAATTACTAATTATGCATTCCCATGAACTGTTATCCTTTGGGCTCCTAATTTCTTCAATAAGTGCAGCCTCAAAAGGAGTGCTTCATACTCTACTATGTTACTTGTGCATTGAAAATTCAATTTATATGAATGGCCTTCAACATGATTGTTTTCTGTATTGTAAAGACATATTCCTTCACCTGCACTAGTTTTACTACATGACCCATCAAAACTCATACTCCAAAGAGGACTAGTTTTAGATTTATCATTAATTTCCCTACTATACTCTTTGTCTTGAGTTCCATTGTGTTTTTCTGTGGGATAGGCACTATGTTGATGATTATATTATTCAAATGAAGGTTTGGAGGCTAGCTGCTTGTTTATTATTTGATCAATTTCTCCTTCTGTAAAAGGAGGGATTTCTCTTTCAGCATAGACAGAAGTAAAACAGTCCTCTTTCTCTTGTGTTAATAGATTTTGAGGCTAGATGTATTCTTGAGCCTCTTCTAGTGAATCAGTACTTGTGCTTACAGAGAAACCTTGAGGATTTTCTACTGTTTCCTGATCTTCTTCTGTTTCAAACAACTCCTCATGATTATTATGATACTCAAATTGAATACAAGGTTCATGAGTTGTTTCTTCTACATTGTCAGGATGCCATTCTCCTCTTAAAATCTGAAATGAGTTATAACATAGAGGGAGAGTCCCTATATGTGTTGATTTTTCTTCTATTTCAGGTTCTGTGTTTCCTAGGAGGCTTATTGTTTCCTCAAAGCAGTGCTCATTTTTTACATTTGCATTTTGGTCGTAAAGTTCTCTTAATAGTAAAACACAAGTTATAGGTAGGCAATCAGGAGTTTCTTGACAACCTTCCTCATCATCTTCTGTAAAGCCTCAATCATCATACATGTCTTGCTCATTGTCTAGGTCTTGTAGTGGTTGAGTTTTTTCTTGATCTGGAAAAAGCATTGGCTGCTCTAGATCATCAAAATTTAAATTAGCCTCATACCTATCCATTCTCTTTTCAAACATGTACATGATTTTTTCCATCATGGCCAATAGTTTTTCTTTTGGGTCTATACTTGAATCCATGTTTGTAAATCAGAAAAGAGGTCACTGTATCTTGTCAACCAGTTCAGAGTCTTCTACTAGTGGAGGCATTTGGTCTTTTGGGAGTTGTGGAGTCACCAGGTGAAGGATTTTTACTTGTTTTCAAGGTTTGGTTGTTGTTCACCATCAACAATCAATAATAACCAATCCTGGTGACACTTGTCTTATTTAGGAATAGGGGTTCATTTAGTTGTGAAGTTATCCATTACTCAATATTCCACAGTGGAGTCGCCACTATGTTAGGACTCCCGTAGTTTGCAAGATTGTCAAGAAAAAAACACT
Source organism: Pinus albicaulis (assembly GCA_034641835.2). Taxonomy (NCBI): domain Eukaryota; kingdom Viridiplantae; phylum Streptophyta; class Pinopsida; order Pinales; family Pinaceae; genus Pinus; species Pinus albicaulis. The sequence goes on along the minus strand of JAXQQM020064073.1, from coordinate 20,673 downwards.
GCAGGGCCTACATCAGAACCACTTTGGAATTCTAGGATCTAGCCCTCCTGGATTCAGAGAGGGATCTCTCTATATATAAGTGTTTTCAAAGATATGATATTAGGCTAGTTATGAAGCACAAGGGATTTTTTTGTTTTGGTTGGGTATGATATCATCAAAATGAAGGAAGTATTTTGAAGGGTAAAGGTGTGAGCAGGTTGAAAGAATGGTTTTGCTGATAAGATAGGTAAGAGACAGTATCAATCCATTGGGCTATTGAGTTACAAAAGGATTTAATTGCACAACAAGTTTCAAGAGTGGTCCATGGGGAAAGTCATCTATATCAAAGGATCTCCTTAAGTTGTTTTGTGGTATGGAACATTAAGAAGTGTGGTGAAAGAAGAAAACATATAAGAAAACAAAGGGCAGCCTAAGATCAAGTAAGGACTTTGAACCTATCCTGCTTTCAACATACTCTCAAGGGAAAACATTTAAGATAAACAAATAATAGCCTAAGATCAAGTTAGAGCTTTTGACCTAGCCTTCTTTTGGCATACTCTTAAGGGATACTTTGAAAGCAATTGTTGGAGATAAACTAGCGGACAGGGCTAACCATAGACTTCTCTAGTTCAACTTTACTTAGAAAACTTTTCAAGAACTTTCAAAGACAATATCTTAAGTTCTACTCAGGAAACATGGGCTTACCAGCACTTCACTGGTTATACTCTATTGAATTATCCTCAAAGCACAATTAGAAGAAAACATAAAGATAAAGCTTATTAGTGAGATTTATGGTAGTTTTCAGTAAATCCTAATCTAAATTTGTTGTTGTTTATCATAGAAAGTGGACAGTATGAAAACATAAGAAAAACGACAATTACAGTAAGAAAAACATCACCATTGACATATACCAGGATCCCATAAATCAGCTTGTATATTTGATGTTCAAACCATTTACAATCTTCAAGTCCAGTAGGTCTTTACAGCTTCAAACTTCTCTTCTCAACCTATCTTTCTTCAATTACTAACAAAGCTTCAACGACCTCAAAAACTATTTACATTCAACAAGTATTCAACCAACAACAATATTAGGCTCCTCATATGATATATATAGGTAAATTAAGGAGGTGGAGTGGAAAGAAGGTATAATTATTCAATTAATACAGAGTAAATGCTTTTTGACCTTTGGGAGGCCTAATGGAGAAGATATCTAATGCCTTAACTCTGCTAATTGTTTTTTACATTAATTTTCATCTACTTCAATCACTTTTGTTGACTTTTGAGGCTTTTGGCAGGCTGGAAATTACTTTCTAAGATGTCTTTGGAAATATCTCTGACTGTGAATTAATTTTGTGTGCTTTTAAGGCAAAACAAATTGGCAGGTGGCATTTCTGAGGATTAATTGCCTCACTGATGTGGCATTTGGAGGCTTTCCTTACTGGTCTATTTGCTTTGTGGATTTAAACACTGAATTAGGCCTTTGATTTGGATTTAGGCCTCTTTTAATCATTCTTTATTCTTTAAATTGTGACTTTAACCTTTAATATTTTATCTTCTGTATTCACTGTTCTTTATTCTGTTTTCTTTTTCAGTGTGCAGGTGGCTTTAGCGCACTGCAATATTTGGCCATAGAGGATCGTCACCCTCGGCCATGTCCCTTTACTGGATGGTGGGATGACTTTAATATTTTCAATACCATTAAACCTACATAGAAAAAAACACTTGTCATAAAAACCTGTGTTTACTTGGTTAAATTGCTTCACAAAGGATAGGCGAAGGCGGAGGAGTAGTGCAGAGGGAAGGGAAGTTGCATGAGAGGAAGGGTCCCACAGGTGCAACCAGGAAAAATCCACGAAAAAATTGAATTTGTCGCGGAAATTGGGAAAGTGGTTTCGTGAATACGCAGGTGGTTTTTGCACAAGGAAAGAGTGGTAAATGGTTTTGCCTCGGGGGAATGTGATACGGGTCCCTGGGCAACATGTGTCCAAAAAAAACCACCTTTTTCGCATTGAAAACGCACAATCAATTATTTTGGAGAAACGAATGGGAAATTGAATGTTAACCGTCCGATCTGGGGGGGGGGGGGGGTAGATCCACGGCTGTAAGCAAGCGCGACAAATGGAGATATGTGAGATGATGGGTTGGTGGGACCTGACGATTGCATCAGATATTTTATCGTGAAGAGAAATGTTGAATTGCAAGGTTAATTGATTGGATTAAGTGCGGGCCGTTAGATCTCCAAGATTGACGGTGGAGGTTTGCTAGCGAAGGAGTGAAAGGATAAAATATTTTCGGGAGGATGGGTAATGGGAGGTGTGATGATCACAGTTGGATCTATAAGATCTACGATTGAGATTGATTCGGAGGGGGAAGAAACATGAGAGAAGGGAGGGCCCACTTTTAATTGTTTCGGAGGCTGAGGTCTTTATACAAAGGTTTTGGGGTTTTTTAAGATACAAAGGGCAGAAAGTATTTTACATTGGAAAAGGGGTTAATAAGAGTGGCGGAGGAAGAGCGGTGGGGATCAATGAGAGGAATCGGATCGGGAAAATGGACGATTGAGATTGACTTCGGCGGATCAGAAATCGTCACAGCAGAGTTCAGGAAGGAGGATTTTCGGAATTACGATGTGCCGATGGCCGATGGGAGAAGGAGGTGCGATGAACGGAGGACCGTTGGATCAAGACCGAGATCAACGGTGTAGATTTACTTGGGGGATCGCATCAGCGGGGGGAAAAGGGTCAGGGGACAAAGGGATTGGGAAGTTGCGATGTGCCGATGCGATGAAGTGCCAGCGGAGCGATGCAATGGCAAAGTGCGATGCGATGCAGTGGACTGATGCGATGGAGTGAAGAGAGTTAAACGCTTAGTTCCGGTGCTTGGACACATGAAGAAAATGGGCTGAAGATTTAAGCCCTCTGAATATCTCATCAGCGGGGGAAAAAGAGAATAGGACGCGAAAGCTTGGAAGCTCCGATGCGCCGATGGGCCTTATGACTAGGTCGCAGGACCGGGTCATATGAGAAGCAGGGGTGGAGCGCTTAAGCCCTAAGATGATTAAGGCCTGTTTTAATATAAAAGAGTGGAATAAGGCCTAAAGTGGGTTTTTTGGGCCTTTTTGAGATTTCTGATAGGTGAAATAGGGATGTTTTAAACCATGAAAAGGGGTTTTTTTATAGGTTTAAGGGGTTTTTATAAGAAAAATGATAGTAAATGAAGGGAAAAGGGGCCTTTTCAGAATATAAGCAAGGGTTGAAAATAAATGTTTTTTTTTTAAGACCTTTTTGGAGGGGAAATGACTGTTTAGAACATGTGTAAAAATAGGTAAAAATGGGTGAAATGAAGGGGTTTTCAGAGGGTTTTTTCAAAGGAAAAAATGATGGAAAATGGGTCCGAAAACAGTCTTTTTTATAATAGCAGGGCTTTTCTTTGAAGGTTTTGAAGTGAATATATCAATGGAACGGATGTTTTGGACCAGGTACATAATAAGGCTTCAAGAACTCACAGATTTTGCATGAAATTTGTTTCTTGAAGACTAAAGACCTGTTTTAGCCATCATCAGTTTTGAAATTTTTTTATTGATGGCTAACAGCATGGAAGATAAGATAGATGACATCAAAGCTAAGATCGATGAAAAAATGAAATACAACATGGAAGACATGAAGAATGATCTAAAATTGGACATGGAAGGTTTGATGATGTAATATTCCTAATTAGTCCTAAGCTAATGGGAATATTCAATTTTGTTTTGTTTTCTGTCTCATGAATAAAATTGTAAAGGAGGATCAATAAAACTCCTAAACAACAAAATAAATCGATGCTCAATGTGAAAAAGGCTAAATCTGGGCTATTTTCATAAGCACACTTAAGTGTGAAAAAGGCTAGATCAATTGACCAAGTCAACCAGGACCAAATCAACAACGCTGTCTAGATGAAATCAACCTCCTAGATGCATAGTAAATTTTTAGTTGGAGGCTACACATGTGAATGGAGCTAAATCATTGAGATGGTTTAGGGTTTGGAAAGATTTCTATCTAATAAAAGAAAGAGGAGGACATCAAGAGAAGGTTTTTCATGCTATGATAATTCTGAAGATATTGTGTGTTTAGAAATGTCATATTCTCTTGGCTGTTTAGCAGAGAATAGTGTTGTTTAGCATTGGGTGTTCCTGATCGGGAATCCCACCTCTTCCATTGAGGAGCTCTTGGAGGAGTCTTGCATTTTTTGTCCACTATCAGGCATTTGGCCAAGCTCTTCTTCCAACTACAACACAAATCCTATTGAGGGTTTGTTTGGATTTGTAAGATGCAACAAGTGGAGGCTATATCTATTCATATATATGCCATTCTAGTGGCTCTTTTCAGTGGGAAAGCATTCTATCCCCCTGGCAAGAGAGTATTGGATCATTGGAGCTTCAGATCTACACCTTGGCACCAGGAAACACTATTATTAAAGCCTAGATCGCAGTCCATCTTGATATACTACGTTATTTGCAAAGGAGAAGTTGCAGGGAGCTTTAGCACATTTTTGGGAGAGAGATCTCTAGTGTTGGGAATCTGCCCCTCACTGTGGTGATCCGTGGATTACAGATATAATCCATATTATATTTATATTTGATCTGAATACTCTTGTATTTACTTCAGAATTTCTAAATCATTCTGGAGATTTTATGCATTACATCTCAGATCTGCTCCATGTACTTCATGTTTTTCTCAAAACCCCAAGGGGCATTTGTAGAGGAGCCTTTCTAATGTATAGATCTGATATAGATCTAGATTTTTGTACAAAAATCTGCTCTAGATCTGAAGTGTAATATACTTCTATTCCAGCCAATAAAAATAACATTTTCAAGCTTGTTCAGTCATCTTCTATGGTTGCAGCACCTCATTCTTGAGGATTTCTTCATGTAAATTATTCTATATTTTGTTCTATAATGTATGGGCTCCAATATATCTCTGATTTGCTGATGTAAATGTCATTATTGAGCCTCCATATTGGACTCCTAAATGTATTTGGATGAACTGCGTTATTTCAAGTACAGTATTGTTCGCCTATTGCTGCAGTCCCATTCTTGGGTATTTTTCAGCTATACTAGGTGTTGGAGACTTGTTTACCTCACCTAGAGAGATTTTTTTCTGATCCCCTCCTGGATTTAGGTCTAAGATTATCATATCTAAGGGATCCAAGGGTTTCTTTTCATTTTTGTAGCATCCATTCCTGAAAAATGAGTTTTTCAGGCATGCCTTACTAACAGTCCCTAATTGGGAATATTACCAACCTAATCTACAACGCTGTAACATGCCTACCTTCTTGTCAAAGGAAGAAGGAGAAGGAGGAGCACCAAAGGAGGAAGCTCTTGGTGATTATCTCCAAGAGTATGAATCTCAATCAGAGAGATTCAAAGAGCATCTCAGTTTCCCAGAATTATATCAACTTCAAGAAGAAAGAAGATCCTGTAGCTATAGTAGAAGGAGAGGGCACATGTAGCACACTTTGGGTAGATTCTCTCTACCTACTTTTGATGGATCACTTGAGAGCTCAGCCTAGTCTTGGGTAAGGAAGATTGACACATATTTCTAGCTGCAAGAAGTTTAATAAGAGGAAGCCATGAGAGTAGCAGTGTTGCATCTTCAAGGTAAGGCTTATGCCTGGTGGCTATTTGAGTCCTCTTTCTTGAAAAATGTAAATATCTCTTCTTATGCAAAATTCACTAGGAGGTTAGTGAAAAGATTTTATTTGAAATATTCTGAAACTTCCTTGAGGGAGAAAAACAAGCCCAAGGAATCTGAATCCTTGCATGAGTTGGAAGAATCCATAAATACAATTCCACTTCTAAACATTTTTGAAAGGGTTGAATATTTGTTGCATGTTTTGCCAAAGGCCAAAGCCCCATTTCAGCAAGAACTCTTTTCTCAAGGAGAATACATGAGGGTTCCTTCTTCAATGGGAGATCAAGGAAAAGGGTCTCTTAATGATGATTCACTCTCCCTTGGTAAGGGGAAGAGAGAGTAGTGAAGATCCTCCAGCGCTATGACAAGAAGAGGAAATCTATTTCTGTTGGGAAATGGAGATGAAGCAATTTCTTCCACTAGAGGGGTTCTTGCATCTTTGCAAGAAGTTCCAAGGAATCTTACATATGGAGAACATGAACAACCTGTGTCTAAGGTGTTAGAAACTGAGACAGAACAAAGAAGGGGTCATAGCACTGACATAGAAAATAATGACCCACTTTTTCATGAAAGAATGAATGGAGAAAATTATCCAATCAGAAGCACTCTTGCATCTTTAAGAGTGATACCACATTACCATGGGACTTCCACACAAGAAACAGATATGGAATTGTGCAGTGGAAGAAAGGGTATGATGATACCATCTGATGGGCATGTGAGGATGAACCATGAGACATCATTATCTTGTGGTAAACCACCTGGGAGACCACATGATTTAGATTTGGTGCAAGTTGTTTCACATATTTATGCTCCATTCATGAAGGGAGCATTAGAAGACTACAATACAATGTTGAGAGTGTTGAAGGAGCTCAAGCAGGAGGGAAATATTCCCCCACCATCACCATTGTCCACTCTCTCATCTCATACTGCACTAAGGAAGGAGGCTTCAAGATTGGAAGGTAACACCATCATGGGGCAAGGAGGGAGATCCTTTGACTATGGAAACTCAGAAGGTCATCTCACTCGGGGAGAGATCTTCCATACATGATAGAAGATGGTGGCCACACATGCATAATTTGGCAAGACCAAAGGGGTTTTGGATAGATGATAACCTCCCATGGGGGATAATCTTCCTAGAACCTCCATCTTCATTTGAGCATGTGCATGTGGAAAGAGGGAAACAAACGAAGAATATCAACCTTCCATCATATACCTTTGGCATGGAGAATGCCAAGGAGAATAAGAATGGAAGGGACAACCTTCCAACACACACATTTGTCATAGGATATGTCAAGGAGAAGGTTAGAAACATGACAAAAATTTCTGTTGGTACATCATCAACGCTGTCATTATTGAGTAGTGTAGATCTGTATTGGAAATCCCAACTGCTAGTGGATTATTCCAAATATCTTCACACATGTATGATACTTGGTGAATAGTTGCATGAAGAGGGATACTTAGTCCAAGAAGGAGTCATCCATCATCATGGTAGGGTCTTCTTGTCTAGAGCTTCTAAGCTCAAGAAAAAGATACTACAAAGAGCCTACAAAGAGTTCTGTTTCAGCCATATGTATTCCATGACGATCTACAACATCATCATGAGGAGCTTTGATTGGGAAGGCTTGAAGGAAGAAATATATCATCATTTCCAAGAATGCATGAGCTATGTAGAGTTGGGGCAACAACAAGACTCTATGACAGAGTTATTTCAACAATCTCTTCATATCTTAGGAGGAGGAGATAAATCCATAAACCCCTCCACTTGTATAAGGAGAACCTTGGGTGAAGGACATACATATGAAAAATATGTTTAATTTTCTGTTTTTATGCATTCTTTCACTATTTTTATGCAGGCCATGACTCCAATGAGGAGTGATACATCTTGTAGATCTCATGGCAAACAATGGGCCATAAAAACTTCTGAATTTGGCCACTCCCTTGAGGAGCAAAGGGAGATTTTCCATCATGATGGGTGCTTCCGTAAGGCACCAAACATATCTCTCACCTTCAGCAATAGTGAGATGGCTTGGGCAGCAAGTAAGTTGTGGGAAAACCACTTACCATATCTTGATTTGTGCCAAGCAGGGGATGCACTACATTGGTATCATATGTGGGATTATGACCGACCTCCTCCTACTCAAACTCCTATTTATATGTACATAGTTTTGTTCCATACATAGATGATATAATTGTGCTTTTCATAAGGATGTATGGAATGAGGATGGAAGCCATGTATGTGCCATATGGTATGAGAACTCTCTATGTGCCATATGCTACCTGTTTTAGAGAGAGCATTGGTTCAGCCATGCTTGTTTCATTTGAGTTTTTGACTCATGGGATGGGACATTTACCTCTCATAAGAACATGAGAAAAAAAATTCATGGAGGGTTGGTTTGTTGAACACTCAGCTCGTGGAGGAGGCTTATCACTTGATTGTGTCACCAATGGAGGAGGAAAAGAGTTGCAACACTCACCTTATCAGTTGCTTGAGGACAACCAACATTTTGGAGGGGAGGACTGTAATATTCCCAATGAGTCCTAAGCTAATGGGAATATTCAATTTTGTTTTTTTTTCTGTTTCATGAATAAAATTGTAAAGGAGGATCAATAAAACTCCTAAACAAAAAAATAAATCAATGCTCAATATGAACAAGGCTAAATCTGGGCTATTTTCATAAGCACACTTAAGTGTGAAAGAGGTTGGATCAATTAACCAAGTCAACCAGGACCAAATCAAAAACGATGTCTAGATGCAATGAACCTCCTAGATGCACAACATAGTTTTAGTTGGAGGCTACACATGTGAATGGAGCTAAATCATTGAAAAGGTTTAGGGTTTGGAAACATTTCTATATTATAAAAGGAAGAGGAGGACATCAAGAGAAGGTTGTTCATGGTATGATATTTCTGAAGATATTTTATTTTTAGACATTTCTTATTCTCTTGGAAATTTAGCAGAGAATAGTGTTGTTTATCACTGAGTGTTCCTGAGCGGGAATCCCACCTCTTCCATTGAGGAGATCTTGGAGGAGTCTTTCATTTCTTGTCCACTATCAGGCATTTGGCCAGGCTCTTATTCCAACTACAACGCATATCTTGTTGAGGGTTTGGTTGTCTTTATAAGCTACAGTGAGTGGAGGCTAGATCGATTTAGATCTATGCCATTCTAGTGCCTCTTTTCAGTGGGAAAGCATACTATCCCCCTGGAAAGAGAGTATTGGATCATTGGAGCTTCAGATCTACACCTTGGCATCACACCACACTATTCTTAGAGCCTACAACACAGACCATCTTCCTATACTGCATTATTTGCAAAGGAGAAGTTGCAAGGAGTTTTAGTACACTTTTGGGAGAGAGATCTCTAGTGTTGGGAATCTGACCTTCACTGTGGTGATCCGTGGATTACAAATCTAATCCATGTTATATTCAGATATGATATGAATACTCTTGTATTTACTTCAAAATTTCTGAATCATTCTACAAATATGCTGCATTACATCTCAGATCTACTCCATGTACTTCATGTTTTGCTCAAAACTCCAAGGGGAATTTGTAGAGGAGCCTTTCTAGTGTACAGATCTGATATAGATCAAATTTTTGTACACATATCTACTCTAGATCTGAAGTGTAACATACTGCTATTCCAGCCAATAAAAATAACAATGTCAAGCTTGTTCAGCCATCTTCTATGGTTGCAGCACCTCATTCTTGAGGATTTCTTCATGTAAATTCTTCTATCTTTTGTTCTATAATGTATGGGATCCAATATAACTCTGATTTTCTGATGTAAATGTCATTATTGAGCCTCCATATTGGCCTCCTGCATGTATTTGGCTGAATTTCGTTATTTAAAGTACAATATTGTTTGCCTATTGTTGCATTCCCATTCTTGGGTATTTTTGAGCTATACTAGGTGTGGGAGACTTGTTTACCTCACCTAGAGAGATTTTTTTCTGATCCCCTCTTGGATTAGATATTAGATTATCGGATCTAATGGATCCAAGGGTTTCTTTTCATTTCTGTAGCATCCGTTCCAGAAAAATGCATTTTTTAGGCATGCCTTGTTGACAATCCCCAATTGGGAATATTACATATGACAAGGTTAATACAAGAAATGATTCCTAATGGTAGAAAGATAGTAGAGAAACTCATGATGAGAACAAAATAAATTTTAATTTTGATTTCATAAACTCTAATTTTGGATTGAAGAACCACCATATTCCAAAGATGGATATGAGGAAGTTTGATGGCAAGGATCGCATCACATGGATACTACAGATGGAGCAATATTTTAATCTCAATAATGTGAAAAACACACAAAAGGTATGCATTGCAACTTTACATTTTGAAAAAAATACATTTGTATGGTATCGATGGCTTTTCTCTCGTAAAAAAAATGTCACTCAATTTTTATAGAGGAAATTATATCACATTATCAGGATACAAAGAGCAACACCGTCTTTAGCCAATTGATTAATCTCAAACAAAAGGGTTCAGCGGTGGAGAACATTGAGGACTTCCAAAAATTGAATATAAGGGTAACTGATATTCCAGAGGAACACAAGATTGATGTCTTCATAGGAACTTTAAAGGATAACATCCAACATGAAGTTCGCGTTTTGGAACCTGATTCATTGGATAAGGTGTTAGTCATCAATATTTTTCACTATCTTTGGATGATAATAGAATGGTTATAGTTTTATAAAAACAATATTCCTTGAATATCTTAAGTTTCAGAAATCTCACTGCCTTCATTATCTCCATAAAACCTTTTCCCTATCTATCAGTTTTCCATCTCTAAGTCACCCTATTTCTCTTAAAAGACTCATTATGGGTTCATACCTCTCATTTTCATCCTTCTTTCCTACCTAAAACCTCATTTCCGCATTTTCCCCTGTCAATAAACTCCACCCTCCCTCTAATATTTCTTGTTGCGAACTCATTCCCATGTCCCCTTGAACATAATGGCACTTTTTGAAGTGCTCTCTTCACTTGAAAGCTTTAAAGTCAAATTTCATTCAAAATCAGGTCAAAAAGCACTCACATTAGGTTAGTAGGTTTTTTCATTTTTCAAGGTCATCCTTTCATTCTGACGAAGTTAGCACACATATGAGAAGGATTGATTATGACAAGCATTCTTCTGACTCTCCAAAATACTTGGATGTTTCAGGCACTTCTTTTCCTTTGCTAGAATCTGGCTCAGATATAATAGAATTTTGAGACATGGTTATTCAAGAAGGACCTAAAATTTCCAAGGAGGATTACCTTCTCAGTTTAGAACCTACAAGTGAGGAAAATGGGACAAAGTTTGGCACTTCTCTAGAGGTGTTGGAAGATATATGAGTAGAAAGTACTAATGATGTAGATTGTCTACTCCTCAATGAAAACAATCTACAACAAGGGAAAGGGGGACAAATTGGTCTTGTAGATGAGACAGATTATAAACTTGATAGTCCATTTGAGTGCCAAAGTAGTGATTACTTGCAGGAAAATAACATGGAGGAAGCACACAAGGCCAAACATGAATAAAGTCTATCAGAAAATATTGATGAAATATGGAAAAAAGGTATGGTGAACTGGACAGAAATGAATGAACTTTAAAGGGCTATAAAGAAATTAGAAGACAACATTGATGATTGCTGTAAAAAACTGGAGGCACTTAGAGATTTGAAAAAGATGGCGAGAGAGGGTGGAAAAGATGAGTTGACTTTTATGGTGGAAACTTGAGAATATTTTGAAGATGCTACTATATGTAATAATTAAATCCCAAAGTTGTCAAAGTGAACATGTCAAGCCTTAATGAGAAAAAGAAAATCCAACTTCATGACTTCATCAACGTGCAATGAAAAAAGTGTCAAAGAGTATCAGTGACAAATGAAAAAGACTTCAAACAAATTAAATTCCACTTCACTATAAAGGTTATTTAATACTTCAAGAGAATCATTTTTTCCTTTCAAAAGATTATAAGCATTCAACAAGGAAGAATTTTAGGGTTTTTCGAGCGAATTTAGGCCAAATTCCTTGGCGCTACGCATTCAGCACTTGGTGCTGCGCGTTTGCTCCAGCGCTGCACGCCTGGAGATCGGTTCTTTGCTCTTTCTTGAGATTTTTAAAGTGTTTTCGGAAGGCACTGCATGTATGGAACTCGACACTGCAGCCTTGCAAAGGCACTGTGCGCTTAGACAGAAAAGGTTTCTGATTCTTCCAACAACCCAAATCACTTCAAATCTTCTCCAAATTCTTGCCAAAGTCCTCTAAGCATTCTTAAGTGGTAACTACATGATATAAGACCTATGTTTAAGTCATTTGGTGATTCTTAATTGAATGAAAGTGAAACCCTAAAGGAAACCCTAAATTTTAGCTTGTGATCACTGTTTTTAACCTTGTTCCATCCTCCTAAAAGAAATATTAGTCAAAAAACAAGGTAATTACATTGATTTAGGGTTTACATTCATATAGTTGGCCCCTTCACTCATTCCCTTCATTTCTTACAGTTGCCATTTCATTTCTTTCCCTCATCTCATTTCAATTGTACCCTAGGGTTTTATAAATCAGATTTTGAAGATGTCAGAGGAAGAAGACAGTGGCAGTGGTGTTGAGGCACAAAGGCCAAGAAAACATGATCATAAGGGAGGGAAAATAAACAGGTTTGAACCCATAACGACAAGAGAACTTATGGCCTCTCCTCTCATTGTTTCTTACTTTAAGCATGTGGGCTGCTTTGAGTTCTGTGAGAGAGTGTAGCAAGTCCAAAATCACCTGGAGTTAACAAGATTATTCTTCATCAATCTACATGACAAGCAGGTCAATCTTGCAGGGTTTACTTTCAATATGTATAAAAATTCGATTGCAGCTGCTATAGGGATACCTGGTGTGGGAGAGAGGTGGTTTAAACAAGAAAATTTGGACACGAGCTATTATGAACCATACCTCAAAGCTAGGTACAAAGATCACAACAATTCCATTTTCCCTTTCCCTCATCTCCCTGATCGATATGTTCCCATGATGAGGATAATGATGAAATACTTCACTTGTGAGGGATGGTTTTCCCGCCTCTATTCATACCATATCCGTCTTCTTATGCATTTCACTAGAGTTAGAATGTTGCATTTGTCTTATTATCTTTTCTGTATTATTGATAAGATGTCCTAAATTATGAAAAATAGGGATTTCAATCAGCAAATGCAGAGCCTATTTCATCATTCACTCATGAAGATGGTGGTCAAGCATCAGCTTCGACAGAAAAACATTCCATGGGATACCTTCATTGCCAATGATATTTTCACTACCCCACCTATTCATCATGAGCATAATGTACTTTCATCTTCTCATCGTCCCATATCCACTTCTCCATCACATCCCACTGTTCATACAACACCATCCACTCACATCCATTCACCTCATGTTGATCCTTCCTCATCACCTTTCCAAAACCCTTCACCCTCATATAATTATACCGGAGCATCAAGTAGGGAAAGGAGCATTGAAACAACTGGCACTAAAATGATTGAAATTGAGCCATTTCCTTTGACATATCAGAGAGGCCATAGGCATGTGTTTGCTTCATTTGATGTGAAAGGAGCCATGCCTTTTTCATCAGTAAAACAGGTAGATAAGGGAAAGGGAAAGGTTACAGAGCCTATCAGTGTTGAGGAGGAGGAAAAGCATGAAACTGAGTAGGATTTTTAGTTGATTGACATTGATGATGAGAATGAGGAGAGAATTACTAGTGCATTAATCAGAGGCAAGGATTCCAAGATGAGTAAGCTTCAAGCTAATATTGGTAGAGCAAAGAATGTGATTAACTTTCTTGAGTTAGAGAATCATCAGCTAGAGACAAAACAGATCATCGGTGAGGTCAAGGAAATCAGAGGTCAAAGAGAGGCCAGAAAGGCCAAGGCTTTGCTAGATGAGACCTTGGGCAGTTTTGATGGCAGTGATGATGAGGAAGATCAAATTCCTAGACAAATACCAAAGACCATTGGACTGAGGAGGGATTTAGCCTGGGAAAGGAAAAAAGAGGCATAATTGGCAGTGAAGCTCACTCCAAGTGAGCTGCTTGCCATAGAGATTAGTAGGGATAGAGAGTCTTTGCTTGAGAAAGCCAATTTTCATTTGGAGGGTCAGCTAGAGAAGGCAAAGAGAGACACTGACATTTAGAGGAAGATGGCGAAACATTATGCCATGAGAAACAGGATTGCAAGGGCCAAGCTCAAACGTGCCCATGCAAATATTTGAGCTTTGGCCAAGGAAAAGGAGAAGTAGAAGCTCAATATTCTTACTGAGGTGTCCCTCCAGGCCTCTAACCTTTGATCAGAAAGAAAAATTCCAATTTTGGCACTTTTGTGCACATTTTGATTTTTGACAGTTTAGCATGCAAAAAATTGGCCAAACGTGCAGTGCCACTGACACTGCGCTCTTTTTTGGGCCATCCAAATGGAAAATGGTTAGCATATTCATGTTTCTAGTGACAATTACATCAACCTCAAAAATTTTCAGGATATTTGGAGCAAAACTGGTCCCTCAAAAAGGCCAAAGACCATCAAAAAATCATGTTTCTGCCCTATTTTTGGCCTTCGCACTGTGCATTTAGAAATCTTGGGGGAAACGTTTTTTGATAGTGAAAATGGGAACCATTTTGAAAAGTGAAAGAATATTTGGAAGCTAGACTCATAGAACTTTCCATTTAGCCATCATGGAGCTCATTTGGACTTCAGGAAGGCCTCCAAAAGGTGGCTGCAAGACAAACCATTTTTTCTACCTTGGCGCTACGTGTTTTCACTGGCGATGCATCTCTGTACCTTGGCGCTTTGCCCCTGTACCTTGGAAATTTGCCCTTACCAGGATTTATTGTAAACGTTATTGAGAATCCTTAAAGTCAAACATATTCCAAAGTTAGCTTAAAAGTTAAGTTAGGAGTTATTATTACAATGAATCAGTCTTAGATATTTTTCTTTGGGCCTTGCATGGTCTCATAGGTCAAAAATGCATTAACTATGTAATAAATACAAATATAAAACCCTAGCTTAGGATCACCTCCACATTTTGCAGATAAATACTGCATATATGCCTCATGTTTTTTGTTGGTTGGTTGTTGGGCTGAATATTGCATAGACTATGAGTTGTAAAGAAGTTTGGCTTTGGAGCGTTGTAACTGTTTTGGACTGAATATCAATAGAACAAGTACATTCACAAGATTCATGAACTTTGTTAGATGGTGATTTTATTCTACTCTTGTAATTGTTTCCTTATGTTTTCCATTTTGTATATTAATTTATCTTATAATAGAACATAAAATTTAGGTTAAGATATGTTGTCAAGCACCTTAAGTTTGTCTAATTTTGGTTGTTTAAATGTTTTCTTTTGCTGAGTTTGATTAGAGATTTTAGGAGTTCCCTGCTCTCCAGTTCCATCTGGTTTGTTTTCTTGCGATTAATTCAGTATATTCTAGCCAAAGAAGTTTATGGTTTGCCCTGTACTTTGGTTCTGCTTGAAATGTTGTTCTCAAGGCTTTCTTTGAATTTTACTTACTAGGGTTTGGCTAAAGAAGTTTATGGCTTGCCTTGTCCTTTGGTATATCTTGAAAAGTCACTTTAAAGGACTTTGAAGTCTGATTGAAGAACTTAGGAGTTCCCTACTCTTTAATCATTACTTATTTTTTATCTTAAATGTTTTCTTTGTCTGAAAGTGAATAGCTAGAGAATTTAGGAGTTCCCTACTCTCTAGGGTTTTCTGGATTGTTGTCTTAAAGTTTACTTGGTAAAGTCTGGCCAAATAAGTTTATGGTATGCCCTGTCCTTTGGTTCTTTCTTAAAAATAGTAATTTTAAAGAATATTCTTGTTATAGTACATGTTAAAGGATTCTTAATTTCCCTTTAAGCTACTAAACTCACAACTTAATGTTCATTTCACACCCACATAAGCTATTAAGATCCATTTGGCTTTGCTAGCTTGCCATGTGGAACACCCTTGATTTGTTGTTGTACTCTTCAAACCTTTCACAGAATCCATAGCCCAATGGTTTTAATTTCTCTTACTCTATATGTTCTTCCTAACAAGCTACCAAACAAAACAAAACAAACAATCCCTAACATTTTAACGAGCCTAAAATCAACATCCTAAATCAATCAAGTTATATCTTTTATACAAATATAAAGAGAGCCCTCTCTAAGTCTAGGAAGGCTAGGTCCTAGCACTCCAAAGTTGGTTTAATGTTACCGTTGCTTATTTGGTCTTATTAATCTGACAAATTACAGGGACTTTACAGAAGGCATTCAGAGGTTGGCAAGAAAATTGAATGTAAAATTATGGAGACAAGGAAGCCTACCACTCACATCTATAAAGATGGAAGTGTTTCTAGTCCTAGACTTCCACAACCTACAAGGTTGACACCACAAAAATGGTAAGAAAAATAGCAAAATGGCTTCGCTATAGTTGTGATAGAAAGTAAACTAAATGTCATAAGTGTGCTGAGAAGAAATTATTTTACATATATTTTGAAGAGGAGGTATAAAATGAACAAGAAACTTCAAATGAAGAGAATATACACCAGGAATGAACCTTAGAAGAAGAAGAAATGGGTCTGACCATATTGTGTAATGCATTGGCAGGAATTACCACTCCTAAAACTCTCAAGATACAATTAAATGTCAAGAAGAACGTGGTAATAGTGTTGATTGATTCGGGTAGTACACATAATTTTATTCATTGTAAGGTAGCCAATGAATTGAATTGTTTCCTATAACTAGCACCAAAATGTCAAGTGATGGTTGCAAATGGAGGAGCTATAAATTTTCTCTAGAAAATTTCATAATATCAAGGTAGCCATGGGGTAATATGTATTGAATAGTCCAATCCTTTCCATTCCAATGAGAGGTGCTGATGTTGTAATAGGAGTACAATGCTTACAAACTTTGGGGATGGTAGCTTTTAATTTTTAAGAACTTTTCTTGAATTTTATTTTTTTTTTAAATTTTTTCAGAAGGAAAGGAAATCAAATTACAGGGTATCACATGGAAGAAATGAAATACAATAAGCTCTAATTTCATGAAAAATCTTCTGAAGAAAGAAGAATGAGGCGTAATTGCACAATTATTCTCACTAGAAGTTCCAACATCAAAATCATATATTTCTCCAGATCTCCAAAAAGTATTGGAAAATCATTCAAAGGTGTTTAAAACTCCCAAAGTACTCCCATATATTCATGATCATATCATGCTATTCATTTGATTCCAGGAAGTGTTCCTCCAAACATAAGGACTTACATATATCCTTATGTCCAAAAGAGCGAAATTGAACGTATGATTGCAGAAATGTTAGAGGCTGGTATAATTCAACCCAGTCAAAGTTATTTCTCTTCTCCAGTCTTATTGGTGTACAAGAAGGTGTTGAAGCCTCGAAAATCGTTGCTTCAAACATTGGGGGAAAACCACCCGGTCCGGACCTTAGGACAACTCCTTTTCCATTTGGTGTGGTGGCTCCAATTGGATTTATGGGATTAGTTTCCTAATAATAAATGGATTGGTGATGGAGTGCTTGTGCAAGTGGATAAATGGAACTAAATAACTGAGCTAATATATCTAACTTAATCTATAACTGGAAAATAATTCTAAAACTAACCCAGGTATTAAATATGAATACAACTTAAAGATTGTTTCAATTAGACAAATAACCATGAAAATCTATTATTATTCAATAGAAAGATGCAGTATCATATAATGATAACTCTGTTTAAGAAATTAAACAGAGTTAGAATAGCACATCGCATTCATAATTCTATATATCATTTGCACATACTATGGTAGATGAATATTTCTATATCTTCAGAAATGATATGATAAAGAAATATTTGAGAAACAAGCATATATAAATGATAGCAAATTTCAAAGAGAATACTTAATTACATAAATAAAATAATATTATATCGATAGAAATACCAGATTCATTAAGATATTTTCTTGATGCAATTCGATATCTAGATCCTGCGCTTTAAATTAGAAAAATATTCAAGGGACAGAAATGCAAATAATTCACCATGAAATTACAGAATGTGATCCTTTATAAAAAATAAGATAGTCAATGGAGTACAGAAATGTATTATCCAAAGCCAAAATATTACAAATTCAGGACCCCCTTCTAAATGCTTGAAAGGTGTTTAAATAGGAAATTAACAAAACAAATTAACTATAACTTATGCTAGAAACTATCATCGGAGATCTGCGAAAAAAATTGCAATATCAAATAAAACAGATTCATTGAATTTCTTCTGTATTCAATGTGCTGAGGTGGTAGATTTCAAGCATATCTTTAAATTCGGTTGGATGACTCAGCCTCGAATGCAACTGACTAGTGTATGTGGCATCGGATAGCTCTAGAATGATGTAATTGATGGCATTAGAAAGGCATTTGATTGCCATCTGTTGACTGTGTTGTTTGATCAAATATGTCCATAGGACATCCCATGTAATTTCCTATATTTTGCTGATCTTTTGATTCTTGTTGATTAATTCTTTCTTCCACCTGGTATTAGTTTCTTTCACCTTTGGCAATTTTCCTGGAGTACAATCTGAAATTAAATTAGTAGCATATAAACTATCATTAACTAATTGTTTTAGATTTTTCATCATGGCTCTGGCCCTTGATGTAGCACGTTCTTCTTTAATCAACTATGTTTCCCATTTAGCAAACAAAATTTCTTTCTGCCTTTCTTTGATCATGGGAAGATTTTCAATATTTCCCTATTCTGAGTCTTGCCATGAAATAAATTTTGAAATATTTTCATCTGCATTTTCAAATTCTATTCTTATGTTGACTGCTTCATCGATGAGGGATAATGTTACTTCACATAAAGGTTCAGCTTGTGCAATTTTTTGACATAGATCATCCAATTGATGAGACAATAGCTTACTTGTTTCCAGAGCTTCTGTTTTAAATTGGTCAATTTTAGGATAATCCTTAAATTTATCCAATCTTGCTTGAAATATTTTTTCTTTCACCTCTTTGGCAGTTTTCTCATTTTGCAGCAAGTTTTGTAATTTGGATACCTCTTGAAACAATTGTTCTTGTTTATTCAAAGCTTGCTGATCAAGATTTTTCTTTTCAATACTCAGTTGTTCTTCCAATTGTTTGGCTCTGAGTTTTTCTTCTTCCAACTGCTGCTCCAACTGCAATATCTTTTGCTAATCACTTGTTGTTATTTCTTCTAATAATGCTATCTGCAAGTATTTTTGTTTTACCAATTGAGTGACTTCAGTAGCTTTATCTATAGTAACTGCACTATAGGCACTTGCATATTGTGATAGCTTGGCAAGGTCCTCTGACGGATTCACTTTAGTTTTTTTCCAAAAAACATTCATTAATTCAACTTGTGAAGTTGCAAGTGGTCCTTCATAAATCCTCCTTCTCTTTCTTTGTTTTCTGACAAAAGCCCTATGCTTAGGGATGTAAAAGATATCCAGAGGAGGTATATCTTCAACTCTTAGCACAATTTCCTCAGATGGATTTTTAGGGATGATCTCAATATCCTGATTGTTCGGATTATTAACTTGAGGATTGTTTTGTTCTCTTATTTGCTGAACGAATTGTTCATACTGTCGTAGCAAATAGGGAGTAATAATCACTTCAGCAGAATTACCCTCTTTCTGCGTGGTATTTTCTCTTTCAAGTTTATCATCGAGGTTATTACCTGTATCTTATTTTTCAGACTACACATTAGCCTTGCTGCCAGTATTCTCCTTTTCTGTTTGGACATCCATTTTGCTGGTAGTAACTTCTTTTTCTATTTTGTTGGCTGTATCTTCCTTTTTCTTCTATTCTATTTCAATACTTTCATTTTACTGTAAAGGAATCCTTAGCTGGTCAAGGGGAACTTTAGGTAATCTCTGGCTTCTGAACTATATAAATTTGTTCATATCTTTTGCTTGAAACTTGGATTTAGCCAGATCATAAACTCGAGCAAATTTCTCAATTGAGACAAATAAATCATCAAATATATCAGGCTCATGCTCAAACTTAGCAATTTGGATCAAAGCTGTTAAATGAAAAGCCACTTTATTTGGATCATATTGTCTTCCTGGAACGGTTGCAAGCTTAAGATTTCTTATCTTAAGGGTTTCTTTTTCAGCATGCTTAAAATCATTAAGAGTATAGGTTCCATAATGGAAATGAAAAGTAGGCCACATCAATTTTTTGGAATTCTTTAAACACTTGGACATCCCTCTTTCTGTCAATTGGTAAGAAATTTCTTGAGCTAAAAGTTTATCAGGGACATATAGAGGTAAGACATGAGGTTCAACAATGCTTCCAAAAACACTAATATAGGTAAAATTTTCTTCTCCAAACCAATTTCCGATTAGGGATATATCAAGCTTTGCTTTTTTAGAGAGCCGAGGAGGAAATTATATATACATGGTTCTTGAAATGAGCCTTCTACAAATGTTTATGGTAAATGTGAATCGGGACAGGCTCCTGTGAAGTCCATTTCCAACCTAGAATAGGGAATTCAAAATTAAAACACAAAGCATCTAAGATATAGGCACATAAATGAAATGGGGGTGTATTTCTACTATATTTATTCTTTCTATAGTACAAAATTATGTTATCCATCTTATCAGAAAGAATAACTGACCAATCCATAATCTCAGAATTTATAGCAGCATGAATTAGGGGTGCCATCTGAATTGAAAACCTTGCATAATTATCGTATCCAAAAAGTCTGCACATCATGGCAACAACATAAAAATACGAAGGTGAAAGAGACTCTATAGAATACATACCTGAGGTCTCATGCTTATGCTTTTCTGGAGCTCATCTGCATTCTTTAATTGGGTCTGATGCAATTTCATTGCTTGACGTAAAATCTGCTATGAAGGCTTTGTTATAGGTCTTTTGAGGATCTGGCAGATGGTACATTGCTTTGATGTCTTCTGCTCTAAAGGACCCAAACATCCTTCCCCCAACTATCACTAATGTTCTATTTGTGATGGTGGTGTTTTCTATCACCCATCGTATTATTTTTTCCACAGAA
>JAXQQM020089410.1:0-34316 GCA_034641835.2 Pinus albicaulis | reverse complement strand
TATCCTTGGAGATAATGCCACATATCCCGTGAAAGGGACAGGGACTGTGACCCTCCACTTGTCTCAAGGACAAGTCCTACATTTGCAAGATGTACTCTATGTACCAAAATTGAAGAAGAACCTTGTGTCTGTATCAACCATGGAAGACAAAGGGTTCAATGTAACATTCTCTGATGGAAAGGTGCTCATGTGGAAGAAGAGCTTCAAGGAAGCTATCTCGATTGGTTTTAGAGTTGGCACACTCTACCAGGTTGGAGGGAGTCCGTTGGGAGCAATGACATGTGATACTATCCGTCAAACCGAACTATGGCACCGAAGGTTTGGACACCTTCATTACAAGGCCCTTCTCGAAGCAAGGAAAGTGGTGACAGGGATGCCTGACTTTGGAAATAATCATGAAGATGTATGTAAGGGCTGTGCCAAAGGAAAGCATACAAGGGGACCTTTCCCCTCAAGTGTCACAAAGACATCTGATATTTTGCAACTGGTCCATTCTGATCTATCTGGTATGTTGCCCGTGACATCCCTGGGAGGATGTTCTTACTACATGACATTCGCTGATGACTTCTCTCGCAAAACCTGGATATACTTCTCGAAGAAGAAGGATGAGGCTTTCATGTGGTTCCGTACCTTCAAAGCCTTGGTGGAAAATATGACCGGAAAGAAGATCAAGATTTTGAGGACTGACAATGGCACCGAATATGAGTCAAATGAGTTCAAAGACTTTTGCAGAGAAGCTGGCATTAAGAGGGAGACTACCACTGCATATACTCCTGAGCAGAATGGTGTTGCTGAACGCAAGAATAGGACTATTGTGGAAGCTTCCCGTGCCATGCTATGTGACCAGGGTCTACCGAAGTTTCTGTGGGGAGAAGCTGCAAATACTGCTGTGTACATTCAAAACCGATGCCCTCATTCCGCTCTGGACTCCAAAACTCCCGAAGAGGTTTTCACTGGTAAGGAACCTGATGTCTCACATTTTAAAATTTTTGGATGTCTTGTTTATTTTCATGTGCCTAAAGAAAAGAGAAGTAAGCTGGATGCTTCTGGGAAGAAAGGAATGTTTGTGGGCTACAGTGAGACTTCTAAGGCCTATAGAGTCTATGTACCTGGTCAAAGGGAAGTAGAGATATGCCATGATGTCACTTTTGATGAAGATGCTTCCCTGAAGAAATTAGTAGATCTTCCAAGATCTGAAGAAAATCATGAAGAAAGGCCTGGAAATCAAGAAGAACCGTAGGATGAGACAATGCCTAATATTGAAGGACCAATGGACCCTATTGATCCATCTCCTTCACTGGTTAAGAGACCATCATGGCTCAGGGACACCCTCGAAGATGCTGAGGGACATGCTGCCCCAAGGGGGACATTCCGAGAAAGCAAGAAGCCGTGTAGATACCAAGGGTATCTAGCTGCCATGAGTACTATTGTACAATCTGAACCTGGATCTTTTGAGGAAGCCGTAAAGCATCAAGTCTGGAAGGATGTTATGCACGAAGAATATGAGTCCATAATGATGAATGATGTCTGGGATGTGGTTCCGAGACCGAAGGACAAATTAGTTGTCACCAAGAAATGGCTCTACAAGATCAAACATGGATCTGATGGGAGTGCTGAAAAGTTCAAGGCAAGATTTCTTGCCCGTGGCTTCTCTCAAAAAGAAGGAATAGATTATGATGACATATTTGCACCTGTGGCACGATATACCACCATTCGATCAATCATAGCCCTTGCTGCTACACAAGGATGGAGTCTTCATCAAATGGATGTCAAGACCGCTTTTCTGCATGGTGCAATAAAAGAAGAGGTATGTAGAACAACCGGGATTTGAAGTTCAAGATCGAGACACCATGTCTGCAGGTAGAAAGCTCTATGGGCTAAAGCAAGTACCAGTAGCCATACGAGAGGATGGATAGTTACTTGATGAAGCTGGGCTTCACTTGAAGTAATGCTGATCCGAACCTTTACTTGATGAAGCTGGGCTTCACTTGAAGTAATGTTGATCCGCTTACAAAAATTTGGCCGTGCCACTGTGTACCGCACTTAAACACTACAATAGCGTGGGGAGGATTGGGAAGAGAAGGTACAACACTCCAAACCTCCTTCTCCACATCATACTTCTCCACCTGTTGGTCGGTGAACTCGTACAACTCCCCAGAAGAAGAAGACATCACACAAAATCTCCATACATATCCCATGAAATAATTCCGCCAATGCTCCATCATTCTCCACGTCCCCTCACTCGGATCGAAAATTTCACTTACGCTTTCGTCTATCACCATGAATTTACCTTCCACAAAAGCACCGCGGCATCCATGGCCATGCGGTTCTATCATAGGACGCAAAATTTCCCACTTGTCTTTCTCCACGTCATATGCTTCTGCAGCTGCAAGAGGGATGCCAGGATCACCAATACCGCCAGTGACGTAGACAAGTCCGGTGGAAGAAGACACAGAGCACGCAAAGAATAATCGACGTGTAGGCATGTCGGCTCCGCGACGCCATCTGGCAGACTTGAAGTCAAAAATGTAAACACTCTTCACCAATGTCCGGATGGACGGGTGGATTCCGCCTATGAGAAGTAGCTTCCCATTCACAGCAACGCACTGACACTGATCATCAATGGGAGGTAGCCTTTCCGAGGTGCCCTTCACAGGGTCGTATACCGTTACTATATATTTTTCATTGCTGATATCTTCTTGAATCAAACAAATAAGCTGCTCGCTCATCCCACATTTCTTCCTGTCAGTATAAAACGTAGGGCTACTGAGTATAGCCTCCCAGCTGTCACACACATCTTTCATCGCAGCGTGTGATCTGTAAGGAATTCTTAGCAAACACTTCTGAACGACATCCTCTGGAATAACCTCCATTAAGGCACTCTAAACAGACCAATTTCCAGATCGATCGACTTTACCCAAAGCTTTAGCACACATGAAGAAGCTAAACAATATGAAAGATGTGGTAACTCAAAATATGAAAGTGCAGTTATATATATATATATATATATATATATATATATATATATAGTGTAGATGTGGGGAAATATATTTTGAGCCGACCAGAAATGGAGTTAATTGATCAACTACATTATACATTATTTATTGGTAATATGAAAATATATAATATTTTAATTCATAATATAAGCACACGACAAGCCTTTAATATAAATTTGACCAGTCAATACTTTGTCATAAGAATGTTTTAATTCTAGGCGTGTATTTTATTTATTGTTATTAATTATAATGTAAGGATGATAAAATATTAATAATATAAAAGGTGAATTTGAATTTTTTTTAATAATAATAACTAAAAAATTGGTGCATGAGAGTCTCTTGATTGTGGGACAATTAAATTGGTGCATGAAATTCCCTTGATTGTGGCATGATTAAATTGGTCCATGAGTCTCTTGTCTATTGTACAAGGGACCAATCTCTCACTAGCGATTTGAATGCTAAAGCTTATTGAGGTGTATCCAATGGTTCTTAGCTCAAGTGGTTGGGATTGTGGCTTGCCCATGTTCAAGTCTTTGGAGGTATGTTGTAGTGTGTACTCATTAGGCTCAAGGAGTAGCCAACCCCGTGGAGCTTTCACTTCATTCATGGTTAATACGGGTAGTCTCTACACTTTCTTAGTGATTAGTTGAGGTGTACAAAATCTACCTCCCTTTGGATTAGAACCCACGAGGCTATAAATGAGTACAAAGAGTAGAAAGTTAGAAATCCAACAACATAGGTTATTAATGGGTGTTGATTTTTTTAGAGCCAATTAGTTATATTTTTCCAAATTATTCACAAAAATGAATTGAGAAACAAGGGTATGGAAATGAATGAATATTCCTAAAGGGAAAGAAGTGTAACACCTTTCTTCTGTTGTGTAGGGAAGTGGAAGGGAGTTCCATGGCCCTTGGATCACTAGATGATAGGCCTATAATGATCTATAGTGATTGGATCAACTAAGCCATGAGAGAAATGAGTTGCTTCGAGTGAGATTTTTCCCCCTTAGGGGTAACTACTTCGAAAGCCACTGTCTCAACTGTGTGGTGTTCCAACTTGAACGAGCTCAATTGATAATGTATATATACAACTTTTTCTTCTATTTCTCCTTTAGATATATGATTATCTCATCTCACATTAGTGCTCCTTATGTTTTTACATGCTTCAACAATGTTATGTCAACTACTATCTGGCACATCTTAGATTGCAAATGTACTTACATATGTCACACTATACTTTCACATACGAGATACTATGTGATCATGATTTATCTTGTTCACTTTAGTGTCTAACCTAGGGTTAAACATTTACCAAGGGAGTTGGTTCCCTAAGTTAGGATTTGAATATTTAATGCATTTTCTTATGGTTTAAGGAGAATTGTATGAGAAGTTGGAAAGAAAAACATGTATGGTTACTACCTACTAACACATATATCAAGGCATGACTAACTACTATAGGTGGATTTCTTGCATCGATATCCATTTACATGTGTTGGAGCTGGTATCAATGCCATAAATATATGTAGAATTATTTGAGATTTATGTACTTTCTTTGGGCTTTGTGAAACCAAATTAGTATATGACAACCCCTTTTTTATTAGACAAGGGACTCACATCCTTGTAGCAATTTAATTGCTAAATTTTGTGGAGGTGTACATACTCTACCTGCCACTTAATTAGATCATGTGAGGTTACATATGACTATTAAGGAGTGGGAAGGTAAAAATCCTTTGACTTATATTTTTGATGAGTGTTCATTGTTTAACAACTAGTTAATGTTTTTCAAAATTATCCCAAAACTCAACCAATAGATTCTATCTTTTTAAAGAGCACCAAAATGGATGAATATACCTGAAGGGAATGTGAGAAAATAAGGGCAATACCCTTCTTTTGTTGTATAGGGTAGTAAAAGGCTACGTCGTGTGTAGGTTTTAACCTTGTACAAAAATTTCCTACAAAACAAATTCTTAAAACAAAAGAATAAACAATGGTGAGAACATAAAACAAATATACATAGATATTTTACCCTCGATCCCAAAACCAGGACTACGAAATTGAATTTTCATTATATTCCTTTCAATGTTACAATACATATAGATACATGGTGAAGGATTCGTAAACCACAATGAACTAACCCTATATTAGAACATAATCGTAGTTCCCTTACCGAATCAACAAAATACCATGGGAAAAAAAGCATCATACCCAAAACAATGTGCATAAGCCATGCACAAAACCATGGGTATGTTTACCCACCAAATTTTGGTATGTACCCCATCCTTGGGTTTGCATAAAAAAAATCTTGGGGCATTGCCTCGAACCGAGTGTCACACTAGATATAATGTACAACGTCTAGAGCTAGTCATGGAAAGAATATAACACACACCAAAGATTCTCCCACTTGTTATTTTATTTCCACACAAGGGGTCATAGGAGACATTAGTCATTGGTCCAACCATGCAATGCCCATTGTTTCGCTACAGTAAGAAATTTTTTTAGTGCTCACATTCTTCATCAATTGATTTGCAACATTCTTCAAATTTTCCACCTTTACCAGCAACACAATTTTATCCTCAACCATTTTCCTCACAAAGTGATAGTGAACATCAATGTTATTTGTCTTTGAATGATAAGTAGGGTTATTTTCAAGGAAATTACACTTTGGTTGTCACAATCTATCATTCTTGTTCGATGTACCAACCCCATACTTGAACACAATCTCTAAAACCAAATTGATTCCTTTCTCGCATGAGTGCTTGCCATGTATTCAGTCTATGTAGTTGAAAGATACACTACAAATTGTATTTTTCTCATCCAACTGACTTCTCCTCCAAATAGGTTAAACACATACCCACTTGTAGATCTTCTCTAATATAGATCTCCAGCCCAGTTTGCATCAAGAAAGCCACATATGTATAAAATCTTGTTCAAAACTCGTCTTCCTTGGTAGCATATACCATAATCGCTAGTTCCACACAAATACCTAAAATTATGCTTCACTTTTGTACAATGCTCCTTCCCTGGTTTTGACGAAAACCTTCTCAATACTCCCACTACATGTGCAATTTCTAGTATACATCCAACTACCGACTACACTTGCATATGGAACACAGGACATGTCCTCTTCCTCTTCTTATTTCTCGGGACGTTGTTCAAGAGATAAATTTACACCTATAGGAACAAGAACTTTCACTCGTTTACTATCATACATATTAAACCTCTTTAATATTGTCTTGACATACTTCCTCTAGTTTAACCAAAACTTCTTCTTTTCTTGATCTCATTTAATTTCCATGCCCAAAATATAGTTTGTAGCACCAAGATCCTTCATGTCGAATTTGGAGGACAATTGGGTCTTTAAATCTTGGATAATTTCTTTGTTATTTCCAATCAACAACATATCATCCACATAAAATACCAAATAAATAACACAGTCAGAAATTAATTTAAAATACACACAATGATCCGTCTTTCATCTTGTGAAGGAAATCACCGTATATATGTATCAAATTTCTGATACCACATCATTGGTGACTGTTTAAACCCATATAGATACTTTTTTAACCTGCATACCATTTACTTATTACTCTTCACTACAAAGCCTTTTGGTTTCTTCATGTAGATCTCTTCTTCCACATCCCCGTGAAGTAATCATGTCTTCACATCAATCTGTTCTACCTCAAAATAAAAAGAAACAATGACATATAAAAGTAATATAATAGGAACTAACTTGAAATCAGGAGAAAAATATCACCAAAATCAATTCTCGACACATGTGAATAACCTTTTGCTACCTACTAAGCTTTTTATTTCTCCACCTTGCCTTTTGCATTCATCTTGCTCTGAAACACTTATTTACTTCCAATGGGTTTCCTTCCAGCCGACAACTCCACCATATCCCAAGACTCATTTTTCTCTTAATATTCCATTTCATCAACCATGACCTCTTTCTAGAGTTTTCCATCCTCTGAATCCACTTCCTCCTTGACCATTATGGGATCATCACCAATACTCGATAAAGAGAAAATTGAACATAAAGAAAATGGACTATACCTCTCTAGTTTCCTTCTCTCTCGAGCCAATCTTCTCAAAATTGGAGTATGTGTCTCTTTTTCTTCTGATTCTTGTTCCGTTGTAGAGTCTGATTCTTCCTCCCATTTGAATTTCAATGGTGGCATGTTTGGAGGTTAGGAGGGGGTGAGCTCCGTGGGCTAGCACCCTCCCAAACGACAATATTTTTATGACCAAGAGCTAAAGTGTTGTGAAACCAGCTCCAAAAAGATAATAAAAGATATATCAACGCCTTATAAATAAGCCACTTCAAGGGGGCAACCTCCAATACATTACATGAATGAACAATTCTTGGATGATACAAATGAAAAAATCTCCTTTCTATATATAAGAGTCCATGGGGCCACAATGTAATCCTAGCTGACCTAACAATAATAATTTAAGGGCACAAGAATAACAATAAGGGGGTTATAGGGGTACAAAAATAACAATAAGAGGGTTACACTAACAAAAATAACGGACTATACTAGTAATATAAGGACCTAACATGCCCCTCTCCTTCAAAAAGTGTTGTCCTCAACGCTTGAGTAGCTCTGGGTGCTTCAGTATAAATTTCTCATCCTCCCATGTAGAATCTTCAGTGGGTAAGTTCTTCCACTTTATGAGATACTCTGAAATTAATCGATTTCGTAGCTGTCGAGTTCTTATTTCCATGACCGCTTCAGGTTCCAATATGATTTTTCCTTCATCATCAAGTTCTAGCAATATTGTTTGAACTGGAAGATTTTCACCTATAACCTTCTTTAAGCACGAAACATGGAAAATTGGATGCACTCGTGAAGAAGCAGGAAGCTCAAATTTGTATGCCGTAGTACCAATATTTTGCAACACCTTGTAAGGACCATAGTACTTTGGCAATAATTTATTATCCTTCTTAGCTTGCTTGAGGGACATTTGTTTGTATGGTTGTAGCCATAAAATTACCCAGTCTCCTACATCGAAACATCTCTCGTTGCGATGTTGATCTGCCTGTTGTTTCATTCGATTTTGTGCCAAATTTAGGTTGTCCTTTAAGAGTTGGAGAACTTCTTGTTGATGCTCGATGCGATATTCCACTGCTTGAACCTTCGAATTTTCTCTTAAAGATGATGTGATGGATGGTGGATGATATCCATAAAGTCCCATAAATGGGGTCATTTTTGTTGCAGTATGGAAGGAAGTTTTATACCACCATTCAGCTAGAGGTAACCACTTGACCCATTGTGTTTGTTTATCAGATACAAAACAACTAAGATATCCTTCCAAAAATTTATTTACTATCTCAGTTTGAGCATCGGATTGAGGATGATAAGATGAGCTATGAGCTAATTGAGTACCCAAACAAGAAAATAACTCTGTCCAAAAATTTCCAGTAAAAATGGGATCTCTGTCGTTCACAATAACCCTTGGGCTTCCATGTAGCTTTTGAATTCTGTCCATAAATGTAGTAGCAACTGTACTTGCTTTAAATGGATGAGATAATGCACAAAAGTGTGTATACTTGGTAAGTCTATCAACTACCACCATGATGACACTCTTTCCTTCAGACTTAGGTAAACCTGTGATAAAATCCATTGAAATCTCCTCCCAACGTTGACTAGGAATGGATAAAGGTTGTAGAAGTCCTAGGGTCTTAATTGTTTCCACTTTATTCTGCTGGCAAACCAAACATTCTGCCACAAACTTTTGAATATCAGATTTAAGGCCATCCCAAAAAAATTCTTTCTTCACCCTGTGGTAAGTTTTTAAAAATCCTGTGTGTCCTCCTAAAGGAGAAGTGTGCAATTCCAGAAGAATCTTTTGTTTTAGTTGGGAATTCTTACAAAGATATAAGCGATCTTTGTACCATAAGGAATCATTTTTCCAACTAAATGTATCAGATGTACTAGGATCTTGCTGCAACTTTTGAATGAGTGTCCATACATCTTTTTCCTTCTTCCATTCATCTTTTGCTTCGGTTATCCAATCTGGTTGGATAATAGAAATGGCATAAAGCAATGCTTCCACCTCTTCATTCTTTCTTGAGAGTGCATCTGCAACAACATTTAGCTTCCCTTTTTTGTATATTATTTCAAATTCATAACCCAACATCTTTGTGACCCATTTTTTCTTCTCTTCTGAAGATATTTTTTGTTCCAAAAAGTGTTTAAGACTATCATGATCAATTTTTACCTTGAAGTGTCTTCCCATTAGGTAAGTTTTCCATTTCTTTAGTGCATGCAGTATTGCTAACATTTCCTTCTCATAAATGGGATTTTATAAATACTTTCCATTTATTGGAAGACTTTCAAAAGCAATGGGTCTTCCTTCTTGCATTAAAATAGCACCAATTCCATTTCCCGGGGCATCACATTCCACAATAAAGGTTTTTGTGAAGTTTGGCATAGCTAAGACCGGTGCTAGGCACATTGCCTCTTTAAGATGTTCAAAGGCCTTAGTTGCTTCAGGAGTCCATGAAAATGCATCTTTCTTTAATCATTTTGTTAGAGGTGCTTCTATTCTCCCATAATTATTAACAAACTTTCAATAATACCTTGTTAACCTGAGAAATCCTCACAACTTCTTTATGGTTGTGGGGACTTTCTATTCCTTAATGGCCTTAATTTTGTTAAGGTCTACCTTAACACCCTCGTGAGATACAATATGACCCAGATATTCCACCTCTTGTACTCCAAAGAAAAATTTGGATGTTTTTGCATATAATTGTTTCTCCTGCAATAGTTTTAGCACCCTGTCAACATGTTCAACATGATCCTTCCAAGACCTACTGTAGATTAGTATATCATCAAAAAATACTAGCACAAATTTTCTAAGGAAGGGTTTGAAAATGGAATTCATCAACCCTTGAAATGTAGAAGGTGCATTGGTAAGGCCAAAAGGCATGACCAAAAATTAATAATGACCCTCATGAGTTCGAAATGCTGTTTTTGGAATATCTTCAGTCTTCATTCTAATTTGATGATATCCTGAACGAAGATCCAACTTGGTAAAATAAATTGCTCCATGTAATTCATCCAATAATTCATCAATCACAGGAATGGGAAATTTATCTTTAATGGTGAGCTTATTGAGCTCCCTATAATTCAGACACATGTGCCATGATCCATCCTTCTTGTGTACCAATACTACAGGAGCAGAGAAAGAACTTTGACTAGGTTGAATTATACCCGCCTCTAACATTTCTGCAATCATACGCTCAATTTCGCTCTTTTGGATGTAAGGATATCTATAAGGCCTGATGTTTGGAGGAACACTTCCTGGAATCAAATGAATAGCATGACCATGATCACGAATAGGTGGGAGTCCTTTGGGAGTTTCAAACACCTTGGAATGATTGTCCAAGACTTGTTGGAGATCTGCAGAAATAGATGATTTTGATGTTGGAACTTCTAGTGAGCATAATTGTGCAATTACACCTTGTTGTTCTTTCTTTAGAAGCTTTGTCATGACATTAGAGCTTATTATTTTTCCCGGATTCCCTGCAATACCCCGTAATTCGACTTCCTTTCCTTCTGAAAAAAAATTCAAGAAAAGTTCTTGAAAATTAAAAGCTACCGTCCCCAAAGATTGTAACCATTGTACTCCTAGTACAACATCAGCACTTCCCATAGGAATGGAAAGCATTGGACTAGTCAATACATATTCCCCCATGGTTAGCTTGATATTATGGCATTTTCCAGAGAAATTTATAGTTCCTCCATTTGCAACCATCACTTGACATTCTGGTGTTGGGTATAGCAAACAATTCAATTCCTTGGCTACCTTACAATGAATAAAATTATGGGTACTACCTGAATCAATCAACACTATTATCTTTTTCTTCTTGATATGTCCTTCTATCTTGAGAGTTTGAGGAGTGGTAATTCCTGCCAATGCACAACACGATATGGTCGGACTCATTTCTTCCTCTTCCTGGGTTAGTTCTTTGTGTATATCCTCTTCTTGTTCATTTTCTTCTTCCTCTTCACAATCTATGTAAAATAATTTCTTCTCAGCACACTTATGACCTTTAGTGTATTAGCTATCACAAATGTAGCAAAGCCCTTTTTCTCTTTTTTCTTCCAATTGTTGTGGTGTCAACCTTGTAGGCTGTGGAAATCTAGGAGTAGCAACACTTCCCTCTTTATAGAAGTGAGTGGTACGCTTCCTTGTTGCCATAATTTTACATTCAATTTTTCTTGCCAGCTTGAATGCCTTCTCCAATGAATCAGGTTCCAAAACACGAACTTCATGTTGGATGTTATCCTTTAAAGCACCTATGAAGAGATCAATGTTGTGTTCCTCTGGAATATCAGTTACCTTTATATTCAATTTTTGGAAGTCCTCAATGTGCTCCCCCATTAAACCCTTTTGTTTGAGATTTATTACTTGGCTAAAGAAGGTGTTGCTTTTTGTATCCTCATATTGTGCTATCATTTCCTCCATAAAAATTGACCAATTGACAATTTTTTTACGGGAGCAAAGCCATCGATACCATACAAATGTATTTTGTTCTAAATGTAAAGTTGCAATGTGTACCTTTTGTGTGTTTTTCACATTATGGAGATCAAAATATTACTCCATCTGTAGTATCCATGTTACATGATCCTTTCCATCAAACTTCCTCATATCCATTTTTGGAATATGGTGGTTCTTCCCGCCAACATTAGATTTTATGAAATCACGATTAACATTTATTTTGTTCTCATCATGAGATTCCTCTACTATATTTTCACCATTAGGAAACATTTCTTGTATCAACTTTGTGAAACCTTCCATGTTTTCTTTTAGATCATTCTTCATGTTTTCCATTTTCTCATTGATCTTAGCTTCCATGTCATCCATGTTAGATTCCATGCCAGCTTCCATGCCATCTATCTTAGATTCCATGCCATTCTTCAAACCATCCATCTTATATTCCACGCCTTTCTTCAAAACTTCCATGTCATTTTTTGTTGCTCTTTGCGAGTGCAAAATTTGTTGCACTTGTTCTTGTAGTTTTGATATGTCATGTTGCCATTCATCGTCTTCATGAGTCATAGTAGAAATTTCTAAAGGCTTAATGGGTGTTGAATTATTTTTAGGGGCCATTTTAGAATCCAATATTGATATATGTTCTACAATATGCTCTTGGAATCAATTCAACTTGATTCTTCAAACAAGACTTATGTAATTCAGAAAAAAAAAATACACACCTTTTACTTGCTTTTGAGGAGATCTATATTGAAATTGAATTATCTCTATAATTTCAGATCCTCAATATATGAAATTTAGCCTTGTAGTAGCCCTCTAAAGCTTCTTTCGAATGCCACAGGCCTGATCTGATTTGGATTCTTCAAGGTGAAGTTATGTCCAATCTCCCACAACGACCCAATTTTGGACTAGTTCAATAGAGTGAACTTGTACGACTTCCCACGTGTCACTGTTTCCTCCTTTGGCTCTGAAATTGATAGAATGAAAGCTACAGTCCATGTACATGTGGCCACTTTTTACAACATTCCAATCACATGCTGAGAGAGAGAGATATGAATATTTTCCCACAATCACCTCTTTGAGATGAAATTTAGAAGCCTCAAAAAGCCCTAACTTCCACAGATCATATCTCCGAAAATATCGCGAACCAATATCTGAAATTTTGCGATGATGTTCCTTGGGATTGCGGCTTCACACTCTAAAAATTTCAGCTTTTGAACCTTCGTAGAAAAAACGTTATTATGAAAATACCACGATGACTTGTTTAGGTTAAATTCAAGAGCCTACAAAATGACCTAACTTGCACAGATCATATCTCTGAAAATATTGTGAACCAAGCTCTGAAATTTTACGATGATGTTCCTCAAGATTTTGGTTTCACACTCTAAAAATTTCATATGGTGAACCTTCGTAAAAAAATCAGTTATAGCAAAAATGCCACGATGACCTGTTTGGAGCAACGAAACCCTAGAATCTCAAAGCTCTAATACCAAATGTTGTGAAACCAGCTCCAAAAAGAGAATAAAAGAGATATCAACACCTTATAAATAAGCCACTTCAAGGGGGCAACCTCTAATATATTACATGAATGAACAATTATTGGATGATACAAATGACAAAACCCCCTTTCTATATATAGGATTCCATGGGGCCACAATGTAATCCTAGTGGGGCCACAATGTAATCCTAGCCAACCTAACAATAATAATTTAAGGGCACAATAATAACAATATGGTGGTTACAAGGGTACAATAATAACAATAAGGGGGTTACACTAACAACAATAAGGAACCATACTAGTAATATAGGGACCTAACATAAAGCAACAGGAGGGAAATTCTGGCAGAGTTTTAAATGCATTTTAAATTGAGTTTTAATATGTAATACATGGGTTATGGTTATGTTAATACGAGTTTAACAATAAGTGCAGGTTAGCACTAAATGCGCTTTGTTAGGGTCCCTGTATTTTGCAATATTGGCAAGAAAAAACGCTACAGGGCCTACATCAGAACCACTTTGGAATCCTAGGATCTAGCCCTCTTGGATTTAGAGAGGGATCTCTATATATAAGTGTTTTCAAAGGATATGATATTAGGCTAGTTATGAAGTACAAAGGGTTTGTTTGTTTGTTTTGGTTGGGTAGGATATCATCAAAATAAAGGAAGTCCTTTGAAGGGTAAAGGTGTGAGTGAGTTGAAAGAATGGTTCAGCTGATATGATAGGTAAGAGACAATATTAATCCATTGGGCTATGGAGTCACAGAAGGATTTAATTGCACAAAAAATGTTTTAAGAGTGGTATATGGGGAAATTCATCTATATCAAAGGGTATCTTTAGATTGGTTTGTGACATGGAACATTAAAAAATGTGGTGAAAGAAGCAAACATATAAGAAGACAAAGGGTAGCCTAAGATCAAGTAAGGACTTTGAACCTATCCTTCTTTTGGCATGCTCTCAAGGGAAAAAATTTAAGATAAACATAAAAGTAGCCTAAGATCAGGTAAGGACTTTGAACCTATCCTTATTTCGACATACTCTCAGGGAAACTTTCAAAATAGCTATTGGAGAAAAAACTAGAGGACAGGGCTAACCACAAACTTCCCTAGTTTAACTTTACTTAGCATGTAGTGAAAATATCATTCAAGAACAATGTCTCAAGTTTTACTCAGCTAGACATGGGCTCAAAAAAAATTCTTGATTGGTTATACTACATTGAGTTATCCTCAGAGCACAATTAGAAGAAAACATAGAGATAAAGCTTATCAGTGAGAGATAGGGTACTTTGCAGTAAATCCTACTCTAAATTTGTTGTTCTTTATCAGAGAAAGTGGACAATATGAAAAACATAAGAAAAACAAAAATTATAGTAAGAAAAACATCACCATTGACATAGACCAGGATCCCATAAATCAGCTTGTATATTTGATGTTAAAACCAGTTACAATTTTCAAGTCCAGTAGGTCTTTACAACTTCAAACTTCTCTTCTCAGCCTATCTTTCTTCAAATACTAACAGAGCTTCAACAACGTCAACAACTATTTACATTCAATAAGTATTCAACCAACAACAACAATGTCTCCTTGTGAAGTATTTATAGAAGAATGAGGAGGTGGAGTGAAAGGAAGGTCTATCAATTCAATTAATACAGAGTAAATGCTTCTCGACATTTGGGAGGCCTAATGGAGAAGATATCTAATGTCTTAACTCTGTTAATCGATTTTTACATTAACTTTCATTAACTCAGGCTATGTTTTTTGACTTTGAAGCCTTTGGGTAGGCTGGTAATAACTTTCGAGCTATCTTTGACAAATATCTCTGACGGTGCATTAACTTTGTATGATTTTTCAGTAAATAAGCCTGTACGTGACACCTTTTGGTTTCTAGGGGATTAATTTCTTCAATGATTTGTCATTTTGAAGCGGTCTTTTGCTGATCTATCCTGATTTATCACTTTAAACTTGACTTAAGCATTTGATATGCTTTTAGGCCTTCTTTATCATCTTTCTGCTTTATTCACTGCGTTGAATGATTTAGCTTTAATCAATTTGTTTCCAACTGTGTCTTTAACCTTTAACCTTCGTATTAAGCCTTAAAATATTCACGCTTTAGGCTTTAATCCTTTCTCTTTAATCTTTTATTCTCTTCTGATCTTCACTTCTTTGTTTGATTTTATGTACAAGTGGCTTTCACTGAAGGGCTTTGCTGAGTAACCAATGCTTATGAAACAATTGGTTAAAACATGGAAATTAAGCCTTTATGTCCCTTTTTTCCCTTGATCAGGCCTTTGAGGATTGTCACCCTCATCCTTTGTCACTTTCTATGACTGTGGGATGGATTTTATGGTTACTTCCATGAAACTTGCAACAAACAACCAATCATTATATAAAACTTTCATTTATATGGTTAAACTGCTTCAGAGGGTTCGATGAGGGGTGGAGGAGCAGTGTGGAAGAAGGTGGATGCAAAGAAGTGGATTCCATGGAGGAAACCATGAAAAACATGGTTTAAATTTACTTGTGGTGTGAAACTATGGATAGGCAGTTTTGGAAAACCAGAGATGGTTTTCTCATAGGGTCTAGGTGGTAAGCAGTATTGCACAGGGTGGACGTGATACGGTTGGAGGCTGCTGCATTTTCATTAAAAGCCATCGTTTTCGTGTTGAAAATGGGGTTTAGAGCAGTTATGGAAAAACATGCGTGAAGATGATCGTGGGACATTGGATTGAAAATATCAATGGGTGGAGATAACTATAGAGAAGAAATGAGTGGGGTAAAAGCAGAGGAGCGCTAGCCGTTGGATCAGGATGATCAACGGTCCAGGATGCACCACAATATCGCAAAATGAAATGAATGGCGCAAGCGGATGGGAGAAAGACAATGAGGCGATGAAGCGCTGACCGTCAGATTTAAAATATCAATGGCCCAGATATTTTAATGGAGGAGAATAAAAAGGATGAGGTTGAAATGAAAGAGTAATGTGAGCCATTGGATCGCGAAAATGGATGGCTACGATTGAATCGGGGGATCGGTAATCAACGGATAAGAGGGTCCGGGAAGGAGGTATTTGGAATTGTGATGTGTCAATGGCCGATGGGAAAGAAAAGTGCGATGGATGGAGGACCGTCGGATCAAGATTGAGATCAACAGTGTAGATGTGATCGGGGCTTCGCATATTGGCGGAGGAAAGGGCCAGGGGACAAGGGAACTGGAGTGATGCAATCGAAAGGAGCACAAACCATCCAATATAAGGGAGATCGACGGTGGAGATTTCATCGGGGGATCGGCCATTGGAGGAAGAACATACAAAGGGAACAAGGAAATGGGGAAACCTGGAAGTGCGATGTGATATTAGGATGCGCAGACCGTCTGATCTGGGGAAAAGGAACGGTCCAGATGCGATCGAGGTTCTGCTTCGGAGGTGAATGCTTTTTAAAGGGAAAAAGGTTGTGGGGACTGGCGAAAAGCCGAAATTCTGATGAGCCAATGGGCTGATGGGATGATGGGCTTAGCGCTTGTTCATGGAGCTGGGTCTTGTGGCCTAAAAGGAGCGTAAAAGCTTATACAAAGGTTTTTATGGGTTTTTTAGGTTTTGGGTAAGTAAAAAGGTTTTTTTAAACCAAATAAAAAAGGGGTTAAATGGTTCTAAAGGGGATTTTAGGGAAAATGAGGGTGAATGAGGGAGGAAAGGGGCCTTTTTTATAGGAAAAATGAGTGATATGGGGGTAGCTATGAAGATGAGATGGGGGGATGAAATGATGGAAATGGGGCCTTAGAAAACAATTTTTTCTTTTGAAACGACAAGATTTTGAAGGATTCTTTCGGTGAAGAGACCACTAAGATAGACTCTTGGGATAATGAACATGGAAAGACTTCAAGAACTCACATATTTACAAGAAATTTGTTTCTTGAAGGCCACTAAACTTGTTTTAGCCATCATAGTATATGGAAAATTTATAGATGGCTAATAGTGGCTCCACTTGGGGAGGGTAGCTCCATGGAGGTGTCAAGAATCTCAGAAATTTATCTCTGGAATGTGGACCTGTGATTTTCATTTTGAAAACTTATTTCTCTTTTGATCATGTTGCTTTAAAAATATGATCAGTATTTGTATCAACAAAATGAATATCTCCCAAACCACTACCTACACAACCTACTTTCCTAACATTTTTTCTTCATAAGGTGCACTTGGACTTGCAAACCTTTTGACATCAACATTTTATTCTTTTATTGAAAGAATGAAACTAATCTAAATCTACCCTTATTTCTTCCATGAGTTCAGATTAAACAGTTGGACTCATAAATTCTGTACCTAAGCTACTATCTGTCAGGATTAAGCTCTTTGACAGATTTTATTCTCTATATTCTAAAATAGAAAATTAAAACACAGCCAAACCAAGATTAATCTGTCTGATTTGCTATTGAGACTATGGCATAAAAACAAGCTACTCATAGACTAAAATTTACAGGAAATTGAAACAAAATTGTGAAGGATTAAGATCTGAAAATTACAGGCATCCTTCATTCTTCTCATGACTCAAATTTTGATCTGTTTTGAGTCATCCTTTTTCTTTTCTCTTGGTTCATATTTTGAGCATGTTTGAAACATTTTCCTCTATCTTTAGCTCAAGTTTTAGTCTGATTAGAGCCATTCTTCATCAAACTTATAGGTTCAGGATTTAAGCTTGTTTGAACCTCTGTTTTTCTATCTTAATCTAGTCTACTGATAAGCCAAGTTTAGATAGTTTGGCAAATCTTCTTCACTAACCTATCAGCAGTAAATTTAAATCTATATAGTCATGATTAGGCTGTATGAATAAATAGCAGTGCTCTCTCAAGTAGTGGCATTTAAGCTTTCACACTTTCAGATTTTTCCTTCTTCTTTTTTTGGTATGGGGTTGTACCTTTTTTCTTTTATATCTGCCCTCTTTTTCTCTTTTTCTATTGTTTTTGTATTTTTTATTTTTTTCAAATTCAAAACTAGTGTTATATACAATGAACAAAAAGCTTTGAAACTAAAATATCAGTTAACATAAATAATTTTTGAGAATCCTTCTATTGACAGGACCTCCAAAATATTCAGCTCCATCCAATTCTTGCAAAAAGAATGCATTGTTTCCAATAGCAGATTGAATAAGATAAGGGCCTTGCCATAAATCATCAAATTTTCCATGTTTTCCCTTATCTTCTCTTCTTGAATCTCATTTCAATACTTTGTCACCAATTTGAAAGTTACTTACCTTGGTTCTTTTGTCAAACAACTTCTTGATGTTTTCTTGTAGTTGTTATGCTCTAATGTATACCTCCTCTCTGGTTTGTTGTAGATGTATAGTCTGGTTTATTATTCTTGTCATATCATTATCTTCAGACTGTACTTCTTGGATTAGATTCATGACTGGCACTCCTATATTGGTTGGAAATATTGCCTCTGTTCCATAAACTCGCTGGTAGGGAGACATTCCAATTTATTTTTTAATTGTTAGTCTGTCTGCCCATAATGCATGTACTAGATTTTTGTGCCATGATTTTTTGTTTTCTTCCAACAACTTCTTGATTATGTTCACAAAATTTTTATTTGAGGATTCTGCCAACCCATTACCTTGAGGGTAATAATATGTAGAATGACCCAATATAATCTGATATTTATGACAGAATTCCACCATCTTTTTAGACCCAAATGTAGCAGCATTATCAATTATGATCTTTCTAGGACAACCAAATCTAGACAGTATATGGTTTTCAAGGAATGAAATGATAACTGAGTCTATGGCATTCCTAGAAGGGATGGATTCTATCCATTTGGTAAAATATTTTGTTGCTATGAGGATCCATTTATGTTGGGAAAATTAGGTAGGATGGATTTCCCCAATGAAGTCTAGACCCCACTGCTAAAAAGGAGCTTCAATAGTGATTGGTTGCAGAGGTAAGGGAAGCAGATGTATTTTGCTTTTAAATATTTGGCATTTGTGATAGGAAATGATCATTTTTTGGACATCTTGAAAGAGGGTGGGCCAATAGTAACCAACTCTAAGGATTTTGTTAGCAGTTGACTTCCAATAGAGGTGGCCTCCACATTCTCCTTCATGAAACTCGTGCTTGATATTATTTGCATCATTCTCAGGAAAACATTTAAGCAACAATCCACTAGCATTTTTCCAATATAAACATTTATTCAAAATGCAGTAATTTACAACTTTCAACTTTAAGAATCTTGCCCTTTGTTTTAGAAAAACTAGGAGGGACATTTAGGTTGAGCAAAACATACAAAATATCAGCATACCAAGATGAATTCAGAAAATTATCTTCAGTAAGTGGAGTTTCCAACTCCTCCTGTTCATCTAATGCATTAAAGATGTTTATATCAAGAGCTTGAAAGTTGGAAGCAGTCATAAGTTTTTCTAGTCCTTGACCTTTTATGAGCTTAATGGGCTTGATTTCTAAGTCATATTCTAAATTACAGCAATACACTTTCCTCTCTTTCCATCTATATCTTGGGTCAAGATGTCTTTTACAACTGAATGAGGCACAAATGTTATAATGTGGGAATGTAAAATGTAAAATTTGAAGTCTTTTAAGGCTTTGACTAAGGAAAAGGGTTGTTTTTCCATGATATTGTATAACAGGGTGTATCTCTCTTTACAGTGCACCTTTCTTCTTGTAAAGTTTAATTATATTCAAGGTTAGCTTTAGGAACAACCTAAATCAACGTTCCGATACAAAGTAGAAAATATGAGGAAATCTTTTGTAAAATTAGGTGATAAGAATTGGTGTTTTGGTAAGTGCTTGTTTTACTAGCTCTAATGATTTCTTTGCTTCTAAGGTCCATTTAACTCCTTCTCTTTTAAGCATATTTGTCATGTTTCTAAGGAGTTCAGCTATATTGGGTATGAACCTTCTCAAGAAATTAATCTTCCCAATGAACGATTGAAGTTCCTTGATGTTTCTAGGATGGTTGATTTGTAATATACCATCGATCCTTTTTGGGTCTATCCTTATTCCTTCTTCAGATATGATATGTCCAAGAAGTTTACTTTCTTGGAGACCAAACACTGTTTTCTTTGGATTTAAGGACAACCCATATTTTCTGCATTTCTCAAAGACTTTTCTCAAGTGTATATGTGTTCTTCATATGTTTTTGAATATACAGTTATGTCATCTAAGTAAATCACTTTGAAGTAACCTATTTCTTCTGAGAATAAAATTTCCA
This sequence comes from Pinus albicaulis, assembly GCA_034641835.2. NCBI lineage: Eukaryota > Viridiplantae > Streptophyta > Pinopsida > Pinales > Pinaceae > Pinus > Pinus albicaulis. Next base: position 14,116 of record JAXQQM020089410.1, on the reverse strand, counting down.
TGGCTCTCTGAAATGTGAAACCACCATTCATTAAACCAAAGGGCATTTTCAAATACATGAAAGTACACCATGGAGTAGTAAAGGTTGTTTTAAGTTGATCATCAGGATGTACTAATATCTGATTGTAACCTGAGAAGCCATCCAACAAATAAATTCTTCTAGAACCAACTACCCTTTGTAAGATATGATCCATTTTGGGTAGGGGATAGTTGTCCTTTAATGAGGCTTTGTTTTCTTTTGAGGAGATCGATATTGAAGTTGAATTATCTCTATAATTGAAGATCCTCAATATTTGAAATTCAACCCTGTAGTAGCCCTATGAAGCTTCTTTCAAATGCCATACTTTGATCTGATTTGGATTCTTCAAGGCAAAGTTATGTCCAATCTCCCACAATGACCTAATTTTGGACTGGTTCAATAGAGCGAACTTGTACGACTTGCCACTTGTCACTGTTTCCTCTTGGCTCTGAAATTGATAGACTGAAAACTATAGTTCGTGTACCTGCGGCCACTTTTTACAACAATAATAATTTAAGGGCACAATAATAACAATATGGGGGTTACAAGGGTACAATAATAACAATAAGGGGGTTACACTAACAACAATAAGGGACTATATTATTAATATAGGGACCTAACATAAAGCAATAGGAAGGAAATTCCAGCAAAGTTTTAAATGCATTTTAAACAGAGTTTTAATATGTAATACGTGGGTTATGGTTATGTTAATACGAGTTTAACGATAAGTGCGGGTTAGCACTAAATGCGCTTAACCCCACTTATCACCCACTTAATTTAATATTAAATTCACGCTTATCCATAATTAAGAGCGATTGACTTGGCGGCCCCCTGCCATATTCGGCAGACTTGCACATTTAGTGGAGTTAATTGGTTGATATCTAGATTTAGTGGAGAAAAACTAGGAAAAATTGGTTTTGCCATAACTGAGGCAATTTTCAACAAATTTTGGCTCAAGAAGAGTCATTCTTCATATATTTTGATGTTTTTGAGCCATTGGATCATGTTGCAGAGGCAACAAGAGACTATAAATAACACTTTTTCAAAATTGACGCTAATACAAAGGCCCACACTATGAAGCTGGACCAAGGAGACGTAGCCCAGGAGGGGCGAAATCCTTCATAAAAAACTTTTGTATTTGTACTTATTATTTTTTCTTGCTATTTTTTATTATGCTTCTATTTAGCATTGAGTTTCCATGAATTTAAGTTCATAAAATACACTTAATATCATCAAGTTTAACGAATTATCACTCATAAACACTTGTATAAACCCTTGTATGATAAGAAAACCAAAGCACTTTCATGTTAATTCTAAATTTGGTATTAGCACGCCATTAATTAACAATAAATTTCAGATCAATTTGGTTTCATTGTTTAATGATCTTAACATAGGAAAAGAACTATGCTCATGACCTGTTTCATTTTTTAACGAGGTTGACATAGCAAAAGAACTATCATCATGGCCTATTTCATTTTTTAACAAGGTTGACTCAGAAATAGAACTATCCTCATAGGCACATGTTTCATTTTTTAACGAGGTTGACACAATAAAAAAGAACTACCCTCATAATGCAGTTGGACTAGTCAGTGTGCTTTGGAAAAGACGTAGTCTAATGGAGTCACCATTTAAGTATTTTGATGAGAACCTCAAATGATAAGTTATAACATGTGTTGACGGGTCTTCTCCATGGTTTTGATTGAATTTTGGAATTTCAGAGGGTAATTTATGTGAAATCACTAGCCACCAAGGAGAATAACTGATGGGACCAGCTTGATATTGCACTAAAGATGTGAATAAAGGATCAAGCCATTCAGTAGTCATAAGGGAGGAACCAGATAGGATTTCAGATGATGACATGGGTGAATTCAATGGAAAAAACATTGAAGATGAAGCAACAATAGATGTTGTCGCAGCTGAAAGAAATGGTTTAGTTTGGAATGTTATCTCGGCCATGGTAAAATGACCTAGTGTATACCCTATAGAATCTACGTGAACTCTAAGTGAAACAGAATCAAAAAAAGAAAAGGAAGGTGATTGAGTAAAAGACTCATACAGGTAAAGATCCTACTGAAAATGAGTTGGAGTTAAAGGTATCTCATCTTGTGATATTTCTTCAATCGAAATCAAACCATGTGGAACAAATTTACTGTTAGGCCCAAAGTATATTTCAGGTGGTTGACTGTGTGATATGGGAGACTCAATAGCTATAATAGATTGTGGAGCGACCAATACATGAAAAACTTCCAGTTGTTCGACTTCGGGATCAAGATTTTCTCCACTTAATGAATATATCAATTGAAATATAATTTGATGATAAACCCTATTTCATTGGTATTGGGGATGATGTCTAGTTTGACCAACAACAACTTCCCCCTAAAGCATAATGGGATCCGGATCAACTTCCAGTTGAACAACATCAGGTTCGGGAGGTATGGTCTCACTGATTGGATGGATCATGTCCATAGGTAATTGTGAAGACTTTGTCTCATCAACAGTAGACAAACCAGGATTTGTAGAAACAAATTGTGCCAACTCTAGTATATGGGAAGATGATGCTTCACCTTACGTATTGATAGTATTGGTTTCAATAGAGTGATTTCACCTTCGTTGACCAGGAGTAACTTTTGGTGGTAAAGGTGGTTTCAATGCTAATCTATGCAAACAATGGGGGAAAGGATTTTTTTCTTCCATGATTACTTATTTTTTTTAACAAAAAAACAAAAAAACAAAATAAAAGGGTAATGCTAGGCAAAAGGGTTTACCAAGAAATTATGAACTGCAGAATACCTCCTAGCGAACCAAGAAGTACTGGCAGCCAATCTCCCCGAATGCTATGTTCGGTGTATCACAATTTAAAAGGTGGCTGACTCATTTCACTATGGATGGATAGCACCTAAAATTTGTCCTCCCAAATATACCCGAAGGTACGTGCAGGCCCAAGTCCGTATTAGCACTGTTTGATGCGAAACTGCACAATGAGAGCACCCCTTTATACTTTTTGCACTATAACACCCCCCGATATACCCGAAAGTACGTGGACAAGATATGATATACTTATGTACGTGGAGTGACATATCACACTCGGAATGTATCACAAACAATTAAAGACAACTGCTATGTTTTATGATGACAGAACACGTCTCTACCCTATACCTTCTAAATGTTATCGTTATGGTTCCAATGCTTTGTTAGGTAAATTGAGATAAATTTTAAGCTGACCTTGTTTATCAATTTTCCTTTCAAAGGTTCACCACGATGAAAATCCTAGCTACTGGAGGGAAAGAGAAATCAATTTGAGAGAAAACAAATCAATGAGCACAAACTAAAACTCATATTTCTAGATTGTTCCTTTTGCAAAACACACAAACCACTACATGCAAATGCCGGTTTTTATTTTAAGTTCCTTTAATGTTATGAATGAAGAAAAGAAACTAAGTGCACTAAAGCAATAAAAACAGATGTCTTTTACTTTTGAGAAATGAGGAATACAAACAACAATTTCTCATTTGAAGGAAAAATGATAAATTTGTTAAAATTGGACAACTAGATCCAAACTCCATGTTGTGATGCTCAGATTAAGATGCTAATATTTTTGTTGGATTCCTCTTTCGGAGAGGTGTAAAATCCATATAAAATATATCTTAATCCGATGAGCAGAACATTTATTTTGAATTTATTATTTATAATAAATTATATGTGCATGTCGGCCTTAAGGTTTTGCGCCCCCAGCAGATGTGTCACACACCTCAATGATGGATATAAATACAGCCAAAGTTGGAGAGCATTTCACAACAACTCAACACACATCTTCTTCTCTCATCTGATTTAGTACGAGCTCCTTGGAGGACAATTTCAGCTCACATGTGGGAAGAAGGACGAATCTGTACGGCCAAGAGGAAGGACGAATTTTCTGTAGCTAGGGTTTTCAAGGAAGTTTGACCAGCGTTGACTTTGGTCAACGCATGGTCCAAAAGGGCTGAAAATTGTTGGAGACTTCGATTTTGGGAGGCCGTACACATTGACACAAAAACCGAGGTCAAAGGGTTGACCGAACTTGTTGCTGCGTTGACTTTTATGTTGCTCCCCTTCGTTGACTTTTCTAGACAGCGTTGACTTTTCTGGAGTTGACTTGTGTTGACTCGGTAGCTGATTTGAGGATTGTTGTGACACATTCTGGGTTGGTTGATCAAGGAGAATTTGCTGGTTTAAGCATCCTGTTGACCGCCGTAATGCACCATCACATTTTTCTGTTTCTGGTTTGTCTTCTATAAGATCCACTAATATTTTCTATCAGCATTTTACTTAACTATTTGTGTGATTGCTGTAAGAAAAGTAAAGTTGCATCAAGCATAGAACATCTACAAAAATTTACATTATCGGAGCTGAGGTGAAGACAAGCCCTATCTTTAGCAATCACCATCTGAGAAAATGGATTCCACAATTTATGAATTCAAGGAGAATGACAAGTTGACTGGAAGGGATGACTTCCATGCCTGGAAGATGATATTAGATCTCAAATTGGAAGACCATGATCTCATGGACCATGTACTAGGTAAGATACAAGAACCTCCATCCAATGCTACTGCCGCTGCTAAAAACAAGTATAAAAAGGGGGAGATCAAAGCAAAGCTGATGATCAGGGAATCCATACATAAAAGTCTGGTTGCCTATATATCTGAGCTAGGCACATCCAAGGAGATGTATGATAAATTGATCCTTATGTTCAAAGTAAACAATGTGAACCAAGTGTTATTCCTCAAGAATAAATTGAAGAATCTGAAGAAGGGCCGGGATGAGTCTGTTCAAGCATACTTTCTGAAATTGACCGAAACAAGGAACAATCTGCTGGCTATTGGGGAGACAATAGCCGATCGTGAGATGGTTCTCACCGCACTTGGAGGACTCCCATATGAATGGCAAGTATTCACTACTACCATTCTCAATAATAATACCATTCCTAACTTTGACAAGCTTCTGTCTAGATGTATGCAAGAAGAAACAAGGATGAAGGAATTCGATAATGACAAAAATGTTGCCTATGGTGCTCATTCTCGAAAGAAGAACTCTGGTGGTCCTAAGGACAAAGGAAGAACAAGGGCCCAAGAAAAGAAGGGTAAGTGTTTCACTTGTCATAGGCCTGGTCACTATGCTAGAGAATGTCCCTTCAAGAAGGATTCTCCCGATAGTGATGATAACAACAACAACCGGAGGAATGGGAATCGAAGAAACGACAGATCCAAAGGAAAGAGGAAGGCTCCCTCTGGTGGAAACAATCAACCTTCTAAAAGGTCTAGAAACTCCAGGTATGAGGAGTCTAATGCTGAACTGATAAAAGAAATGAATATATTCTTGTATCTGCTCTCTCTGCTGCATCTCCGCCCGACACTATGGATGTTTGGCTGATAGATAGTGGTGCCTCAAGACACATCACTGGGTTCAAGGAAGCACTCTCTGACATGGTTGAGAAGGATACTAATTTGGAAATTATCCTTGGAGATAATGCCACATATCCCGTGAAAGGGACAGGGACTGTGACCCTCCACTTGTCTCAAGGACAAGTCCTACATTTACAAGATGTACTCTATGTACCAAATTTGAAGAAGAACCTTGTGTCTATATCGGCCATGGAAGACAAAGGGTTCAATGTGACATTCACTGATGGAAAGGTGCATGTGGAAGAAGAGCTTTAAGAAAGCTATCTCGATTGGGTTTAGAGTTGGCACACTCTACCAGGTTGGAGGAAGTCCGCTGAGAGCAATGACATGCGATACTATCCGACAGACTGAACTATGGCACCGGAGGTTTGGACACCTTCATTACAAGGCCCTTCCCGAAGCAAGGAAGGTGGTGACAGGGATGCCCGATTTTGGAAATAATCATGAAGGTGTATGTAAGGGTTGTGCCGAAGGAAAGCATACAAGAGGACCTTTCCCCTCAAGTGTCACAAAGACATCTGATATTTTGCAACTGGTCCATTCTGATCTATCTGGTATGCTACCCGTGACATCCCTGGGAGGATGTTCTTACTATATGACATTCACTGATGACTTCTCCCGCAAAACTTGGATATACTTCTTGAAGAAGAAGGATGAGGCTTTCATGTGGTTCCGTACCTTCAAAGCCTTGGTGGAAAATATGACCGGAAAGAAGATCAAGATTTTGAGGACGGACAATGGCACTGAATATGAGTCAAATGAGTTCAAAGACTTTTGCAGAGAAGCTGGCATTAAGAGGGAGACTACCACTGCATATACTCCTGAGCAGAATGGTGTTGCCGAACGCAAGAATAGGACTATTGTGGAAGCTGCCCGTGCCATGCTATGTGACCAGGGTCTACCAAAGTTTCTGTGGGGAGAAGCTGCAAATACTGCTGTGTACATTCAAAACCGATGCCCTCATTCCGCTTTGGACTCCAAAACTCCCGAAGAGGTTTTTTCTGGTAAGAAACCTGATGTCTCACATTTTAGAATTTTTGGATGTCCTGTCTATTTTCATGTGCCGAAAGAAAAGAGAAGTAAGCTGGATGCTACTGGGAAGAAAGGAATGTTTGTGGGCTACAGTGAGACTTCTAAGGCCTATAGAGTCTATGCACCTGGTCAAAGGGAAGTAGAGATAAGCCATGATGTCACTTTTGACGAAGATGCTTCCCTGAAGAAAGTAGTAGATCTTCCAAGATCTGAAGAAAATCATGAAGAAAGGCCTGGAAATCAAGAAGAACCGTAGGATGAGACAATGCCTGATATTGAAGGACCAATGGACCCTATTGATCCATCTCCTTCACTGGGAAAGAGACCATCATGGCTCAGGGACACCCTCGAAGATGCTGAGGGACATGCTACCCCAAGGGGGACATTCCGAGAAAGCAAGAAGCCGTGTAGATACCAAGGGTATCTAGTTGCCATGAGTACTATTATACAATCTGAACCTGGATCTTTTGAGGAAGACGTAAAGCATCAAGTCTGGAAGGATGCTATGCACGAAGAATATGAGTCCATAATGATGGATGATGTCTGGGATGTGGTTCTGAGACCGAAGGACAAATTAGTTGTCACCATGAAATGGCTCTACAAGATCAAACATGGATTTGATGGGAGTGCTGAAAAGTTCAAGGCAAGATTTTTTGCCCGTGGCTTTTCTCAAAAAGAAGGAATAGATTATGATGACATATTTGCACCTGTGGCACGATATACCACCATTCCATCAATCGTAGCCCTTGCTGCTACGCAAGGATGGAGTCTTCATCAGATGGATGTCAAGACCGCTTTTCTGCATGGTGCAATAAAAGAAGAGGTGTATGTAGAACAACCTCTGGGATTTGAAGTTCAGGATCGAGACACTCATGTCTGCAGGTTGAAGAAAGCCCTTTATGGGTTAAAGCAAGCACCCAGAGCTTGGTACGAGAGGATGGATAGTTACTTGATGAAGCTGGGCTTCACTCGAAGTAATGCTGATCCGAACCTTTACTTTAAGGTTGTGCAGGGGAAGCCTCTCATTCTAGTGCTGTATGTGGATGACCTCTTCCTGATAGGTGCTGACCCTCTCATTCATCAATGTAAGAGGGAGCTCGCTGCTGAGTTCGAGATGAAGGACCTAGGACTGATGCACTACTTCCTAGGCCTGGAGGTCTGGCAGAGACCTGGAGAGATTTTCCTTTCTCGAGGAAAATACATTGTGAAACTTCTAGAGAGATTTGGTATGGTGGACTGCAAGTCCGTGTCAACACCGATGGAACTCAACTTCAAGAAGTTGAGTGGCAGCGCTGCTGGGCCTATCTTGGCAAATCCTACTGAGTATCGTCAACTCATAGGAGCTTTGATGTTCTTAGTGAACACCCGACCGGATATATGTTTTGCAGTGAACACTTTGAGTCAACAGATGGTTGAGCCTCATCATTTTCACTGGGTTGGTGCCAAGAATCTTCTGAGATATCTTCGGGGCACGATAAACCATGGGCTGAGATACACTGTCGGGAGTGTGACACTCCATGGATATACTGATGCCGATTGGGCTGGCAGTGTGGTGGATCGTAAGAGCACATCGGGATGCTGCTTCAATCTTGGTTCTGCTTCGATCTCATGGATGAGCAGGAAGCAGAAGTCGGTGGCTTTGAGCACCGCAGAGGCCGAATACATTGCAACAAGTATGGCCTGTTGTGAAGCAGTTTGGTTGCGAAAGCTCTTTAGTGAGTTGTTTGGACATGTGCTAGATACCACCGTGATACTCTGTGATAACCAGAGTGGGATTCGCATGACCGAGAATCCTGTGTTCCACGACCGATCCAAGCATATTGATATCGGGTATCATTTCATCCGGGATATGGTACAGCGAGGCGCCGTAAGGCTCGATCATATAGGAACTGATGAGCAGGTCGCGGATATTCTCACTAAGCCCCTAGGGAAGGTCAAGTTCCTAACCTTCCGTGAGAATCTTGGTATCGTGGAACGACCCTATGATGTGGGTCCCGTTGGACAATGAGCTCTGAGAGCTCTGGGGGGCTTTGGGGATAGCTTCTCGGAGCTATAAGCACTCACGGGGCTAGGCTTGCCAAACCTTGTGGTGCTTCTGCCCCACCGTTGTGATTATTGAGTTGGTTCACCTCTCATTTATCTGTGCCCCATATGCATCCTACCCATTGAGTTCAAGGCTCATGGGAAGTACCTCTCATTTGGCCAATGAGGTGGGAAAGGCTAGAGACTAGTAGCAAATACTGATGGATGCATCAGAGATTGCCGTACTCTCTATCTAGGATGGCATGGTCCAACCACTTGATCTGGGATCAAGTTTAGTGAGGTCTGGGACCTCTGCTTGACTTCGGGTCAGATGAACCAGCTTTGGGTTGGTTGGAGACTCTTTGTGAGTCTGATAGAGGTTTCAAACCTCTGGGCTGAATATGTCAGCCGGGGGATGATTTCTTTGTGACTGACCCACTTCTGTTCTGAAATAAAGAGGCCAGCAAAGCAAGTTACGGCGGGATGACGCACGATGTTTGATTGCACTGATGGATGGAGTTCTCCCTAGTTGAGAGGGAGTGTTAAAATTGGACAACTAGATCCAAACTCCATGTTGTGATGCTCAGATTAAGATGCTAATATTTTTGCTGGATTCCTCTTTCGGAGAGGTGTAAAATCCATATAAAATATATCTTAATCCAGTGAGCAGAACATTTATTTTGAATCTATTATTTATAATAAATTATATGTGCAGGTCGGCCTTAAGGTTTTTCACCCCCAGTAGATGTGTCACACACCTCAATGATGGATATAAATATAGCCAAAGGTTGAGAGCATTTCACAACAACTCAACACACATCTTCTTCTCTCATCTGATTTAGTACGAGCTCCTTGGAGGACAATTTCAGCTCACACATGGGAAGAAGGACGAATATGTACGGCCAAGAGGAAGGACGAATTTTCTGCAGCTAGGGTTTTCAAGGAAGTTTGACTAGCATTGAATTTGGTCAACGCATGGTCCAAAAGGGCTGAAAATTGTTGGAGACTTTGATTTTGGGAGGCCATACACATTGGCACAGAAACCGAGGTCAAAGGGTTGACCGAACTTGTTGCTGCGTTGAATTTTATGTTTCTTCCCTGCGTTGACTTTTCTGGATAGTGTTGACTTTTCTTGACTCGGTAGCTGATTTGAAGATTGTTGTGACACATTCTGGGTTGGCTGATCAAGGAGACTTTGCTGGTTGAAGCATCCTGTTGACCACCGTACCGCACCATCACATTTTTCTGTTTCTGCTTTTTCTTCTATAAGATCCACTGATATGTTCTATCAGCATTTTACTTAACTATTTGTGTGATTACTATAAGAAAAGTAAAGTTGCATCAAGCATAGAACATCTACAAAAATTTACAAAATTTAACAACAATTTCTCTATGAGGAAACGAAGAATTTACAACAAATTCCTTTTCAAAAGCAAATGGATCTAAAGCGACAATGAAAATACTTTGAAATTAATTCTTCAATGATAAATAAAAGAGCTTTAAACAAACATTGAAAAAAATATTCTTTCAAAGGAGGAAGAGGTAAATAGGTTCACTGGTCAATATGAGGTTTGGGCTTTTGAAAACAAACTGAAACAAATTGGAAAGACAAATTCAAGGGAAGTTGGATGGTTTCAGGAGGCAATGCAGTCTCTAAAGAGAGATAGTGCTTTGCAATGCAGGCCTGAAAGGGATACAATGCTATGCAAAGCACTGTGTCCTATCCAAGAGTGCATTGGGCGTAGTGTATAAGGAAAAACAAAAGTGTTTAACGCACTTCTTTTGAAAATTTGGATTTCAAAAAGCCTAATATTTGTGAGTAACACCTACTAGGTGAATAAACAGAGAAAATTAGAGGCTAAAACACCTATGATAAAGAGTAATCTCCCCAGCGGAGTCGCCAATTTGTTATGCGGAATTATGAATTACGGATAAATCATTCTTCCCTAGACAGGTGCTAATCTAGAACAACAAGTCAAAGACTTTACAACTATCTTTCCTAACTATAAACATACACACAGAATGAAACAAGAAGCTTACTTGGAGTCCAAGCGCTTCCAAAATCTCCTTCTGTCGTTTTTGATGTAGCTTCAAATTCCAGCTGGCTGTGCAAAATATTTCCTGCAAGAATATACAGTAAACAACAAGAGATAAAAATAATACAGATGTCTATTTAAAATATTTAACTAAATCAATAAAGCACAAACCATATACATCAAATAAGAAATCATGATATGGAGAATCAAAGCTTATATAGATGCATATAGGGAAAGATAAGCAGTAATATTTATTAATGGTAGAAGGGGAGGTTACAACCCAGTGATTGATTTAGTGTCACCATCTCCAACAACATCCCAGCCTCATCACAATACAGATATCTCCAGCAATATGTCACTCAAATCAACTCCTCAATTGAAATTCCACCATCATTTCTCTACTCAAATTCTTCCTTATCAAACACTAAGATTTGTGCTCAATTTATAGAAGAGCTGAAGGTAGTTTTAAAATCAATGACTTTCCAATAATAGGTAAGAGATGTTCCCAATCTTGTAGATGTCAAATGGACACTTGCATGTGAAGCTTGACACATGTGAACTCTTCTAGAAGGCACTGGCCAAGTGGAGATTTCGGAACAATGAGAATTTTGCTCCCAATGTGACCAACGCACCTGTGAATGTCGGGAAGTGCTTTGCAGAGCAACCTTGCATGGGGCTACCTACATATGCAACGCACTTAGTCCCTTGAGAGGCAGGGTTGGTGAGCTCTCATATGATATATTATAAACTTCAAATCTTGGAAACCTTTGCAGATGAAAGTCTTAAATGATTTGTCTTAGGTCATGTAGCAACTGAAATTATAGGGGATGATAGACCCTATTCATTGGTCTTTGAGATGCTATCCAGTTAACCAGGTCGTGAGGGACATGAGCATGTTAGTTGGATGCTATAGGGTTTGGTACTTGAATAGAAGATGTTTCTAGTAAAATAATTTCTATAACTCCATATTGTTCTAGGAAATACTACTGATTTGGTAGCAATCTTAAGTTTTTCTTAGGAGCTAATGAAATATTGAATTTTCTTACTCATATTGACCTCCTTTCAGAATTTTTTTTGGGCTACATAGAAATATGGTTTACTATTTTAATAACATGGAGAAACTAATAAATTGGTAATTCTAGAGTGGCAAAAATATTGCACCGGTTCCTCCTTTAGATTCCTTCTTGGAGGATAATATAAAGATAAATCAATGAATTTCTTCGAGGGGTGAATTAGATCTCTACCAAATTCTTTTGGAAATGTCCTCCACTATGGGAAAGAATCACATCCATATTAAGGTAAGACTCAAATAACTAAATATTCCACATCCATTCAAACCATAAAGGAATTTTTTGGCCTTAAGACCGCATTAGTCTCGAATACCACCAAATTTAATTCCTTAAATCCCTTGGGACATAAAAGCCACAACAATCACTTTGTATATTTAAAAATTTAAAAGGGTCAATTTGGCTCTCTCAGATATTAAGGCCTAGATTCAAAATTGCTTTCTAAATGAGGGCATGGGTATTCTTCCTAAACAAAAAAAATTACATTTGAATAATTGGAGAAACATATTCAAAAAAATTTACATTTGAAGAACTGGAGAAACATATTAGAAAAAAGAAAAAAAAAATGAAAACTAGGGAATTATGATTTCATTTAATGATTGAAATTACATTTTTTTCCATTACTATGCCAATCATAATAAGGAGGCTATAAACTCCATTAAGACCATCAACAAATCTAATGGAACACAAACTACCTCTTTTGAAGATAGATTTCATGAATGTGTCTCCTACTTCTGAAGATCGTTTATAGAAAACTCTAAAGTTGTGTCGAAGCCCCTAATCCTAGCTTCAAAATTGGGGAAAACCACCCGGTCTGGACCTTAGTACATCTCCTTTTCCGTTTGGGATGGTGGCTCCGACTGGATAATATTAGGTCCAGTTACCTTTTCCCTTTTTGCTATTGGTTTAAGATGTGTCTCTAGTTTCCAATAGACGAGAATATCAAGTCGATTCTTCTGATTGGTTAGGTAAGAGAATGACCCTTAAGATGTTTTTAATGATACAACCAAACTACCACTAAGATCCACCCCAAAGTTAATCTAGGCTAGACTTTAAGAGTTAATCTATCCATAACATGGTAAGTTATTTTATGTAATATTGATCATAAATCTAATGCAATCTATAACTTGTATTAATTATATTAAATCTATGTTAATATTAATATGAAATGTATATATTTAACTAAAACATAAACTAATTATTAATTAAATCTAATAATATCATTATTATATTTAATTAGATTGATTCTAAGAAATATTAAATCTATTTAGATCTAAACCTTTATAATTTTATTGATAGTGAAAAGAAATTACTAATTATCACTAACTTGTAAAAGTTAAATTTTATAATTAGATTTATCAAAAACTAATTTAAGCAATCTTTAAAAAAGAATCAAACTAATATATACAAAATGTATAATTACAACTCTTTTTATTGATCTATTAATGATGTAAAATTAAAGATTTAGATCAATACAAAAAGTTTGACTAAACCATGAGTGTGTGTGTTTAAAGAGGCCTTGTTGCGTAATTAAGCTATAAATACAAAACTAATTTAAATCCTATCTCAGACTAAAAAGGGATAATTATATCTTAGAGAAATTTGAGTAAAATAGGGGGAATAACTAATGCAATTCATCACGAAAATTTTGTATTAATTGAAGAAAAAAAATTCACGTTAATCAATACAAGTGAAAACAAAAATAAAACTTGTAAATGATTAATAAATAATTATCAACCACCACAGTAATACTTGAATGAATTAGAATTTTAGAATTTTATTTCGATCTGGTTTTGTCTTGCAAAGATAGCTTTAACAAGACTTTGATAGTAAAATATTAATGACACAACAATAATGTATGATAGATAGCTTTAACAAGACTTTGATAGTAAAATATTAATGACACAACAATAATGTATGATATCAAAGAAAAATAATACTTTCTGGAATTTGAGATCAAAACAAAAATGAAATTTTAATAGTAAGAAAATAATCCTTTGTAATAGTACACAATAACGAGAATAAATTAAAACCATATTAAAATCCCATTACGACAGTGTTGAGCGCAGCTGTAACCTTGAATAAAAGTACCCTCAATAATGCTAAGCCACTTTATAACATAATCATAGATTCTCTACAATCTCAACAACTAAACACTCTGCAATAATGCAAAAGCACAAATTGATCAATTACAAAGAAATCCCTTGTGCTGGATCATAACCCTAGTAGAATGGTTATCTTATAATGGCTATCCTCTTGGTCCTGTAAAGTCTCTTTCCAGCCTCATTTTTTAAATTTTATTCATGTTTCTTATATATCCAAACAAATTAATTTGTTTTCTTCTCCTTGAGCTAAGGCTTCAAATCCTCCATTATTCTTCATCTTTAGATTCCATGATTTTTTATTTATATAAAAAAATAAAAGCTTTTTTAAATCAAATCTAAAAACTCAATTAAAATATAAAACTTAACTTAAAACCTATTATTCTAACGTATAAGAGTTC
>JAXQQM020073543.1:0-97856 GCA_034641835.2 Pinus albicaulis | reverse complement strand
CGGAATTTGCGAGGTCTTCCAACATGAGATTTACGAGCTCGGGTATAGTACTAGCGATGGCACCGTTACGGGTGATGTTCTCGAGCGGAGTTCTAGTATGGGCAAGGTATTCCATGATTGGAGTGAACCGTAAATGGTTGACAAGATCTCGGGCAGCTGGGCGTAAGGCTCTCAGCTGCTCCCTAGTGATTTCATAATATCGAAGCTCCCTCCCTGGAATATCTTCTGGAAGGGGAGGGTTAGTTTCATTGTTTATGACCTCCCCTTGGGGAGTTTGTGATGGGATGTTTGTTGTGTGCTGGGAGGCTGCCATTCAGGCCCTCCTTCTAGCGCCAATTCTGTTGACAGGAAAATTTGTACGGCCAACAGTAGGGGATCTCCCCAGTAGAAAGTCCCAATTAGACCTTAAACCGTTTGGAGTAGGGATCCCGTCCGGAGTGTGGGTCCGGCTACCACTTAAGATGACTTCTCTTCGGTCTCAAAAGAACCTGTTTGAACCTGCAGACATACACTCATTCACCTGATATAGAATACGAGATTAACGTGTTAAACATGAATCAAACACTATGTGTAGCAAGATTATAGACAAAGCACATACACCTCAAGAGATGTCATTAGCAACACATATTTTGTAGGGTAATTGCTTGTATGGTAGTCTGATCACAAAAGAAATAGTTCTTTATGATAAGATACCTCTCCACTTTCTGAAAGATGAAACGAAACGCTAACAAAATAGTTCATTAACATTCATTAATAGAACAGATAATAAAATGAGCATCATTGATACAACACGGATAGCCATGGCATATAAACGATATCATGAAAAGAGCAGCTTCATTAATCATAAGATATTCTGAAACTGTTGAAGGAAATACACAAAGTGTTTATACAGCAAAACACATCACAACCATAGGGTATTTTAACAAGATTCTATATTCATATGCTCAAGTGTCAGATCTTTAAATACAATGCTTGTAGCTCCTGAGTTTTCCCAAAAAGAAAAGCCCTTTTACAATGTCCCGTAGGAGTATTTATAATGCCAAAATTTGTCCGTTGGGTTTCCTTGACTGTTCGCCTTCTTGACCTTTGGGTTACCTTGCGACCCACTCCTTCTGCGACCTGGGTAGGTGATGCGACCTGCGACCTAGGTAGGAGATGCGACCTGCGACCTAGGTAGGAGATGCGACCTGCGACCTGTCCTGTTGGTGTGATTTGCGACCTGGTTCTTCTTGCTGCTCAGGACTTGCTGCTGCCGGGACGCGAAATGTTAATGTCAGGGATGTCAACCTGTTGTTCCCTGAGGAAATCCTGCCATGCTTGGTATTCTGCCGCTATGGGGGACACCAGAGGTACCTCCTCTTTCAGACTATGCACACATTCAAAAGCGTTTGGTACTAAGGTCTCCCTTTTCTGTCCGATCTGATTTGAGAGCGACACAAGCTTGCTATAAATCCGCGCTGGAGCGGCGATGAATTGACTGAGATGCTCTTGAGATGCGGAAGGATCTGGATCAGCTGCGGCCTGCTTGATAGGTTGCAAGAATGTTTGAATATCCTGGTTTACTTGTTCCCAGGTTTTCTCCTCTTCTAATGCTCCAAGCGATGGGATGTGATGCAGCGTATGCATTGAGTCAATACCACTAATCAGGTGGTCGTACGAGGACATCACTTTGTCCAGGTCTTTAGACAATTTGTCTCCAGATTGCATCGCTATGCGGAGTTGAACTTTTTCATCCTGCATGTGGATCCAGTCCCTCTTAGGCAAATTTTCAGGTGCCTGAGGGTACTGTATGGTCCAACCCATCATCCTGTCCAAAGCCTGTGAAGCCTCTTTGAGCTGATCTTGTCTTTGCCTAGTTTCCATTCGTGCTCTTGCCAGAGGAGCGACTGTTTGTTTGATGGTGAACATTTCACCATATACCTGTCTCATAGTCATTTCCAACACCTCACACTCCTTGAAAATGGCAAGCGAGACTTCATTTGCTGGTAGAGCTTGGTTTCGAAGTTGCTGAACTTCTTCTTGCAATTCTACTTTCTCCTGCTCTGCTATCTTTTCGCGTTGCTCAGCTGCGTGCAGTCTGTTTTGTAGAGATACTATTTCTCTACTCATCCGGGTTACATTCTCTTCCGTAGCCGCAGCGAAGGCAGTACCTGCTGACGCTATCATTACCGGATTAGTCCTGGTATCCAAAACTATATCCTTGCCTGTGGATACTGCAGATGATGCAGAGGGACTATGTGCCAACGACCTCCTCTTCTCTTGACGGATTTTGAACGAAAACTGATCAAATGTGAGTCTGGTCAGGTCGAACACATCTTCTTCCTGTCTCTGGGGTGATCTAACATCAGAGAGTTTTGTACGGCCCTGAGGTATGTCGAGAGGAGTTACCTCAAGATCGTCGAGCATGTCATCCTCTCTTTCCTCTGTGTTCTTCTCCTCTTCTTCCCTCCTCTGTCGTTCAGCTTCTGCTGCTGCTTCTATTTCGGCTCTCTTCCTCTGTTCAGCTGCAGCAGCCTGCTCGGCTTTCTTTTGGCGTTCAGCCTCTGCCCTGTCCAGCTCTGCCTTAAGCACCTGTTCCGCTGCAGCTTGTGCCTCTTTGTCTTCCTTTTCTTTCCTGGCCTCTTTGGCCAGCTTCTTCTTTTGTGTTGCTTTTGCACTCTTTTGGCGCGCCTCCTCATCTTCTTTTAGCTTTTTCTCCCTTTCTTGCTGGGCTTTTGCCTCTGCTTCCTTTTGTTTGATGGATGGAGTTAGCCCTGTGTTGATTCGGGATTTCTTGAGTATGGATGAAGAGGCACCTCCTAAATGACGTCTTCTGTCTTCTAAGTTCTGATCATCTGAGTCTTCCTGGACCACGTCAATTCCCGGAGCAAGTTGTCTTTCAGCATTATACCAGTTTCTTCTCTCATCTTCCGCTGGGCGCTCAAGATGCTGATAAGTCCATTTGAGGTTGGCTCTCCGGCAGTGTTCAGGGACTAATCTCTCTGGGTCATAGTTTCGGTGTTCAAGTGCCCCCAGCTGATAACTTCTCATTGCTTCTGCCTCTGCTAGTACTTCCTTGAAGTCTTTAACTGTGAATGCACCAATAGTGAGGGGCAGAGTGGGCCATGGCTTCTTTTTGCCCTTAGACAGGATGTTGGAGAATCCATGTGACATCTGAAAGCACACCTCCTGCATCAGCATTTTGTCCGTCACGAAGCAAGGCATAGCATGTGGCGTTTTGTAAGTTCCAAAGACTCGGATGAAGGTGTACCCAGGGAAAGGGAACCAGTGCGCCACTTTAACCAGAGTCTCCTTGGCCCGCCATGACATGCAAGGGGCGTCTTGGCCAAATAAATGTCTGTACAGAGAAGGAACAAATACTTGGGAGATCTGATCTATATCCTGTTTGTATTTGGACTCCCAAAATACCTTGAGTTGTAGATGGATTGCGCGTGTGTTCTCGGAGTCCTAGTTGTGCTCCCATCCATCAAACTCTACTCGGGCGCAAACCGCATCTAGTAGGTATGAAGCCATGTAAAATTCAGCAGGCATTCCTTCGTCCGGGGCCAATGCCGAGTTCAAGTTGGTCTGCATCGACGTCATCAGTATGCCGGCCCAGTTAAAATGGGTGCCCTGTGTTGTCATATACTCCATAATAGTGGCCCAACTGCCGTTGAAAGTGGAGCAATCTGGGCGCCCGTAAAGCCTGCAGAGCATGGCAGCAACCAATTTGTAAACTTTTCTTAGGCTCGCCACTGGGTATTCCTGGTTCTTTTTTAACTTGAACTTCTCGGGCTCCTCCCACCATTGTTTAATAGTATCAACTATCGGGACGGCGTGAGTAGCAGCCCATTCTCGAGTGAAATGCTGGTTTGGGCGAGGCAGTGAATAATAAACGTGTGCATCCGAGCCTACCAGCGTAGTAAAAGCTCTGCCTTGGGAATCCCTGATCACAAAATTTTCGGGGTCTGTCTTTTGTATGATCCAGTCTATGATCTCCGGACATGGGAATATGGCCGGATGCGCTCCTGCCAGATGTAGTTTGGACCTCTTTACCGCCAAGTATACTTCTCGGTCTGGGAGATCTTCTGGAAATTCTTCTGGCAGTTTGGCGAACTCCTGATAAATCTGGTACCATCTCATGCTGTCGTCTTTCGAAAAAGTACATAATGTATCTCGAAATATTGGGGGTGGGGACACCACCACCAACTCATCAATCTCTTCCACTATTCTCTTTTCCTTTCTCCGAGATAGCGGGGGCGCCATGTCACTAGAATCTGAGAGCACAGGTATGCACTCTATGTCTTCACCTGTCAAATTCAGAAAGGAGTCCCACGATAAGAACTTCATGGCGATAAAAACCAGTTACAATTTAGTGATGAAACCTAACTGCGTTAATGCAAAACTGGACTGGTGAGTCGCTGGGTCGCGGATAACACAAACAAGGCCCGGGCGCGACCTTGCGACCTTGCGACCCGGCGACCTGAGGTCGCTGGGTCGCTAGGTCGCAGATCTACGCAAATAATGGAAAGTGCGACCTAGCGACCTGGCGACTAGGTCGTTGGGTCGCAGGGTCGCAAATCCCGAAAACTAGAGAGAATGCGACTCTGCGACCTCGCGACTAGGTCGCTGGGTCGCAGGTCGCAGACTGGCTTGCCGGGGGTTTGGTGCGCGCGGCCTTGAACTTTTTTGCCCCCCTTTTCTTGGGAATTTGCAAGGTTTCTGGGCCCAGGGAGAGCTGTGGCATGATTTTAAATGTAAAGGGATGATGCCATGGGGTGAAACAGCAAACAGTGAGGTTTTGGGCAATTTATGCAATATGTAATTTGCAAAACCTCAGAAAACATTAAAGCATGGCCAAAAGACAATTTAAAGGCTACATGGGAGATGGGTTTAGTAAGAAAATCATTAAAACGGAAACAGCAGGAAGAAATGGCAACTTACCCGGGAAAAACTCGTCAGTTGAGCTGCTGCGAGGTTTTACAAATAGCTGAAATGCGACCTCGCGAATTTCTTTTATAGAAATTCGTGACGCATGGGCAATTAATGCAGTCGCCAGGTCGCAGATTTTTCAAACTTTGAGTTTTGGCGCACCGCTTTACCTTTACACTGGCGAATGGGTCAGCTGTCAAGAAGGTCGCCAAGTCGTGCGATTTTCTGAAAGTTACCAACTATGACCGTTTAATTGGCGACTGCTGAATTTAGGTCGCTAGGTCGCATAATGATTATGTTTAGATATACCGTTAATTAAGCACTAGATTCTCTAAGTTTTTAGGTCGCTAAAGGCATATGAATTGTTTACTTTTGCGACTTAGTGACCTAGTAATTTCTCTTTGTTTCTAAGGGGCTCCGAAAATTTGAAATGGTAGTCAAAATTTTGGAGGGTGTTGTAGAGACTGCAACAAGATCGTAGAATAAGATGATTTTAGTATTATCTGTCTTTATGAATTGCATTCTCCTTCTAGCATAACGAAGTGTTTGACCATCGAACAATATTGATTAATTAATTCATAAAGAGAACTCCATTGAAAAATTAATTAATTACTTCTTCGACGAGTTATTTAATTCACTTCAATTATACTTCTATTCTATTATTGCTTATTTAGCTAGACTGTTGATTTAATTCGATTCCATTATTGATTAGCTTAGTTATCTTGTTGTTCCATTACTGCTCAGCTAGTTATACTGTTGTTCCATTATTTCTTAGTTAGCTAGACTATTGATTGAATTAGATTCCATTATTGATTAGCTTAGTTAAACTATTGTTCCATTCAATTCCATCACTGTTCAGTTGATTGTCGAATTCAATTCAATTTTTTCTTGGTTTATCTAGATTGTTGTCCAGTTCAGTTAAGTTGTTGTTTAATTCCATTGCTTAAACAAAAATTCCTGTTGCTCAATCCTAGGTTAGAAACCTATCCAAGTCACCCCTCATAGGATAAGAAAGTTCATGAAGTTAGCAAATTCTTCCTCATAATTGAAAAGGAACATCTGTTAGACAAACTCACTCGCATATATTGTGCCGACACTCTTGGAATAAAAAGACTTACACCGAGTTGATACTTAAATGAGGAAGAACTAGAGTTTTCAATAAAAAGTCACCTCTATTAGAACCAAAATTTTTGCACTGTTTCCAGAGAGAGTGTTAAGAGTCATCCCCTTTATTCATCTTTCTCCATTGCTGTGAAGAATTGGGTATTGAAAACAAGAGGCAAGAACCTGCGTACCGGCAAGCAACATGCTTTTCCTTTAGCCCGCTCACCAGCAAGTTGTACAAAGAACTGTAGGATAGGTGCTCTTGTTTTATGTCTAGGAAGAAAAATATATAAACAATATGAAATCATTCACAACCATATTCACAACCCAGAGAACCCGGTGATCCTTCGGAGAACAACATATATAGATGAAATCATTAGGAAAGTTGAATCTTAGGCATCTATAGGACCCACAACTATTTCCATTCAAGGTCCTAATGCACTCCTTTAGGTAGTAGCCTTACCATATGTAGCCTACGCTGAGATTCACTGCGAGACAGAGGGGTCTGAGCAAAGCCTGTAGACTATCATTCAAAGAGGCATTGACCCTTCAAAAGAGGGAGTCTCTTGCAACCTGCAAGAAGGATGGGGAGAAACTAGTGGAGGAATTCACATAGAGATATCAGAACCTAAGTCCCCTAAAGAAGTGATCAAAACAGAAGTTCTTAGAATCCTATGCCAGGGAAGCACTATAAAATCCCCACTGCATTCACCTCCCAAGCCTATTAAAATCTCTCCTCCCGATCAAGAAGTTCCCGAAGATTTCTGGCACCTCTTTGGTCAGATGGAAAATAATCAAAATCAGAATCAGAGGTAGACATCAACATTATAATACCCTATTGTTGATCATGCTGCTAATGCCCCTATGAAAGCCATTCCCTTTCACAACATCCACACCTTTCATGGTTTAATCATAGAAGATCCTGATGCATTACTCTTTGAATTTGATGTCTTATGCAGAGGATATGACTATACCACCGATCCCCTACAACTAAAACTATTTCCCTCTACCTTAAAAGGAACTGCACTCTGCTAGTTCATGGGATTAGGAGGGGGAACTATAAATAATTGGGACCAAATGAAGAATACTTTTCCTACCAAATACGAAGACTGTTGTCGAACCCAAGATCTAAAAGATGAAATCTTTAACATGTCTGCAAAAGACAATGAAACATTAGAGGAATACATAGAAACATTTCAATACAATTTACAAATATCCCCATATACCACATTATCCAAGGACATTTTAAAAGCCATAATGCTTAAAGGGATGAAGGAAGACTGAGTTGAAATGATTAACATTATCGGGAAGGGATATATTTATCAGGAAGAATATGACGAGATTATCTCCTTATGTATTAGATGATCCCGGGGTAGCTCACGCAATAGACCTGTTGGGCATGATTCTATGAAGAAGGATCTTAAGCAGACCAATGGGAATGTAACTAGAGCAGAATTTGGAAATCTGTTAGAAAATTTCAAGACTGACATCCTGTGTACTTTGAAAACGCAACTTGATGTTTTACAAGCCAAGCAAAAACAAGCTATAGCCGAAAAAAACCTGGCCATCCTTTTCCCAAGATGTCGAAAGAAGCACAACCAGAGAGAGTGTCCTTTAGACATGGTCTGGACTTGTGCTTTATGCACTAAGGATCATGCTACGGACTAGTGTATTTCACTTCCCGGGCTGAAAGCCGTCTACAAAGAAGCAAAAGAAAAAATAGAGCCAGTATATTTAATGAATAAACGTCAGCAATGGAAAGCACAACCTAGCATACCACAAGACTTGCCTCAATACTTCCTGTTGTCGTAGTTCAGCTAGAAAAACCTTGCAACAACTTGGAAGACTCAAAAACCCTTCCAAAATTGGCCAAACCAAGAATTTCCTATGGCACCTTGGCCTACGCAGCCTCCATCAGGGAGTAATTGGAAAAAATTCCCTAGTTCTCCCCCTTATTCGCAGAATTTCCCATTTCAAAACCAATGGCCAAACCATCCTACTCAAAGCACCAACTAGAACTGGTAGTGACCTACAGGGATCGCCAATCTACTGATAGAAGTAGGAACCCAAAAATCACCAGATCCCTACCTAATTCAGCATAATCAATACCCTGCCATACGCCCTCAATTTGTAGCCCAACCCAATCCTAACCCCAATAATAGACCAGTTCAACTAATTCAGATCATAGAAAATTCAGAACTTATTGACGAACAGAAACAATGCAACGAATTAAGGTTAGGACCAGGACATACCATATTAACCATAGAGGCCACAACTCCACCGCAGTCCCAAGTTGAAACATCCACAGAGCCTAGCCTAACGAATATAACAGAAACAAGTAAAGATAAGGAAACAATTGATCAACAAAGACCTGAAAAACTCAGGGTGACCCCGCCTCCATTTCCTGAGAGATTAAACCTACCTAGACCTATAACCATTCCAGATTTTGACATCCTAGGGGAATTAAGAAACCTTTGTATCAAAATTCCTCTTCTCCAGGCCATCTAAGACATTCCCATCTAAGAAAAGACAATCAAAGATTTATGTGGAAAAAAAAAAATTAAGAAAACAATGGTTGCACCCACCGTTCATGTGGTACGAATGCTATCTGACTTGCTATTAGGTATGGAATCACCTATAAAATATGAAGACCCAAGAAACCCCATTGTAACCATGAAAATTCTTTGACACTTATTTCCAAACACATTGGTTGACCTAGGGGCAACCATTAACATCATAACTACAGGATCTTGCAAAAAATTGGGCATATCAGCTTTAGATCCTACAACCACACTTCTGGAACTAGCTGACTTTGAGACTCAACATAGCTCCACAACCATTGTTCGTAAAAATATACCTATTGAGATCGAACCAGGAAAGGTTCTGAATATTAATGGCAGCTTGGATGACAACCAAAAGCAGAAACTCATAAAAGTCCTCTAGAAGCACCAAGGTGCATTTGCGTGGGACTAAAAAGACATGAGGGGCTTGGACCCACAACTGTGAACACACCACATCTATACTAATAGGTAAATGCACGCTGCTAGACAACCCCAAAAAAGACAAAACCCACATTTAAAAGAGATTGTAAAAGAAGAGCTCCAAAAACTTTTATATGTAAATTTCATTTATCCTATCTCAGATAGAAAATGGGTCTCCCCTTTGGTGTTCATCCCTAAAAAGAATGGGAAGTGGAGAATCTACGTATATTATAGATAATTAAATAAAGAAACTTAGAAAGACCATTTCCCCCTTCCCTTCATTGACCAAGTCCTTGACACATTAGCTGGGAAACGGTTTTTTTCTTTTCTTGACGGATTTAGTGGATACAGTCAAATCCAAATAGCTCCCGAAGACCAAGATAAGACAGCCATTACCTACCCATGGGGCACTTTCTCTTACAGATTTTTACCGTTTGGATTATGTAATGCCCCAACAACATTTCAGAGAGCCATAATTAGCATTTTTTCTGACTTAATAAATGAAGGACTTGAAATTTATATGGATGATCTTACACCCTATGGGGAAGACTTTCACCAAGCCTTAGAAACATTAGAAAATGTGTTAGAATGATGTATTGCTACTAGGATATGTATAAGAAATGAAAAATACCACGTGATAATGACTGAGGTGGTAATCCTAGGTCACTACATTTCTGAAGCTGAAATACAAACCAGCTTGGAAGACACCACCGATGATGGTGTGCCCCTTCATAGGGAATGTACAACTGCAAACCTTCCTTTCATTCGCTAAAAACCAAATCAGGTGGGCCAAATCCCATGGCGTCTTCCAGAAAAGAAAGCATGGTTTAGATTAATGGGTCAGGGGGGAGCCTACAAAACCCCTACAACTGATCATTCAACACAAAAAATTCATGAGAAGGCTAGGTGTGATGACTAGGCTGGGACCCATCCATAAAGATATCATAGAAAATGCACGAGAATAATTTGAGGACATTCGTGAAGCGGCCTTAGCAGTAACCAAGCAAAGGTGGATGGCCTCAACAAATAATGTTAACAATAGGGAGCCATTCAATTACAGGAATTTCAAGGCTACTTCCTCCTCGTTCCCTTCATATAACAGCCTAGTCTACAGCATGGGGCCTGCCTGTTTGGGATGTAGATACGAAAACACTCTCCTCTGGCATCCTCCTGAGGATTATAATCACAATTACGAATTACCAGAAGGAGCCATAGGCGCTACTTTTGCACTCATGAAATGAAAACAAGGCTTCAGAACATACAACGAAAAGGCCTACCCTGCCTACTCCTTAACACATCTACATCTCAATCATCTATTTGCATGAGGACATGCAACTAGGTAAGCAGGCGAGTATGTTGGGCCCAAATTAAGGTATGATTCCCACCCTATAAATACTTGAAATTATCTTATAATTTTTGGGGAATCCCTCTTCATATTAACAATAAAGAATAAAAGATCATGAAAATGGGAACAATCGGACTAATGATGAAAAGGATGTTTTTATAATAGAAAATTGACTTCTCTTATCTCCAAATGCAGGAAAGCAGAATGCCTGGACCAATAGGAAATGAAAGCCAACCAATGAACGCAAGCATAATAAATCCTAGTAATTCCTAGCGGCTGGTAGAAGTCAAACAAACGAATCCTAGTCCAAGAACTCAAACGACAGCCACACACGGCAGGCTGTCGTTTGGAAGACACTTTTGAATTTTTGAAATCGCCTTTAAAAGGGCAAAGGACAGAGGAGAAGGAGAGTTAGAGACAAGATAGGAAATTCATTCTATAATAGACAAATCATAAATAGTCTATCTAATTGTGTTTTGTAACATCACTGGATGTAATATAGAGCTTTGAACAATCACCTTTTGAAGTTTTTATGGTGCTAGGGCTTCTGGTGGTCTAGGCCCAACCTCTAGAAGCTCCACACACGTTTTCATACTCTTTGTAGTTACAAAAACAATGCCTATGAATCTGATGCAGTTGTAACGTATATTTCCATTCAATACAAATACAATTCTCTTTCTTCAAGATTGTTAGAAACTAAGTTCTTAAAGTAGGACAAGCGCAATCTTATTTTCCGACTTACAAAAATGTTTTGCTATCAATAGATAGTTCGAGTTCTTTCAATTTCATTGCATTTGAATTAGAGATCGTAGAATAAGCTGATTTTAGTATTATCTATCTTTATGAATTGTGTTCTCCTTCTAGCATAAAAAACCATTCAACCATTGATCAATGTTGATTAATTTAGTCATAAAGGGAACTCCATTGCAAAATTACTTAATTACTTGCTGTACGAGTTATTTAATTTGCTTTAATTATACTGTTGTTCCATTATGTATTTGTTAGCTAGACTGCTGATTAAATTCGATTCCATTACTGATTAGCTTAGTTATCTTGTTGTTCTATTACTACTCAGCTATTTATACTACTGTTCCATTATTGTTTAGTTAGCTAGACTTCTGATTCAATTCAATTCCATTATTGATTAGCTTAGTTAGACTATTGTTCCATTCAATTCCATCATTGTTCAGTTTATTGTCGAATTCAATTCAATGTCTTCTTGGTTTATCTAGATTGTTGTTCGGTTCAGTTAAGCTGTTGTTTAATTTCATTTTGTAAACGCAAATTCCTGTTGCTTAATCCCAGGTTAAAAACCTATCCAAGTCACCCCTCATATGATAATAAAGTTTGGGAAGTTAGTAAATTCTTCCTCATAATTGACAAGGAACATCTATTAGACAAACTGACTCTCATATATTGTGTTGACACTCTTGGAATAAAAAGACTTACCCCGGGTTGATAATTAAATGAGGAAGCACTAGAGTTGTCAATAAAAGGTCACCTCTATTAGAACCAACATTTTGGCATCGTTGCTAGGGAGAGTGTTAAGAGTCATCTCATTTATTCATCTTTCTCCATTGATATGAAGTATTAGGTATTCAAAACTAGAGGTAAGAACTTGTGTACCGGCAAGCAACATGCTTACCCTTTAGCCCACACACCAGCAAGTTGTACAAAGAAACATAGGATAGGTGCTCTTTTCTTATGCTTAGGAAAAAAAATATAGAAACAATCCAAAATCATTCGCAACCATCCTCACAACCCAAAGGACCAGTGATTCTTGGGAGAACAACATATATAGATGAAATCATTAGGAAAACTGAATCTCAGGCATCTATAGGACCCTGAACTGTATCCATTCAAGGTCCTAATGTGCACCCTCAGGCAGCAGCATCACCATCTATAGCCTACACTGAGATTCACTGCGAGACAGAAGGGTGTGAGCAAAGCCTACAGACTGTCATTCATAAAGGCACTGACCCTTCAAAAGAGGGAGGCTCTTGCAACCTGCAAGGAGGGGGAGAAACTAGTGGAGGATTTCACATAGATATATCAGAACCTAAGTCCCCTAAATAAGTGATCAAAATAGAACTTCTTAGAATCCCAGATCAGGGACGCGCTGTAAAACCCCCACCACATTCACCTCCCAAGCCTATTCAAATCTCTCCTCCTAATGAAGAATTTTTCGAAGATTTCTGGCACCACTTTGATCAGATGGAAAATCATCAAAATCAGAATCAGAGGTAGAAATGAACATTAGAATATTTTATTTTTGATCACGCTTCCAATGCCTCTATGAAAGCCATTCCATTACACAACATCCCAACGTTTCATGGGTTAACCACAGAAGATCTTGATGCATTCCTCTTTGAATTTGATGTCTTATGCAGAGGATATGATGACAGCACCGATCCCTAGAAAATAAATCTATTTCCCTCTACCTTAAAAGGAACTGCACTCTGTTGGTTCATGGATTAGGAGGGGGAACTATAAACAAGTGGGACCAAATTAAGAATACTTTTCTTACCAAATACGAAGATTATTGTCGAACCCGAGATCTAAAAGATGAAATCTTTAACATGTCTGCAAAATACAATGAAACATTAGAGTAACACGTAGAAATATACAAAGATCCCAATATACCACGTTATCCAAGGACATTTTAAAAGCCACAATGCTTAAAGGGATGAAGGAAGACTGGGTTGAAATGCTTAACATAATGGGGAAGGGAGATATTTATCAGGAAAAATATGACGATATTATCTCCTTATGTATTAGATGCTCCCGGGGTAGCTCATGCAATAGACCTGTTGGGCGTGATTCTATGAAGAAGGACCTTAATTAGACCAATGGAGATGTAACTAGAGCATAATTTGAAAATCTGTTAGAAAATTTGAAAACTGACATCCTCGGTACTTTGACAATGCAACTTGATGTTTTACAAGCCAAGAAAAAACAAGCTATAGTCGAACAAAACCTGGCCATCTTTTTCCCAAGATGTCGGAAGAAGCACAGCAAGAGGAAGTGTCCTTTAGACATGGTCCAAACTTGTGCTATATGGAATGAGGATCATGCTACGTACCGGTTTCCTTCATTTCCAAGGCTAAAAGTCGTCTACAAGGAAGCAAAAGAAGAAACAGAGCCAGCGTATTTAATGAATCAACGTTGGCAATGGAAAGCATGACCTGGCATACCAGAAGACCTGCCTCAATACTTCTTGTTTCCACAGTTCAGCTAGAAAAACCCTGAAACAACTTGGCAGACTCAAAACCCCTTCCCAACATGGCCAAACCAATAATTTCTTATGCCACCTTGGCCTACGCAGCCTCCATAAGGGAGTAATTGGAAAAACCTCCCTAGTTATCCCCCTTATTGGCAGAATTTCCGGTAACAAAATGAATGGAAAAACCATCCTACTAAAAGCACCAATTGGAACTGGCAGTGACCTATGGAGATGGTCAATCTACCGATAGGAGAAGGAACCCAATCCTAAACCTAATAACAAATTGGTTCAGCTAATTCAGATCATAGAAAATCCAGAACCCAATGATGAACAGAAATAGTGTAACGAATTGAGGTTAAGATCAGGACGTACCATATTACCCATAGAGGCCACAACTCCACCTCAGTCCCAAGTTGAAACATCCACAGAGCCTAGCCTAACGAATATAATAGAAACAGGTAAAGATAAGGAAATAATTTATCAACAAAGACCTGAAGAACTTAGGGTCACCTTGCCTCCATTTCCTAAGAGATTAAACCTACCTACACCTATAACCACTCCAGATTTTGACATCCTGGGGCAATTAAGAAACCTATGTATCTAAATTCCTCTTCTCCGAGCCATCCAAGAAATTCCCATCTATGCAAAGACAATCAAAGAGTTATGTGAAAAAAAAAATTAAGAAAACAATGGCTGCACCCACCGTTCATGTGGTAGCAATGCTATCTAACTTACTGCTAGGTAGGGAATCACCTATAAAATATGAAGACCCAGGAAACCCCATTGTAACCATGAAAATTTCTAGACACTCATTTCCAAACACATTGGTTGACCTAGGGGCAGCCATTAACATCCTAACTAGAGGAACTTGCGAAAAACTAGGCATATCATCTTTAGAACCTACAGCCACATTTCTGGAACTAGCTGACATATCTGTTATCAGACCAGAAGGTACAGTGCAAGACATCAAGGTATTTGTGGACTCATGGGTGTACCCAGCCAATTTTTTAGTCATTAATCCAAAAAATAGGATGGAAGGGCACCCAATGATTCTTGGGCGCCCTTGGTTGGCCACGAAAGATGCTTACATAGGCTATCGAGCATGTAACATGACTATCACTAGAGGCGACTCTATACAAAATATCATTATTTATCCGCCTGCCAAAACAAGTCTTCCCACGATAAAAATTCACAGACACCCGAATACATATTGGGGGAAAAACATGTGTCCACCTCTGACACTAGAAGAAGCCCTCAAATTCAAGGATCAAACTGAAGATGATGCGATTAATAACATTATGAATCAGTCACCCAAGCCTGAAAATTTGAAATGCCAAATGATGAAAACAGTCTTCGAACATGAAGGACAAGAGGATCCTGTGGCAGACTTCGAGACTCAACATAGCTCCACAACCGCGGTTCATAACACTATACCTATTGAGATCGAACCAGGAAAGGTTCTAAATATTAATCGAAACTTGGATGACAACCAAAAGCAGAAACTCATAAAAGTCCTCCAGAAGCACCAAGGTGCATTTGTGTGGAACTACTAGGACATGAAGGGCTTGGACCCACAACTGTGCATGCACCACATCTGTACTTGTAGGAAAACACACCCCATTAGACAACCCCAACGAAGACTAAACCCGCATTTAGAAGATATTGTAAAAGAAGAGCTGCAAAAACTGTTAGATGTAAATTTCATTTATCCTATCTCAGACAGTAAATGGGTATCCCCTTTGGTGTTCATCCCTAAAAATAATGGGAAGTGGAGAATCTGCATAGATTACAGAGAATTAAATAAAGAAACTCAAAAAGACCATTTCCCCCTTCCCTTCATTGACCAAGTTCTTGACACATTGGCTGGGAAATGGTTTTTTTCTTTTCTTGACGGATTTAGTGGATACAATCAAATCCAAATAGCTCCCGAAGACCAAGATAAGACATCGATTACCTTCCCATGGGGCACTTTCTCTTACAGATTTTTACCGTTTGGATTATGTAATGCCCCAACAGCATTTCAGAGAGCCATAATTAGCATTTTTTCTGACTTAATAAATGAAGGACTTGAAATTTACATGGATGATCTTACACCCTATGGGGAAGACTTTGACCAAGCCTCAGAAATGTTAGAAAATATGTTAGAATGATGTATTGCTACTAGGCTATGTATAAGAAATGAAAAATACCACATGATAATGACTGAGGTGGTAATCCTAGGTCACTACATTTCTGAAGCTGAAATACAAACCAGCTTGGAAGACACCACCGATGATGGTGTGCAAATGGAACTGGAAAAAACATTGAAGCCTCCATCCAAACTGAGTAAAACGTTATAGAGGAAAAATGGACCGAAACATAGGAATCCCCTGCCTATTCCCATCTAGTAGAGATAGCTTCCAACTAGAGATTATGAAATGAACTAGTGCAAGTGCGGCATGAACTAGCACAATGCAGGAAGGAGGTGGTGCCATTACAAGAATATCAGACACTACAAAAGAAGTTCACTGACCTCTCTGTCACAGAAGATGAGAAATTTGCCCAGCTTAGAGGAGAGCAGGAAAAGGTTATAGTGGTACAAGTGCAGGTAGAGAAAGCTAAGAAGAAAATCTCTATAATTTTCTCTCTATATAACGATGCACTATCATCCAGAGATCCGACAAAGAATTATGCCTTGTTCCTAAAAGAATAGTATTTAATATTGAAAGTTAAAGCTGTCAGGGTAGGGAAACCCACTACCTTTAGGACCATAAAGGAATATTTCCAATGTTGTAACGATCAGGATGAGTAGGTCCAGTGGCTCTTGTGTGAGCTTTGCATGCATAACTTCTTCCTAGAAGAAGACACGGACAACAACCCTAGCCCCTTCATAGGGGATGTACAACTGCAGGCCTTCCTTTCATTTTATAAAAACCATATCAGGTTGGCCAAAGCCTATGGTATCTTCAAGAAAAGAGAGCATAGTCCAGATTTATGGGTCAGGGTGGAGCCTACAAAACCCCTGCAGCCGATCATCCAGCACAAAAACTTCATAAGAAGGCAAGGTGTGAGGACTAGGCTGGGACTCATCCATAAATATATCATATAAAATTCACGAGAATATTTTTAGGACATTTGTGAAGTGGCCTTAGCAACAGCCAAGAAAAGGTGGATGGCCTCCACAAATAATGTGAAGAGTAAGGAGCCATTCAATTACAGGAATTTCAAGGCTGCTACCTCTAGGTTCCTTTCATATAGTAGCCTAGTCTATAGCATGGGGCCTTCCTGGATTGGATACAGATACAAAAACCCTCTCCTCTGGCATCCTCTCAAGGATTATAATCACAATTACGAATTACCAGAAGGAGCCACAGGCGCTGCCTTTACACTCATGAAACGAAAATAAGGCTTTATAACATACAACGAAAAGGCCTACCCTGCCTACTCCTTAACACAACTACATCTCAATCATCTGTTTGCATGAGGACATGAAACTAGTTAAGCAAGGGAGTATGTTGGGCCCAAATTAAGGTATGATTCTCACCCTCTAAATACTTCAAACTATGTTATAATTTCGGGGGAATCCTTCTTCATATTAACAATAAAGAATAAAAGATCATGAAAATGGGAGCAATTGGACTAATGATGAAAATGATGTTTTTGTAATAGAAAATTGACTTCTCTTAGCCCCGCATGCAAGAAAGCAGAATGCCTATACCAATAGGAAATGGAAGCTAACCAACGAACACAAGAATAAGAAATCCTAGTAATTCCCAGTGGCCGATAGAAAGCAAACAGACGAATCTGAGTCCAAGAACTCAAATGACAACCAAGTGCAACAGGCTGTCATTTGGAAGAAACTTTAAAATTTTTGAAATCACCTTTAAAATGTCAAAGGACAGAAGAGAAGGAGAGTAGGAGACAAGACAGGAGATTCATTTTGTTATAAACAAATCAGAAACAGTCTATCTAATTGTGTTTTTGTAACATCATTGGATGTAATATAGAGCTTTGAACAATCACCTTTTGAAGTTTTTATGATGCTAGGGATTTTGGTAGTCTGGTCGCAACCTCTGGAAGCTCCACGCAAGTTTTCATACTCTGTGTAGTTACAGAACCAATGCCTACGAATCTGATGTAGTTGTAACATATATTTCTATTCAATACAAATACAATTCCCTTTCTTTAGGATTGTTAGATACTCTGTTCTTAAAGTAGGAAAAGTACAATCATATTTTCCGACTTACGGCAATGTTTTGTTATGAATAGATAGTTCTAGTATTTTAATATCATTGCATTTGAATTACAAATCGTATAATAAGTTGATTTTAGTATTATCCGTCTCTATGAATTGCATTCTCCTTCTAGCATAATGAAGCGTTCAACCATCGATCAATCTTGATTAATTAAGTCATAAAGAGAACTCCATTGCAAAATTAGTTAATTACTTGATGTACGAGTTATTTAATTTCCTTCAGTTATACTACTGTTCCATTATTGCTTGGTTAGCTAGACTGCTGATTCAATTTGATTCCATTACTGATTAGCTTTGTTATCTTGTTGTTCCATTACTGCTCAGCTAGTTATAATGTTGTTCCATTATTTCTTAGTTAGCTATATTGTTGATTAAATTCGATTCCTCTACCGATTAGATTAGTTAGATTTTTGTTCCATTCAATTCCATCATTGTTCAGTTTATTTTCAAATTGAATTCAATGTCTGCTTGGTTTATCTAGATTGTTGTTCAATTCAGTTAAGCTGTTGTTTAATTCCATTGGGTAAATGCAAATTCCTGTTGCTCAATGCTAGGTTAAAAACCTATCCAAGTCACCCCTCATAGGACAAGCAAGTTTAGGAAGTTATTAAATTCTTCCTCATAATTGACAAGGAACATCTGTTAGACAAACTAACTCGTAAATATTATGCTGACACTCTTGGAATAAAAATACTTACCACGGGTTGATAATTAAATGAGGAAGCACTAGAGTTGTCAATAAAAAATCACATCTATTAGAACCAACATTTTGCAATTGTTTCCAGGGAGAGTGTTAAGAGTCATTTCCTTTATTCATCTTTCTCCATTGCTGTGAAGAATTGATTATTGAAAATGAGAGGTAAGAACCTGCGTACCAGCAA
This sequence comes from Pinus albicaulis, assembly GCA_034641835.2. Lineage (NCBI taxonomy): Eukaryota > Viridiplantae > Streptophyta > Pinopsida > Pinales > Pinaceae > Pinus > Pinus albicaulis. The sequence goes on along the minus strand of JAXQQM020073543.1, from coordinate 79,177 downwards.
GCAATATGCTTTCCCTTTAGCCCACTCACCAGCAAGTTGTACAAAGAACCGTAGGATAGGTGCTCTTGTTTTATGCCTAGGAAGAAAAATATAGAAACAATATGAAATCATTCACAACCATCCTCCCAACCCAAAGGACTGGTGATCCTTGGGAGAACAACATATATAGACGAAATGATTACGAAAGCAAAATCTCAGGTGTCTATATGACCCACAACTGTTTCCATTCAGGGTCCTAATGCACTTCCTCAGGCAGCAACCTCACCATCTATAGCCTATGCTGAGATTGACTGTGAGAGAGAGGGGTCTGAGAAAAGCCTACAGACTGTCATTCATAGAGGCACTGACCCTTCAAAAAAGGGAGGCTCTTGTAACCTGCAAGAAGGAGGGGGATAAACTAGTGGAGGAATTCACATAGAGATATCAGAACCTAAGTCCCCTTAAGAAGTGATCGAAACAAAAGCTCTTAGAATCCCATATCAGGGAAGCGCTGTAAAACCCCCACCACATTCACCTCCCAAGCCTATTAAAATCTCTCCTCTCGTTCAACAAGTTCCCAAAGATTTATGGCACCTCCTTGATCAGATGGAAAATAATCAAAATCAGAATCAGAGGTAGACATCAATATTAGAATACCCTATTATTGATCATGCTTCCAATGCCCCTATGAAAACCATTCCCTTGCAAAACATCCCCACCTTTCATAGGTTAACCACAGAAGATCCTGATGCAGTCCTCTTTGAATTTCATGTCTTATGTAGAGGATATGACGATACCACCAATCCCCAGAAACTAAAACTATTTCCCTCTACCTTAAAAGGAACTGCACTCCGCTAGTTCATGGGATTAGGAGGGGGAACTATAAAAAAATGGGACCAAATGAAGAATACTTTTCTTACCAAATACCATAACTATTATCGAACCCAAGATCTAAAAGATGAAATATTTAACATGTCTACAAAAGACAATGAAACATTAGAGGAATATGTAGAAATATTTCGATACAATTTACAAAGATGCCCATATACCATGTTATCCAAGGACATTTTAAAAGCCACAATGCTTAAAGGGATGAAGGAAGACTGGGTTGAAATGCTTAACATAATGGGGAAGGGATATATTTATCAGGAATAATATGATGAGATTATCTCCTTATGTATTAGATGCTCCTAGGGTAGCTCATGCAATAGACCTGTTGGGTGTGATTCTATGAAGAAGGATCTTAAGTAGACGAATGGCAATGTAACTAGAGAAGAATTTGGAAATCTGTTAGAAAATTTCAAAACTAACATCCCAGGTACTTTGACAATGCAACTTGATGTTTTACAAGCCAAGAAAAAACAAGCTATAGCCGAACAAAACCTAGCCATGTTTTTGCCAAGATGTCAGAAGAAGCACAGCCAGAGGGAGTTTCCTTTAAACATGGTCCAGACTTGTGCTATCTGCACTAAGGATCATGCTATAGACCAGTTTCCTTCACTTGCCAGGCTAAAATCCATCTACAAGGAAGAAAAAGAAGAAACAGAGCCAGTCTATTTAATGAATCAGCATCGGCAATTTCAAGCATGACCTGACATACCACAAGACCTACCTCAATACTTCCCGTTGTCGCAGTTCAGCCGGAAAAACCATACAACAACTTAGCAGACTCAAAACCCCTTCCCAACTTGGCCAAACCAATCCTTTCCTATGCCACCTTGGCCTACGCAGCCTCCATCATAGAGTAATTGGAAAAACTTCCCTAGTTCTCCCCCTTATTGGCAGAATGCCCCGTATCAAAAACAATGGCCAAACCCTCCTACTCAAAGCACCAATTGGAACTTGCAGTGACCTATGGGGATGGCCAATCTACGGATAGGAGAAGGAACCCAACAATTGCTAGCTCTCTACCCAATTTATCATAACCAACAGCTTGCCATATGTCCTCAATTGCGAGCCCAATGCAATCCCAACCCCAATAACAGACTGGTTCAACTAATTCAGATGATAGAAAATTCAAAACCCAATGTCGAACATAAACAGTGCAACGAATTAAGGTTAAGATCAGGACGTACCATATTACCTGTAGAGGCCACAACTCCACCGCAGTCCCAAGTTTAAACATCCACAGAGCCTAGCCTAACAAATATAACAGAAACAGGTAAAGATAAGGAAACAATTAATCCCAAAGACCTGAAGAACTTAGGGTGGCCCTGCCTCCATTTCCTGAGAGATTAAACCTACCCAGACCTATAACCACTCCAGATTTTGACATCCTGTGGGAATTAAGAAACCTTTCTATCAAAATTCCTCTTCACCAGGTCATCCAATACATTCCCATCTATGCAAAGACAATAAAAAACTTATGTGGAAAAAAAAAAAACAATGGCTACACCCACCGTTCATGTGGTAGGAACGCTATTTGACTTGCTACTAGGTAGGGAATCACCTCTAAAATATGAAGACCTAGGAATCCCCATTTTAACCGTGCAAATTTCTGGACAATCATTTCCAAACACATTGGTTGACCTAGTGGTAGCCATTAACATCCTAACTACAGGATCTTGTGAAAAATTGGGCATATCAGCTTTAAAACCTACGACCACACTTCTAGAACTCGTTGACATATCTGCTATCAGACCGAAAGGTACAGTGCAAGAAATCATGGTATCTGTGGACTCATGGGAATACCCATCCAATTCTTTAGTCATTAATCCAAAAGACGGGATGGAAGGGCACCCATTGATTGTTGGGGGGCCTTGGCTAGCCATAGCAGATGCTTACATAGGATTTCGAGCAGGTAGCATGACTATCACTAGAGGCGAATCTGTAAAAAATATGATTATTTATCTGCCTGCCAAACCAAGTCTGCCACCAATAAAAATTCACAAACATACAGATAAATATTGCGAAAAAAAAAATCCGTCCACCTCTGACACTAGCAGAAGCCCTTGAATTCAAGGATCAAATTGAAGATTATGTGATTAATAACATTATGTATCAGTCACTCAAGCCTGAAAATTTGAAATGCCAAATGATGAAAATAGTCCTCGAACATGAAGGACAAGAGGATCTTGTGGCAGACTTCGAGACTCAACATAGCTCCAAAACCCCTTTTTGTAACACTATACCTATTGAGATCGAGCCAGGAAAGGTTTTGAATGTTAATGGTAGCTTGGATGACAACCAAAAACAGAAACTTATAAAAGTCCTCAAGAAGCACCAAGGTGCATTTGCATGGGACTACCAAGACATGAAGGGCTTGAACCCACAACTGTGCATGCACCACATTTATATTGATAGGGAAACACACCTTTCTAGACAACCCCAACGAAGACTAAACCCGAATTTAAAAGAGATTGTAAAAGAAGAGTTGCAAAAACTATTAGATGTAAATTTTCATTTATCCTATCTCAGATAGCAAATGGGTCTCCCCTTTGGTGGTCATCCCTAAAAGTAATGGGAAGTGGAGAATCTTCGTAGATTACATAGAATTAAATAAATCAACTCAAAAATACCATTTCCCCCTTCCCTTCATTGACCAAGTCCTTGACACATTAGCTGGGAAATGATTTTTTTCTTTTCTTCACAGATTCAGTGGATACAATCAAATCCAAATAGCTTCCGAAGACCAAGATAAGACAACCTTTACCTGCCCATGGGGCACTTTCTCTTATAGAGTTTTACTGTTTGGATTATGTAATGCCCCAGCAACATTTCAGAGAGCCATAATTAGCATTTTTTTTTACTTAATAAATGAAGGACTTGAAATTTATATGGATGATTTTACACCCTATGGGAAAGACTTTGAACAAGCCTTAGAAACATTAGAAAAAGTGTTAGAACAATGTATTTCTACTAGACTATGTCTAAGCAGCCACATGATGATGACTGAGGGGTAATCCTAGGTCACTACATTTCTGAAGCTAAAATATAGACCAACCTGGGAGACACCACCAAGGATGAAGTGAAAACGAAACTGGAAAACATCATCGAAGCCTCCACCCAAACTGAGCAGAAGGTTATAGAGGAAAAAGGGACCCAAACAGAGGAAGCCCCTGCCTATGCCCATCTATTAGAGATAGCTGCTAACTAGAGATTATGAAATTAAGTAGTGCAAGTGCGGCATGAAGTAGCACAGTGCAGGAAGGAGGTGGTTCCGTTACAAGAATATGAGGCACTGCAAAATAAGTTCACTAACCTCTCCGTCACAAAAGATGAGACATTCACCTAGCTTAGACGAGAGCAGGCAAAGGTTAAAGTGGTACAAGAGAAGGTAGAGCAAGCGAAGAAGAAAATCTCTACAATTTTCTCTTTATATAATGATGCACTATCATGCAGAGCTCCGGTAACCAACTATGCTTTGTTCCTAATAGAACAGTATTTACTCTTGAAAGTTAAAGCTGTCAGGGGACAAAAAAACACTACCTTCAGGAACAAAGAGGAATATTTCCAATGTTGTAATGATCAAGATGAGCAAGTCCAGTGCCTCATGTGTGAGCTTTACATGCATAACTTCTTCCTAGAAGAAGATATGGCAAACAACCCTAGCCCCTTCATAGGGATGTACAGTTGTAAGCCTTCCTTTCATTTGGTAAAAACCAGATCAGGTGGGCCAAAGCCTATGGAATCCTCCAAAAAAGAGAGCATAGTCTAGATTTATGGGTCAGGGGGGAGCCTACAAAACCCCCGCAACTGATCATCTAGCACAAAAACTTCATGAGAAGGCCAGGCGTGAGGACTAGGCTGGGACCCATCCATAAAGATATCATAGAAAAATGCACGAGAATACTTTGAGGACATTCATGAAGCAACATTAGCAACAACCAAGTAAAGGTGGGTGGCATCCAAAAATAATTTGAAGAACAGGGAGACATTCAATTACAGGAATTTCAAGGCTACTGCCTCCAAGTTCCTTTCATACAACAGCCTAGTCTACAGCATGGGGCCTGCCTAGTTTTGATGCAGATACAAAAACCCTTTCCTCTGGAATCCTCCTAAAGATTATAATCAGAATTAAGAATTACCAGTAGGAGCCACATGTCCTTCCTTTGCACTCTTGAAATGAAAACAAGGCTTCGGAAAATACAATGAAAATACCTACCCTACGTACTCCTTAACACAACTACATCTCAATCAACATGAGAACATGAAATTAGGTAAGTAGGGGATTATGTTGGGCCCAAATTAAGGTATGATTCTCACCCTGTAAATAATTCAAATTATGTTATAATTTTGAGGGAATCCCTCTTCATATTAACAATAAAGAATAAAAGATCATGAAAACGGGAACAATCGGTCTAATGATGAAAAGGATGTTTTTGTAATAGAAAATTGACTTCTCTTATCTTGGCATGCAGGAAAGCAGAATGCCTGGACCAATAGTAAATGGAAGCCAACCAACAGACAAGCATAAGAAATCCTAGTAATTCCTAGTGGCTGGTAGAAGGAAAACATACAAATCCGAGTCCAAGAACTCAAACGACAGCCACACACAACAAGCTATCATTTGGAAGACACTTTCAAATTTTTGAAATCGTATTTAAAAGGGGAAAGGACGGAGGAGAAAGAGAGTCGAAGATAAGACAGGAAATTGATTCTATAATAGAAAAATCGGAAAGAGTCTGTCTAATTGTGTTTTTTTAACATCACTCGATGTAATATAGAGCTTTGAATAATCACCTTTTGAATTTTTTACGGTGCTAGGGCTTCTGGTGTTCTGGGCCCAACCTCTGGAAGCTCCACGCAAGTTTTCATACTCTGTGTAGTTACAGAACCAATGCCTACGAATCTAATGCGGTTGAAATGTATATTTCCATTCAATACAAATATAGTTCTCTTTCTTTAGGATTGTTATAAACTGCATTCTTAAAGTAGGAAAAGTGCAATCGTATTTTCTGACTTACAAAAATGTTTTTTTATCAATAAATAGTTCTAGTTCTTTTAATATCATTGAATTTGCATTACAGATCGTAGAATAAGTTGATTTTAGTATTATCTGTCTTTATGAATTGTGTTCTCCTTCTAGCATAACGAAGCATTCAACCATCAATCAATGTTGATTAATTAAGTCATAAAGAGAACTCCATTGAAAAATTACTTAATTACTTGCTTTACGAGTTATGTAATTTGCTTCAGTTATACTACTGTTCCATTATCGCTTAGTTAGCTAGACTGTTGATTGAAATCGATTCCATTTCTGATTAGCTTAGCTATCTTGTTGTTCCATTACTGCTCAGCTAGTTATACTACTATTCCATTATTGCTTAGTTAGCTAGATTGTTGATTCAATTCAATTCCACTACTAATTAGCTTAGTTAGATTATTTTTCCATTCAATTCCATCACTCTTCAGTTGATTGTCAAATTCCATTCAATGTCTGCTTGGTTTATCTAGATTGTTGTTCGGTTCAGTTAAGCTGCTATATAATTCCATTGGGTAAACGGAAATTCATGTTGCTCAATCCTAGGTTAAAAACCTATCCAAGTCACCCCTCATAGGATAAGAAAGTTTAGGAAGTTAGTAAATTCTTCCTCATAATTGACAAGTAACATCTGTTAGACAAACTGACTTGCATATATTGTGCCGACAGTCTTGGAATAAAAAGACTTATGCCGGGTTGATAATTAAATAAGGAAGCACCAGAGTTGTCAATAAAAAGTCACCTTTATTAGAACCAACATGTAGGTAGGTGTTTACAATTTGTATGTGTTACTTACATGTATCCTTTGTCTTATTATATGTGATTTTATCTAATTTAACCTATTGAATGTACTCAAATTTGATTTTTGTGGGGGAAATTGCTTGAATCCTTTGAGGTATTGAAGAGAGGTGTAAAATAAGGGAAAGGTAGCTCCACATTAAACATTGGTTGCAAGCCAAGGAAAAGGGAAATGGTCAATTCAAAACTAATTTTCTCCCAAAACCTTTAGGATTTTGTAAGGCCCACATGGGGGTGTTGTGAGCTTCTTATAGGGGCTTTTGAGGCACTCTTGCTGTAAATACAACCACATATTATTGCTAACCTTAAAAAATTTTGGAACCTTGTGTTGGTCATTCCATTGCATGTACTTTTCATTGCCTCTTTGTAGGATATAATGAACGTATTATTGGAGGCGTTGGATAAGTTCAAAAAAATTGGATTCTATATATGCCTACCTAATCGTGGGAGGACTCTATTAGTGAAGATGAATTTGGAATAGCTACATAAATTAGGGCCAATGGTTCGAACCTAAAGCACACCTAAAAATATCTATGGCTAATAATTCTATGGAGGGATCTATTATAGCTATGTTGAATCTATGGGAAAATTTCCTCCCATGTATGTGAATGCTTGGATTTTTTCATATACAATATATGCACACTCATCCTACTAACCACTTCTTTTTGGCCATATGTTTATGGATCAAAGGAGGTCAATTTGGTCAACTTGGTATCCATCAGAAATCACAGGTTGGACCAAAAGGTGTTGAGGAACATGTTGTCCCTATTTGAAATAATGGTCCAAGGTAGCCAAAAATGAAACCAAATATTTTCAAATAAGAGTTTTTCAATGGCTTCAGCTGTGACACTTTTCTTTCCTGATTTAAAAATGGCCATCTTAGTAAACTAATTGAAAATTACAAACAAAAAATCATTACCATTCTTGGTTGATGGAAAATCCAAAATACAATCCATAGATATTGTCTCCTAGGAATTGTATGGGGTAGGTAGAGAAGTGAACAACCCCTGGTTAGTAATGGCTATTTTATCAGTGGCATAGGTTGTGCATGATCTGATACACTAATAAATAACATCTCAAATTTTTTCCAATAAAAATACTTTTGAAGTACTACTATTGATGTCTCCATGACATAGTTCCTTACCACATGACTTTAATGTGCCTTGTATATCAACTTTTTATGCTCACTTAAAGGAACACAAATGTGGTCTAGATAGCACAATAATGCATCTTGAAGTTGCAATTCTATAACTTGTTTTCATGTGAACAAAATCTGGTATGTGGTAGTGAATTCATATTCATTTTTGTGTAATTATGGACACCCAAAGGTCTTATGCGTAAACGTGTTACGAACTATGGTTAGCACCATAATTGGGGGCTAAATAAGGAAATCAAGAACATGACTTGTGCTACCATTCTTGTATTTGATGTGCAAGTGGAATTGTTACACGTATGTGTACCATCTTTTATCGTAGTCATTTTATAGCTTTCCTTATGTCTTCATGAATTAAAAAGGATTATGACTAGTGTTGATGATCATCTTCTTCCTCAGAATACAATGCTTCCATTTTCAGCATGTCTCCATGACGGACTACATTTCGTTGTCATAGTGTCTCTTGAAAGTATCATAGTTAGAGGAATATGTATTAATCTCAAATGGCTATCGCAAGTCTAAAAGGGTAACATGGGTGCAAATAAAAAACAGTGTTTAAGATCCTTGAATGCTTTCTATTATTAATTAGACTAGGATTACATTAATTTTACTTCACCCTTGGTCATTTTACTTAAGCACAAACTAATATTAGAGAAGCCCAACAAAAACTTTTGTTAGAAGCCAACAAGGCCCAAGAAGCTACAAAGCACTATTAGAGTCATCAAGGCTAGCCAATTCTAAATCAATTGGATATTGGTTGGGTACACATGCATCCCATGTTCATCGATAATGTGTCCCAAATATTTAATTATTTACATGCTCAATGAGAATTTATCTAGATTGGAATGCAACTTTTGTTGCCACACAATTCCAAGTACCTGCTGAATGTGCTACAAATGTTCTCCACGAGTTATTTTAAATTTCAGTTTGTCATAAAAATATACAACCAAAAAACATTTTGTGAACAACAACAGGATATTATCCATGATCCTCATGAAAATTGTTGGAGCATTAGTCAAGCTATAGGACATGAATAACCAATCAAAAAGACCCTCTTTATATTTTAATATTGTCTCCCATAAATCAGTTTGTTCAATTGGAACCTAGTGGTACCTTGACTTCAAATCAATATTACTAAAGCAATTAGCACCCTTAAGCTATTCATGAAGATTGTAATTTTGGGAGATCAGATATATGTTCTTGAAAATGATTTTGTTCAAGGCTATATAATCAATATAGAGCCTCAATGTCCCATATTTCTTCAGCACTAACACATTTTAACTCTTGCAAGGTGAGGAGCTTAGTAAAATGGGGCTCTTGTGGATGATATCAAGAATCTGATGTTTTATTTCCTCATTCTCCAAGAGAGAGCATCTATATATTGGGCGATTAGCTAAAGGAGAACCATGTATTAAATAAACTATTCTTTGAGAAGTGCAAAGGAATCCCCAGAAGTGGATAAAATATATCTCTGTATATCTCTATAGTATTGTATGCTTGCTTTTGTTGTGTAAATAGGCATCATGTTTAGCTTTTGGTGGTCACAGTTACCTTCATTTCACTTTCTAAGAAAACCATGAAGGGTTAAGAATTTGTGGTCTAATAGATTAACTTTTGTCACTATTTAATAAGACTAATGGAATTAGAATAGTTGGAACTTCCTTTTTTACCATGTAGAGATGAACTCCACGAGTAAAAATGACACTATATGTAAGAGAATCATAAAAAACATAATGTTTTCACATATAATTTTGTGATAAAATAACATAAAAAACTTCAAGTGGGGAACTATGACACAATACATCATCTTTGAAGGGCTTGGTCTTGTAAAACATGTGGCATTGTTGGCTGACATGGATGCCTCATCCATGGTTCAACCAACCAATGGTGTATTATTTGGGGTTTGCAATTGTTGACATATTTAATGCCTTATTGACCTTTTTGATATCAAGTTCTTCTTCATATCATTATCAACAATGAAACATAGGGTGGTCCCTTTCACCCACATATGTGAATTAAGATGTGCTCCCCCTCTCTAGCTCCTTTGTCTCTTGTGCTCAAATACTTTTTGTCAGAGTGGTAGAACTAGGTTATGTATCAATGATTCACTTCCCTTATCCCACTGTAGATAAAAATTAGAGCTAACGTATATTTCCTTTTTTTAAGATTTGCTAACAATGATTTCTCTGAGTAGTTTTAACCAATATAATTTGAATGGGTTTTCTGGAACTCAAACAACTTTCCAATGTCCTTTATTGACTTCTTATAACCCTTATTTGTTGGTGGCTTGGGCTATTTGTCTCTATATTGGCTCTCCTTCTTGTATCTCTTATTTTGTGAGATTGACCACCTTAAGCACAAACTGGTATTACAGAAGCTTAAAAAAACCTTTGTTAGAAGTCGAGAAGGCCCAAGAAGCTATAAAACTCTATTAGAGTCATTGAGGCTATCCAATTCTAAATAAATTGGATATTGGTTGGGTCCACATGCATCCCATGTTCATCCATAATGTATCCCAAATATATAATTATTTACATGCCCAATGAGAATTTATCTATATTGGCATGAAACTTTTTTTGCCACATAATGTACTCAATGTGCTACAAATTTTCTCCACGGGTTATTTTAAATATTAGGTTGTCATACAAATATACAACCACAAAAAACTTTGTCAACAACAACAGGATTACATCCATCTTCCTCATGAAAAGTGTTGGAGCATTAGTCAAGCTAGAGGGCATGATTAACCACTCAAAAAGACACTCTTTATGTTTTAAGATTGTCTTCCATAAATAAATTTGTTCAATTGGAACCTAGTGGTACCTTGAATTAAAATCAAAATTACTCAAGCACTTAGCACCCTTAATCTATTCAAGAAGATTGTAATTCCTCGGGATCAGATACAGATCTTGAAAATGAATTTGGTCAAGGCTATATAATCAATATATAGCCTCAATGTCCCATCCTTCTTCTGCGCTGACACATTTTAACTCTCACAAGGTGAGGATCTCAGTAAAATGTGTCTCTTGTAGATGATATCAAGAATAATATTTTTTATTTCCTCACTCTCCAAGAGAGAGAATTTATTTATTGGGCCATTAGCTAAAATAGAACCATGTATTAAATAAATTAGTGGTTGACTAAGAAGTGAAGAGGAATCCCCACAAGTGGATAAAATATATGTTTGAATATCTCTGCAGTATTTTATGTTTTCTTATGTTATGTGGATAGCCATCATGTTTAGGTTTTGGTAGTCACAGTTACCTTCCTTTCACCTTCTAACAAAACCGTGAAGAGTTAAGACTTTGTGGTCTGACAAATTACCTTTTGGAACTACTTTACTTAGACTAATTGAACTATAATAGTTGGAACTACCTTTGGTACCTTGTAGAGATTAACTCCAAGAGTAAAAATGACACTATATGTAAGAGAAGCAAAGACAATGTCATGTTTGCACATATAAGTTTGTGATAAAAATACATAAAAAATTTCAAGTGGGGAACCGTGACACAATACATCATCTTTGAAGGGCTTGATGTTGTAAAACATGTGGCATTTTTGGATGACATGGATGCCTCATCCATGATTCAACCAACCAATGGTGTATGATTTGGGGTTTGCAATTGTTGAGGTATTTAATGCCTTATTGACCTTGTTGATATCAAGTTCTTCTTGATCTCATTGTAACCAATGAAACATAGTAGTTTCCGTTTCACCCATATATGTGAATTAAGATGTGCTCCCCCTCCCTAGCTCCTTTGTCTCTTATGGTCAGATAATTGTTGTCACAATGGTAGAACTAGGTTATGTATCAACGATTCACTTCCTTTATCCCACTCCAGCTAAAAATTAGAGCTAGCGTATCATTCCTTTTTTATGTTTTCATAGCAGTGACTGCTTTGAGTAGTTTTCATCAATATTATGCGAACGGATTTTGTGGAACTCAAACCACTTTCCAATGTCCTTTCTTGGCTTCCTATTACCCTTATTTGTGGGTGACTTGGGCTAGTTGTCCCTATATTGGATCTCGTTCCTATATCTCTTATTTTGTGAGATTGACCACCTTAAGCACAAGCTAATATTAGATAATCCCAAAAAAACCTTTGTTAGAAGTCAACAAGGCCCAAGATGCTACAAAGCTCTATTATAGTCATCAAGGCTAGCCAATTCTAAATAAATTAGATATTGGTTGGGTCCACATGCATCCCATGTTCATCATAATGTATCCTAAATATTTAATTATTTACATGCCCAATGAGAATTTATCTAGATTGGCATGTAACCTGTGTTGCCACAGAATTCTGCGAACCTATTGAATGTGCTACAAATTTTCTCCACAGGTTATTTTAAATACTAGGTTGTCATACAAATACAAGCACAAAATAGTTTGTGAACAACAAAAAGATAACATCCATCATCCTCATGAAAGTTGTTGTTGCATTAGTCAAACTAGAGGGCATGACTAACCACTCAAAAAGAACCTCTTTATATTTTAATATTGTCTTCGATAAATCAACTTGTTCAATTGGAACCTAGTGGTATAATGAATTCAAATCAATATTACTAAAGAACTTAGCACCCTTAAGATATTCAAGAAGATTTTAATTCCTAGGGATCATATATATGTTCCTGAAAATGATTTTGTTTAAGGCTATATAATCAATATAGAGCCTCAATGTCCCATCCTTCTTCTGCACTAACACATTTTAACTTTCGCAAGGTAAGGAACTCAGTAAAATCTGGCTCTTGCGGATGATATCAAGAATATGATGTTTTGTTTCCTCATTCTCCAAGATATATCATCTATATATTGGGCCATAAGCTAAAAGATAACCATGTATTAAATAAATTAGTCTTTAACTGAGACGTGTAGAGGAATCCCCACAAGTGGATAAAATATATCTTTGTATATCTCTACAGTATTGTATGCTTGCTTCTATTGTGTAGATAGGAATCATGATTAGGTTCTGGTGGTCACAGATACCTTCCTTTCACCTTCTAACAAAACCATGAAGAGTTAATACTTTGTATTCTGAGAGAACTTTTTGGCACTATTTTCCTAGAACTAATGAAATTACAATAGTTGGAACTACATTTGGTACCTTATAAATATGAACTCCAAGAGTAAAAATGACACTATATGTAAGAGAAGCTTAAACAACGTAATGTTTGCACATATAAGTTTGTGATAAAATAACATAAAAAAATTCATGTGGGGAACCGTGACACAGTACATCATCTTTGAAGGGCTTGATGTTGTAAAACATGTGGCATTTTTGGCTGACATTTATGCCTCATACATGGTTCAACTAGCCAATAGTGTATGGTTTTGGATTTGCAATTGTTGATGGATTTAATGCCTTATTGACCTTGTTGATATCAAGTTCTTCTCGATCTCATTGTCAACAATGAAACATAGTAGGGTCCCTTTCACCCACATATACGAATTAATATGTGCTCTCCCTCTCTAGCTCCTCTCTCTCTTATGGTCAGATATTTTTTTTCACAATTGTAGAACGAGGTTATGTATCAACGATTCACTTCCTTTATCCCAATCTAAATAAAAATAAGACCTAGCGTATGTTGCATTTTATTAAGTTTTGCTAACAATGCCTACTCTAATTAGTTTTCATCAATATTATGTGAAGGGATTAGGTGGAACTCAAACCACTTTCCAATTTTCTCTCTTGACTTCCTATTACCCTTATTTTTGTGTGACTTGGGATAGTTATCTCTATATTGGCTCTCCTTCCTATATCCCTTATTTTGTGAGATTTACCACCTTAAGCACAAACTGATATTAGAGAAGCCCAAAAAAAACCTTTGTTAGAAGTCAACAAGGCCCAAGACACTATGAATCTCTATTAGATTTATCAAGGTTAGCTAATTATAAATCAATTGGATATTGGTTGGGTCCACATGCATCCCTTCTTCATCCATAATGTGTCCCAAATATTTAAATATTTACATTCCCAATGAGAATTTATCTAGATTGGCATGCAACTTGTGTTGCCACAAAATTCTAAGGACCTATTCAATGTGCTACAAATGTTATCCACGATTTATTTTAAATATTAGGTTTTCAGACAAATATACAACCACAAAACAGTTTGTGAACAAGAAGATATCATCCATTATCCTCATGAAAATTGTCGGAGCATTAGTCAAGCTAGAGGGCATGACTAACCACTCAAAAATACCCTACTTATATTTTAATTTGTCTTCTATAAACCAATTTTTTCAATTGGAACCTAGTGGTACCTTGATGTCAAATCAATTTTACTAAAGCACTTAGCACCTTTAAGCTATTCAAGAAGACTTTAATCCCTGGGGAGAAGATATATGTCCATGGAAATGATTTTTTTCAAGGCTATATAAGCAATATAGAGCCTCAATGTCCTAACCTTCTTCTACACTAACACTTTTTAACTCTTGCAAGGTGAGGAGCTCAGTAAAATGTGGCTCTTGTAGATGATATCAAGAATTTGAACTTTTATTTTGTCCCTCTCCAAGAGAGAGCATCTATATATTGGGCCATTAGCTATAGGAAAACCATGTATTAAATAAATTATTATCTGACTGAGAAGTGCAGAGGAATCCCCACAAGTGGATAAAAAATATCTTTGTATATCTCTACAGTATTGTATGCTTTCTTCTGTTGTGTAGATAGGCATCATGTTTAGGTTTTGGTGGTCACAGTTACCTTCCTTTCACCTTCTAAAAAAACCATGAAGAGTTAATACTTTTTGGTCTAAGAGATTACCTTTTGGCACTATTTTACTCAGCTTAATGACATTACAATAGTTGGAACTACCTTTGGTACCTTGTAGAGATGAAATCCAAGATTAAAAATGGCACCATTTGTAAGAGAAGGGTAAGCAATGTAATGTTTGCACATATAAGTTTGTGATAAAATAACATAAAAAAAATTCAAGTGGGGAACCGTGACACAATATATCAACTTTGAAGGGCTTGATGTTGTAAAACATGTGGCATTGTTGGCTGACATGGTTGCCTCATCGATGGTTCAACTAGCCAATGGTGTATGATTTGGGGTTTGAAATTTTTGATGTATTTAATTCCTTATAGACCTTGTTGATATCAATTTCTTCTTGATTTCATTGGCAAAAATGAAACATAGTGGGGTCCCTTTCACCCATATATGTGAATTAAGATGTGGTCCCCCTCTCTAGCTCTTTTGTCTCTTATGGTCATATATATATTATCACAATGGCAGAACTAGGTTATGTATCAACATTCACTTCATTTATCCGAATCTAGATAAAAATTAGAGCTAGCATATGTTTCCTTTTTTAAAATTTTGCTAACAATGATTGATCTGAGTATTTTTCATCAATATTATCCGAAGGGATTTTTTGGAACTCAAACCACTTTCCAATGTCCTTTCTTAACTTCCTAATACCCTTATTTGTGGGTGACTTGGGCTAGTTGTCTATATATTGGCTCTCCTTCCTATTATCACTCTGTAATTTTGAGGCTGAAGGTAGAATCCCAGAGGAAACATAAAAATTGCTTCGGGCCTAGGATCTAGCCCTCTTAGACCCAGAGAGGGATCTCTATGTAGGATTTAGATGTTTTTATTGGGCACTTTAGGCTAGTTAAGTTAAGAAGATTTGGGTTTCGAATTTGGTTTGCTGGGGAAAGTGCGGAAAAAGGGCCATTGGGCAATGGATCCAAAGGGATCTGGTGACCAATTTGCATAAGTAATCAAGTAGGAGTGAAACAAGGAAAACTAGGAGTACTACTTTGGATCTCTGAGAATGAAATGGAGTGGGAACATATAGGAAAGTGGAAGTCAATACAAATTGAGGGGCAATTAAGAATTCCTCAACTATAATGGAGTGCAACGCTCATCAAAAAGCGACGAGAAACTAAGAATTCCTTGGCTTAGCATTAGTGGAAAACATAGACTATTGTAGAATCAACTAGAACAGGGTGCTCTGAAAACAAATCATATTCATCATTTTCTGTTCTATAAATTATAATGAAAAAATACTAAGACATCAGAACAATGAATAACACATAAAACAGGAGAAAATTCACCATTTGGTGCATTAATTGAATACTAGAAAATTCCCTTCAATTACTTTGCAAGAAGCCACAACATTATAGAATGGGACTCAGTCCCTCATTCATATTCTCCCCCCCCCCCCCCCGTGATACTTCGAATAGTTAAGTATATAAGCTAATACCACTAACTCATTACAATCGTCACTCTCCCTAACAGTTACTATCTCGCTAAATACATAAAAAGGAAGCAAGAGTATCATTTGACATGTCTAAATAAAACAGTTGGAGTTACAAAGGACATATGGATGTCTAGTTCTGCTTTGATTCCCTACATTCAAGTTTGTCATATATTTTCCGGTGTAAATATGACATTTGTGACATTTTGACTATCCCTTTGAGTGCCAAACTCGAGAGTTGGCTCTTCATACGGCCATGTACCTTGAAAAATTGAATTTATCAAATCTCTCCTCTCTAAAAATATACAAACTCCTAGAGAGCTAAAAACTCTACCGAATTTGCTGAAAATGGGGCGTACTCAGACATTTGTTTCTCCCTAGTGGTGACAACTATGAAAAATATAAGATATTTTATTGTTCTTTTCCCCATGATGGTCAAACACCTCTCTTTGATTATCAAAATTCATCCCTAGGTCTCTGCAACAGTCACCGCAAAATCATGACCAGAACAGGAAAAACGAAAATCTGAAAAATAGGGCTAAAAGATGGCTTCGATTCTCCCAACTAAAGACGCTTGTGAAAAATCTAGGATAATTTTTTTTTTCTTCAGCCCGTGATGAAAAAAATACTCTCTTGGTTTTCAAAATTCTCTCCCATTTTCCAGAAATCTATCCCGCAAACGGATTGGGAAAACTTGTGAAAAATGGTTTTTTATTTGGGGAAAGCAGTTTTGAAGGAGCAGAAGTGGCATTTTGGAGCCCCCCTTAACTGGTAAGTGGTAATAGGGGGCAGGGGGGGGGGGGGGTGGGGGCAGGGGGGAAGGGGGGAATTCTTTAAAACCACTTATTTTGGACCGACCAACCCCCCGCCGCCACATGAGAATAAATTTAGGATGGTACGGGGGGAGAAAAATGCAATGTAGGCCATCGGATTGAAGTGCTGGTGGATGAATTAGGTGGAAAGTGGTGGGGGTTTAAATCCATGATGTGACATGTAAAACTTTAGGATAGAGTTTATTTTTATTTTCATATTTTCATTTCTTATTTTTATTTAATCCTAAGTTGGTTTATGCATGTAATGACGAAAATGATGGATAGGTGAAAAAAGCGAGAACAAGGGAATGAAGGGTGTGGAAAGGAGGTGAAAGGTCAAACAAAAATGGATGGAGGGGGATAATGGAACCAATCAAGCCCAGCATATGAAGAAAATTTTGATGAATGCTTCCATGCGACACCAAAATAATATATGAGAAATATTTTGCAGCAGTCTGAGCAATGCCGATGGAATTTTTATCACTCACTCTTTTTAAATATGTTCCATGAAGAATTTGATTCAGGATGATTTTGAATGTGAACCCCACTTTGCAGGATAAAACCCTGATTTTGTCGTGCAAGAAAAACAAATGAACATAATTCAGAAACCCTAATTCCCCTATAAGTATAGGGTCCTAAAACTTATTGTATCTCTTATTTTGTGAGATTGACCACCTTAAGCACAACCTGATATTAGAACATCCCAACAAAAACCTTTCTTAGGAGTCAAAAAGGCCGAAGAAGCTTCGAAGCTCTATTAAAATTATCGAGGCTAGCCAATTCTAAATCAATTGGATATTGTTTGGGTCCACATGCATCCCATGTTCATCCATAATGTATCCGAAATATTTAATTATTTACATGCCCAATGAGAATTTACCTAGATTGGCATGAAACTTGTGTTGCCACATAATGCTAAGGACCTACTAAATGTGCTACAAATGTTCTCCATGGGTTATTTTAAATATTAGGTTTTCATACAAATATACAACCACGAACAGTTTGTGAACAACATCAGGATATCATGCATCATCGTCATGAAAATATTTGGGGCATTAGTCAAGCTAGAGGGCATGAATAACCACTCAAAAAGACCCTCTTTATATTTGAAGATTGTCTTCCATAAATAAATTTGTTCAATTGGAACCTGGTGGTACCTTTACTTCAAATGAATATTACTAAAGCAATTAGCACCCTTAAGCTATTCAAGAAGATTTTAATCCCTGGGGATCATATATATGTTCTTGAAAATTATTTTTTTCAAGGCTATATAATCAATATAGAGCCTCAATGTCCCATCCTTCTTCTTCACTAACACATTTTAACTCTTGCAAGGTGAGGAGCTTAGTAAAATGTGGCTCTTGTAGATGGTATCAAGAATCTAATGTTTTATTTCCTCATTCTCCAAGAGAGAGCATCTATATATTGTGCCATTAGCTAAAGGACAACCATGTATTAAATAAATTAGTCTTTGACTGAGAAGTGCAGAGGAATCCCCACATGTGTAAATATATCTTTGTATATCTCTACAGTATTGTATGGTTTCTTTTGTTGTGTAGATAGGCATCATGTTTAGGTTTTTGTGGTCATAGTTACCTTCCTTTCCTATTATAACAAAACCATGAAGAGTTAACACTTTGTGGTCTAAGAGATTACCTTTTGGCACTATTTTACTGAGACTAATGAAATTACAGTTGTTGGAACTACCTTTGGTACCTTGTAGAGATGAACTCCAAGAGTAAAAATGACACTATATGTAAGAGAAGCATAAACGAAATAGTGTTTGCATATATAAGTTTGTGATAAAATAACATAAAAAACTTCAAGTTGGGAATCGTGACACAATACAACATATTTGAAGGGCTTGATGTTGTAAAACATATGGCATTGTTGGCTGACATGGATGCCTCATCCATGGTTTAACTAGCCAATGGTGTATGATTTTGGGTTTGCAGTTGTTGATGAATTTAATGCCTTATTGACCTTGTTGATATCAATTTCTTTTTGATCTCATTGTCAACAATGAAACGTAGTGGGGTCCCTTTCACCCACATATGTGAATTAATATCTGCTCCCCCTCTCTAGATCCTTGCTTTTGATCATCAGATATTTTTTGTCACAATGGTAGAACTAGGTTATGTATCAATTATTCACTTCCTTTATCCCACTCTAAATAGAAATCAGAGCTAGCGTACATTTCTGTTTTTTAAGTTTTTCTAACAATGATTACTTTGAGTAGTTTTCATCAATATTATGCGAGGGGATTTTGTGGAACTCATACCACTTTCCAGTGTCCTTTCTTGACTTCCTATTACCCTTATCTGTTGGTGACTTGGGCTAGTTATCTCTATATTGTCCCTTCTTCCTGTATCTCTTATTTTGTGAGATTGACCACCTTTTCTAGGCTTCTATTGTAATGGATTTGTAGACCGAAACTCCCAATTATTATTCTTCTTAAATTTCTACTAAATTTTCATAGCCTATCAATAAGTGGCTCCCAATGAAGAGATGACCAAGGAATCTATCTCCTTTTAGATGTATCTATCTAGACCATTATGGTACTTTGCATCTTGGAGTCACTAAAATCTAGCTTTGAGCACAAGGTATGGAACTTATTGGTGTAATATGAAAATGTCTAGTCTATCTCCTATAGTAAGGTTGTCCATCTCATGTATTGTTCGTTGCAGTTCACTACAATGTATAATTACTCTTTAAGGGTATAAAATATTTTTTTTCAAGTGGGTTTTGCCTTGAATATCCATATATGTCTTCGTTTGTCTCCTCTAATAACCTTTCGACCAATATATGACATGGGGAAGGTATTTTGGGAGCACAAAGGTTATATTTTCATTATCAAAATAATTTTTGACAGAGTAATGTCCATATAACAAATTTTATTATTTCTCTAGAGAATTTACATCTATTTGGCTTTTAAATAAGGGGATATTAACGTTAAATTTTCCCTCGAATGGTGTCGCACCTCCAATATTTTTTTGGTTGAAGGTTCCTTTATTGATATTAGAAGTTGTTGATAAATTAGGGAAATATTTTCCATCATCTCGTTCCTTTGGCACACAAGTGCTTTCCTAAGAAACAACTTAATAGGATCTCCTACTTTGTCGCCTCTTTTTTCTTCTCCTATGGGAGGTTGGTTGGGTAAGTGAGAGTGACTCTTACCAACTGAAACTAGCTTGAGACCCAACTTTCTGTACCTTAACCTCATTCGGGACATGCAACAAGAAACAATGAATAAATTTATTTCATAACACTAATTTGATTAATACAAGGAATGAAATGGAAGGCATGAAATGAAATGAAACACCAAGAAAAAAAAATAGAAAATAATATGGTGAAAATCCAACTTCTATTAATAAATTAAATATAAAAATATCGTATAATACATATTGGCTAGAGTGGTGTTAATTATCTCTTACAAGAGATACATGGTAGCTACACGTATTCACATAACGCTATTATAAGAGGAAAAAAGAATGGAATTTTAAAATAAAGAAAAAAATCCTAGAGATTCAAAACCATAACCCTAGAAAATGAAACACCAAAATATTTAGGGGCCCTCCTGTGATTAGCGAGTATGTCAACCTCCCAAGGGCGCAAAGTTTTCATAAAATATGTGTTTTGGGCACAAAATATCTCATTGGGATGACATATCTAAAGACTACAACTTTCGAATGGGGCCAAGGAATTCCAAGGAAAGACATGGTAACCCTTGGCCCCTTAAATTGCAAAAATATATTGTTTACATAATTAGAATGGCCTTATCAGTTTAGGACCCAAAAAACATAAAAATTCCAAGAAGATAATGCCTCATTGAGACAATGGAAGAGGCATGTGGCTATAAATATTGATTTGGATCAAATGAAAGACCTCTTAAGCAGATTTGTGGCCTTCAAATGAGAGCATGGGCATCATTATGAGATTTAGAGCATTGGATATGTGTATTAGTTGCTTTGACATGATTGAGAGAGGAAACCCTATCCTTTTGTCATAAAGATAGATTCTAGTCATATGGGGCCTATAGTGACATGTCAAGTGATAACAAATGAGATTTTTAGCATAACATTGGTCTTTAAATTGGGATACATTAAGAATGAACCCTTGTACCTTGGATATGATTAGCATACCAAACCAAAGAGTTAGACCCTACAGGAAACTTCTAGGCTTTTGGGGCTAACAATGACACCTTCAACCATAAAAAAATACCTCTTAAGGGCATCCTTTACCTGTAAGTAAGTATATAGGTATATTAGTGCTTTCAACATTTCTTATGGGTCTCACGCTCCTAGACATTCTAACAAAAATTCACACATGTTTCAGAATGTGGTGAGGCTCCTTTCTAGAAATGTGTGTATGTGTGCACTCATACATAGGAGCACAAACATGCTTTTACTTAGAAATTCACATGGATAATTCCCAAAAATATTGAGTTGGCAAGTGTGAATGGAAGTTCATGTTAGAATAGGAGGCCCTAGCGAATCACAAACTCCAAAACCACAATGATTTAAGTTGTAAAACCTTATCTTTGACGTGATGTTCTCATTACCCACTAATGATTTACCAGTGAAATATAGATCTCGAATGCCAAATTTATGTACTATAAATTCATATGATGAAATCAATACAATCTCTTCAAAACAGATTTAAGACATTTATGTCATATTTTGTCTACTTGTACTTGCTCTGATTCTTACGAGTTCAGAGACCACCTAGCCTATAAGATTAGGAACACAACAATGTGCATACATTTTTATTTATACATATTCCTATGCATCTTATTTCCATTTTCTTACAACTAACTTTGTGAGACAACACTTATCATTTCTTTTTTTTTTCATTAGATCACATATTCCTTTTAAATCTAACATTAGCAATATCTCTCATATATTTCTTTTCCAAAAAAATTCTTTGTATTACATATGATAGGTATATAGAAATCAAACATAGGATACCAACCTTTTTCGTAAATACACCAGGTAAACTCAAACTAAACTTAATTAACATCATCATTTTATATATGTGAAAGTCGTAAACAGAGTAAAGAAATAAAAAAACCAGTTATTTACGGCCTCAGTTGCTCATTTGAATATCTTTCAGCTCATTGCAAAGTGTACTAACAATATAAAAAGCTGTTATGCTAAACTCTCGAATCCTATAAGCTCATGTTGCATCATGGGTGTAAACAGACTTGCAGTTGTATCATGCAAATATTCAATTTGTGAATCCTATAAGCTCACGTTGCATCATGAAAATATTTAATTTGTGTAATCTATGGTTTAAAGTCATTGTCATCAAAGAAACTGTCTGAGAAAAGATTCCTCGGTCTCCAACTTTAATTTCGTAATTCAAAGATTTAGAAAAATCACACAATAAATGAATGTTTATTCAGAATGGTTTTCAAGCTCAATGTTTTCATGTTCAATACGGAAATTTTCATGTTCAATATGGAAATTACACCGTAACAGTACACTTATCAGAGAATATAAAAACAAACTATTCAAATATTTAAAATTGCTGGTTTTGAACAGAGGAAATATTTTGCCTTAAATTCAGCTTAAAACATTCTATACAATCATATTTTTATTTCAGAAGTTATAAACTTCGCTATGAGCTCCTTCTAATATTACACACGCAGTGAATGATAACATCCCTTCTCAAACCCTATGAGAAACCCTATGAGAGGTTAAATTGACTGAGAAAAATTGCAATACCTGCGTTGATCATTAACTCGCACAAGAAAGCTCTAAAAATACTAATACAAATTAATATCAGCTGCTTCGATGAGTAATCGCTAGTGGGGTTATGATAACACAGAAACCAGAACGCGGTTTGGGAAAAGGAAGAACAATTCAGAAGTGTATTCACTTCATAGAAGATGCAGCAATATACGATTCAACAAGAGTTCACATTAAACAGAAATCAAATCCTCGTTAAGAGAGGATAGAATTGGGTTCTGTTTAATCCAACGCATCCGTAGAGAAAACCAGCATATGACAATCTACTGATATTTACATATTCATGTACAGCTATTAGAAGAAACGATGAAGAGAGAAATAAAGCATGGAGGCAGAAATTAATTTGGGTAGGCACTAGCAGACCTTCTGTCCGATGGCAACGTTAGAGATGGGGTGGGCAACACGGATGCCGAAGTCCCACGTCGTTTGGCGGAGTTGTGTTCGCGGATTGCCCTTGAGCAGCCTTGGAAAACAAATTTAATGGGCTGCTGATGTTTTTATTATCATGGATAAACTGGAAGGGAACAAACGTAGTTCTGTTATATTGTTGAGGGCCATAACCGTCAGGGGGGGAATTAAGATGGGAAACACAGTTCATATTAGGGTCAAGTACTGCCTTAGAAGCCAAGGGTTTGCCAACCAGCTGCAGCCCTTGCTGACCTACATGTGGAGAGAAAGTAGGGTTAGGGTTCATGGGTGAAAATCGAAAGGGGGTTTCAGGAATACCCGTGAAGCGCTGCACCATGGTTCTGAAATTCGCTGTATCCGTGTTGAACAGCATCGTTGGCGCTCTCTTGGAGGCTCTGGATCGTTTGTTGGCCACCTTGGCGGTTCCAACGCCATTCACAGACAGACTCGCCGAGGGACGGCGTAGTTGTAGTCGATCTGATTGGGCACCGTTTCTTGATATCATGAAGGCTTCTGTCTCTCCAGGGCTTACACGTTCACTGTCTGCCGGATTATTCGTCTTTTGCTGCGACTGCAGAAAGCCATCAAGCAGCTGAGAATTCTCCCCGCCGAGAAATCCTAAACGTGAGGCTGACGTGGACGCAGGCGGGCTGTTGTTCATCGGGATAGCATCAGGGATGGAATATCCTTCGCCATTTAATAGAAATTCCATTGCTCTGAAACAAAAAATGTAACGCACAGTAATGTTTTGAAATGTAATACAATCTAGGCAGAGAAATAATGTAGTTTGATTTGTACGAGGCGTTGTGTTTATAGTGGGGATTGTCAATAGCTCACATGGGCCAGCAGTGAGTTCTAAATACATTGAATGTGTGACTGGTCGGCAGACTTCTGCATGTCCACGGCTCTATCTCACCAATTTCAATTCTCGCCTACTTTCCCAAAAAAATTCCACACCCTCATTCTTATCGCCGCCGGTATTTGCGATTTCTTGAAATCAGGAGTAGTTTTTAAGTGACACGCTCGCGTAAAGAAAATGATGTTATTTTTAAAAAATATTTGAGTCAGGCATTTTAGCTCCAGAGAAGCATGGTATTTTTACTTTTAAATTAACTTAAAAAAAAGAAGAGAAATTGACAATGATATTAAATTGTATTTGAGTATATACTCAATTTGCGTTTGAATACGAACTTTTCATATTTTTTTTAAATTATTTATCATAAATTCAACAATGGTCTAGTTGAATTTGGTCAAAATCACGTAGGGATATGTTGGATTCACAATTTTGAGTCATTTTGATGTTTTTGGAGTTGATTTCTGCGAAAACAAAGTTGAAAAACATATTTTAAAAATAAAACATGAAGGGTTTCACATTTTTTTTGTTTGCTAGTTTATGTGAGTCCTTAGATGATTGGCATGACTAACCTGTGCCTTGAGTAGCTATGGTCTAGGGGCATCTAAGCCATCAAAAACACTCATGATGGAGTACAACTTGGGTCACACCAACCCTTAACATGCCTTAGAGTGCCTTAACAGAACATCCGGTCATTGTATGCTCTAACCCATGTTTTCACATTTTAAAAAATAGATTATTAAGATTTAACCAAAAATTGTTTTACCAAATTACAATTATAGAATATTTAAAATTACATAAAAATAGTAATAAATTTCATAAAAGGTAAGAGATTAATCGAAATTCTTTAAGATTTTATTTCTATGCCTAAAAAGAAGAGAGAAACATTCCCAAATCACTACACTTTTTTAAACTAAAATCTTAAAAATATTGATAATGAGACCAAATTTGAAAAAAATACCCGAAAAACCAAGGTCTCAGTTTAAAGAGGAAGGGAAAATAGTTCCCAAAACCACACTGAATTCCATGCAGAGAAACATTACTAAACAATGGATTTTTTTGGTCAATACAGGTCGACCTAACCCAACAAGTGTACATGCTCCTACATGCAGGGTCTCTTCTTTGGTGAGGGTGTGCCAAGTCTTGAAGATGAAGGGTGGCCCTTTGAAGGCAAGTATGGGGAAGGTTCCATGTCATGAGAAGAGAGGGTAAGGTGGTTGTAGTGGAACTCAACATAGAAAAAATGATAAAGGGAAGGGGAATTCTACGAGGATAGCCTAAAAGAGAGGTAGAAGTTTTGATGTGGAAAAAAAGAAGACCACATTGGATGCATTCAGTGTCGGGACTCCGACACAAGCCAAAACTATGATATCAGCGTGGGAAGCGAAATTAAGAATGGAATTAGCAGTAGAGCCATCTGCTGAGGAAAGGGAGACTTTGTATATGTACCCATGGAACACTTGGGGGTGACTCACCATGTTTAAACAAAAAATATATTTATACTAGATGATGAAATGTATCATGGTGAGAGCCATCACTGAAATTCAAGTAGGAGAATGGCATTCAAAAGAAGAGATGAATGCCAAGGAAATCTAGAAAGATATGTAAGATATTAAGCTCCAGTTGCACCATATGTATCTCAGTATGTGTAGAATTGAGAGAAAACTATAAGGCATGCACCAATTCGAAATTCTAGGTTCGAGCAGTAAATATCCAGTGCCACTAGATGACGTTCCCGAGGGAACGCGTGAGAAATCATGATGAGTGTGTGGCTGTAGGTGGGAGGGTCAAATTCCCCATTATCTCAACAATCATTGTGTATGGGAGGGATTAATGCATTATGTGTCAGTTTTCACTCTGTCTCAATTCTCTCATATGGTGGTGTTCATTGAATTTTAATTGAGGGTGGTGAGTTCTGTAGCTAGTCATTATATTTTTGGATGAGTTATGCAGTCTTTAATGTGAACCCTCTGCAGAGAGGAAGCAAACTCAGAGGGTATCTTGTATGGGAGAGGTGGTGCCCTAGCCACTAGTGTTCCCTCCTCTGCTTTCAGGTAGGAATTTTTTGTCAATTTCTTGTTTGGTCTTTGAGTTAGGTTTTTTTCATATAGTAAAGGTTTTAGTCTTCAAGTTATGTGTGTGTTAAGTTTTTTTGGTTTAGGTTGGGTGGTAACCCTTTGATTCCAGAAAGAAGGCCAGATTGCAATCATGGTGGGCCCCTTCTGGGGCTCCTGCAAGGCTTGGTGATGTTTAGGGAGCAAGTATATTGGATTCCTTTTGGTTTGGCTAGTGCGAGTTTGTCTATGGAAGTGCGATGATGTTTCATCTATTTCTGGTGTAGAATTATGGTTCTTAGAGGTAATTTATGGCTAGCTGATAGTGGTCACACTAATAGAGGTGGTGTGTTTCCCCCTATGGGTTGTCACCATTAGGGAAGGTTATTAGGGGTCCATCTCTTCTTGTCTCTTTAGTTTTGGGTTGAAAAACATCTTTTTGGTTCCTCATTTTCGTCGCTCCTCCTCTCAAATTAATCCCAATTTGGGAAGCTCAGGGAGCGGTGTGTCTCTATCTCAGCTATAATTTGTGACTGGTACCGTTGGTTCTAGGAGGGGTGACAAAAATGGTGATCTCTTGAGTTAGAGGGTTGTCGGTGGTCGAGGTTGTGACAAGAAGAGACGTTATATTCATGTGGGACTGCATCTTGGGTTGGCAGTTGTGGTGACTCATTGATGGATGATGGGAGCCGCATCCCTCTAGGTCAGAAAAGTGGAGGGTCGGTTCACTATGGTGGCTAAGGAATATGGGCGATGACGCGTCATGGGGTAGGATTGCAGCGACAAGGCTGCTGCATGGAGTGGTGTCGGGATTTGATACAATATATTATTAAATGCCTACAAACCTTGGAGCAGGTGTGACAATAGGAATATGTAGAGCTAATTCATTAGAGGATATTTCAGCCTAAAGGTTGCTTCCTAAAGAAAAATAATAAAATAATTGTTAAAATAATAAAATAAGAACTATAAATTTTGGAGGAAAATAAGAAAACTTTTTTTATTAATTGTATTTTTGGCTCATATTTTGTATGTTTACTCAAATTTCAAGTTTACATACTCGTTGGATGAGGAATTAAATTCTACAACCAATTACTACCCATTATGCATACTTTTGAGAAGACCCGCATTGATTAAAATTGAATATATATAAAAAAAGTGTGTTAAATACATTTTTTTAATATATCTCTAATATATCTCCAATCTAGCATATCTCTAATTTTTATCATTCTCGGTCTTCTCAAAGGATTTACACACTTTTTTAATGTATCTTTAATTTATATCAATGTGGGTCTCCTAAAAAGTATGCATAATGGATAATTCTTGGATGCATAATTTAATTTTCTATCCAACAAGTGTCTACACTTGAAATTTGAGTAAACCTATTATGAGAGAAGCCAAAAATACAATTAAAAAAAGTAGTTTTTCTTCTTTCCCCTCTAAAATATTGACATGTACCTCTTCTTAAATTTAAAGGATTTTGATTGTTTTAAATATTATGACATGGAAATTACGTGAAATTTTTTTGGGTACTTTTAGGCTAAAATTTCCTCTAATGGCTACTCAGAACAAAATGCACTATTTCCAGTGTCATTTCCTAGAGCGTGTAGTGGTGGTCCGGCCAGGCCATAAACTATTATCTGAGAAAGTGGAGAGGCTGGAGGCTTCGATGGACCATTTCATGGAGAACGTCCAATATTCCTTTTTTCCTCCTCCTCCTCCTAGAACATATCCGAACAAGCCAGTCTCCATCACCTTTGATGATTAGCATGGTTACAAGTGTTTTATTAGTCACGTGTTTTTACTAATGCTTATGGCCTTTCAATTTGTGGACTGTGTCTCTTTATGTTTTTCTATTTCATTGGCATATGTTGATAGTGGTAGTCAACAAACATGATCGGGGTGAGACAACCCGTGTTTTTATACTGATCTACCTCTTTTTGGAAGAATGAATAGAATTTTTAATTACAAAAAAAAAAAAAAAC
The DNA here is from genome assembly GCA_034641835.2 of Pinus albicaulis. NCBI lineage: Eukaryota > Viridiplantae > Streptophyta > Pinopsida > Pinales > Pinaceae > Pinus > Pinus albicaulis. The sequence goes on along the minus strand of JAXQQM020073543.1, from coordinate 51,258 downwards.
ATAATTCAATGTTGATTTTGTATTTTAAAAATAGGTTTTTACTAGTCCAGCATGTAAATTATTGTAAAAATCATTAAAGTGATAAAAATTAGTTGTAAAACTACAGTATTTTTGGATCTTATTATACTTATGTAAGTTAACACAAATAATTATTAAGAATTTTTTTAAAAAGTTATATATCTTTTAAATATATATTTGCAATATACATAATCAAATCTATAAATTTGTGTATAGATTATCTGATCATGAATTTGTGAAACCTATACAAAAATAGTTTGAAATGTAAGTTATTAAGAAAATTGAAGGTTCTGATGTATATCCAACATTAGAGTATACTTAGGGAGGTAATGTGTGTACTCAGAAGGTATCAAAGGATAATCCCGAGATGAATAATAATAGTTAAATAGCTATATAATATTATGTATGGCAATCGTTTCAATAAATAAGGCATATGTAATAGGCTGAAAATGATAAATGTGAGAAGACTTATTAGAATGTTCTACCTACTAGAAATTTCTTTCTCAAAGATGTTCTTAGAGGCTATAGAATTATGAAAGGAGAAAAAATAATTTATTGGATATATGGTGAGTTTTATCATGCAACATTTCTTGTGAAGTATTTTCCTTCCATAAGAAATAAGATATGGTGTTATCTTTCCACGAGAGTTTCTATACATCATTGTGTTAATTCTTGTCAGAGAATGATTTTATTTGTATTCTTCAATTTTATAGTTCTTATTTTATCATATATTTATATATTTACGGAGTAAATAACCTTTCGTATGAAATCTCTTTCCTTGATAAAAAAAAGGGAAGACATATTTTCCTCCTTCCATATTTTTTACATGAAACAAAATGGGGTAGTAAAAATTAGATTGATGTATGAAGTTTTCTAAGAAGAATTTAAAGAAACTAGTTGGATATTTTAGTTTCTCTAATTAAAAAAAAATCATCCAAATGGAGTCTAGGAAGTCGGGATATTGTTGATTTAAAAATTAGTCATTTTAGATTTTTTCGAAACATGGTTGCACACTATGAAAATCATAGAGATTTTTATATTGTGGTCAAATTTTGATCAAACATACATCACTAGATGGAGAGTGGATATGGAATTTAATAATTGTGGTCATAATAGACAGTGTGAGAAGTAAAGTCGTAGTTTGCACATTTTAAATGTGTCAGCTCAAATAGATCTCTTAAAAATTAAGTGACTTAGTTTGAAACCTTAATTATTTTATTTGGGTTTTCAGGGAAATATGTATGTCACTTGAATAGATGATGTCATAGTATTAAAGAGTTCATAAAATCCAAAAATTCCTTATGGAAATACAATTGAAATATCTTACTAAAGTTGGATCCATTTGCTGGAATTTGCATCAACATTGCAATATGAAGGTATTTTCGGATAGATAAATTATGAAGAAGTATTCTAAGATAGGTGTTTTCATACTAGGAAAATAGCTATAGAAAGAGAAAAGAGTTTATTTTCGTAGGGAAACATTTTATTACAGGTTCATTGATGTATTCATAAATAAAAAATCCCGATTTCTATTAAGTATATGTTCTATTATAACTTCATCAATGCTCAATTAGATAGTAAAATGTATTTTTTTACATATAATCTTTACAACACACAAGTTGATGGTAAGAGTATTCAACATTTAAATTTTTTAAACTCAAACTAGATAAATATGTTATTCATTACAATTTTCATGTTGTAGATATGAATGATATGGATTTTATTCGTGGAACACCTTCGACAAAATCAATTGGCATATTTAATATTAATATACGAAAACATTTATTAATATTTGGTATAAGAAAAAAAATCATTTCAGGATATATCTATTTGTAAAAATAAGATCCTAAATGACCACATGAAAAAATAGATATAGATGAACATGAAGGAAATATGTTGGTTGAAAACAATCAAAGAAATACATGACTCAAAGGAGAACCATGTTGCAGAGTCTAGGAAACAGTAGCAACATCAAAAGTTGATATATATCACCACTTGCACCACATGCACCGCTTGGAAATACATAATTCATCAAGGCAAGGCCGTGACCATCAGAAAACTTATCATGGACCAACATGAGAGTAAAAATGAAACCAATTGAGAGGAATGTGAAGGTATGACAACAATGCATGAAGAGCTTAGATCAACATAGAAAGGAGAAATAAAACCCAAAATTAAGGTGGTAAGTAAGCATTTCTACCCCATATTCAAATTTCACTAGGATGGCTGGTTTTTCATTACTTGGCCAATCATAATATGTTTTTTATTCCAATGTTTCTAAGTTGAAACATACGAAAGCGGATGGAATGAAGTATACATATCATGGTAATATGGGCTCCCTAAGCAGGTACTAAAAGATAACAATAAAATTTAAATGACTCTATATTATTATGTATGGAGGCCATTTGTAATAAGTAATGCCCATGTAGCAGTGTAAAAGAAATAAATGTATGAAGCATTCATAGAAGGTTCCACCCACTAGAAAGTTATTTCTACAAAATTATCCTAAGAAATTAGATAGAATTATGGAAGGAGTAGAAGCAACATAAGGACATGTAGTGAGTATATTGTAATTCTATTAAGCAAGTATTTCTTGTGAATTGGTTTCCTTCCTTAGGGAATAAATATGGTTTTACCCTAAGTTGAGGGTTTTCTCTATATTATTGTGTCAAATCTTCTGATTGAATGATTTTATTTATTCCCAAATTTATTAATTTATATAATATCATGTATTTATATATTTATTGAGTACATAAAAAGAAAAACAAAGGTAGGTTAATCATTTTGAACCTAAATATGAGGAAACTAAATTATCATATGTTAATTTTATAGTTCTTACTCCTAACTGAAAAGAATTGGAATGGAAAGAATGAACATGTGCTCTAGATAATGTTCTCATTCTTAATAACATGTGTGTTTTCCTAATATTTTATGCACATTATTAATCATTTATAGGTGTTCCTAATCACATTTGCATGTTTTTGTGACGAAATTGTTTTTCCTCAATGTCAATTCTTCACCTTCAATTGGGGATATTAATGATATTGGAGGATTTGAGCATTAAGTATGGGTAATATTGTTTTCTACATGATAAGAGAAGGAAACATAAGCCTTAGGTAATAGAGGTTTCCTCTAGGTATCAAATTCACATATCAAAACCTCAAACAAACACACTTGACATACTTAGGCCATCCATGTCTTCCAATTAGAGCAAAAAACATCATTACATTAGCATTGGTTATGAAGCTCAAGGCCATTGACATGGTGATCAAGGTAAATATGGTTATTGGGCCTTAAAGTAATATTTTTTTCACATATGGCTACAAACAATACCTCAAACCACCACAAAACACCACTCAAGGCTATCCATTTCTTTGACTCGGGATATGAGTTGCACTAGCAGGTTTTTAGTATTATGTGGATGATTATTTGGGGACTAGAAATAATTGACGGAATGAATATATACATTACACTATAATGGAAGCTTCTAAGAATCAAAATTCAAGAAACACATTTTAATACACTACACATGATCTCTTAATAATATCCTTACTATCTGAATCGAGATATTGAATTAGAACTAGTTATGGGTCTCATAATAATTGATATGTTTGGAGGGGAAATCTAAGTCTTAAGCTATAAATGAAGGTTCTAGAAATTAAGGCACATTGAGAAAAAAAATTAACTTTGGGGAATCAATGCTCAAGGATCATAAATGGAACCTCAAACTACAATAAATTATGATCTTGGTTGTACAAGGAATAAAGTGAAAGGAAAAAAGGAAATGAAACACACATATATAAATATAATAGAAAGAAAAATAATATGGTAAAAACCAAACTTTGATTAACTAATGCAATAGAAAAATATTATTGAACACAAACTAGCTAAATTGGTGGTATATATTAATAACACCGTTCTTTTCTACTCTAGGTTATTGTAATAATAAATTTTATTTTCACACTAGTGTGGAGAGAGCCACAACTAGTCAAACCTATGATTAAATATCTAAAAATTGTTAATTAAAATTAAATGATTAACAAAATTGAAGAAGGGGGAACCTTATGGATCCTTGGTTGAGGGAAGGTTGCTTACTCTCTGATTTTGTCTAAAACCACTTTAGTTCTTAAAGCTACTTACTTTCTCGCCTAGTTTGAAAATACATGACCCATATCTTGTTGAAATTGAATTTGTCGGTTCTTGCAATTGAGATAAGTCATTTCCTAACAAGCTTAATGGGATGTGATTAGGGTTGAAATATGTTGGTAATGCCAATGATAGTGTGATTTAGGAGATTGTACTAGGGTGGTTGAATGAGAGGTGGCACCCATTTTCTTCTCCCTTTTTGCAGATCAAGGAGAAAACACATTGAAGGGCCAAGTCACATTGTCCCAGTTGAATGAACAAACACAAAGAATGATATGTATGCACACATAGAAAAGGAGCAAGGGGAATATGTTCAGACTCTCTCTATTTATCTATCTCATACACCCTTTAACTCTTTATCTTGCTATCTCATATTAGTTTTATTTTCTATCAAAATATGTTCAAGATTGATTCAGGGAAAGGCGTAGTTGTGGGACTTGGAATATTTGACTAAGAATCACTTGAAATTATTATCGATCTTGTAGCCTAGAGTTAATGATTTTTTCCTTTATTTTTCTCTCTATTACCTTAGGTTTCAATACATATCACTTTTTTTTAGAACATGTATCTTCTTGCCTAAGCCTATGAGGTCTATATAATCTAAGTGAATCACCGAACCACTCGTGTAAACTTCCGATGTGCAATAACTTTCAAAGACTCAGGGTCCAAATTAGGGTTGGTTAGCTATAAGAAAGGTTGCAATGTAGCTGGCCTATGGTTGGGTGGAGATTCGAAGTTGCTCGTTCACTTGATGGTTAAATTAACACACACAGATTAGTATATTTGGTTATGAATTTCACTCTATAGGTTACCTTCCCTTATTATTCTTACGATTAATGATTAATATTGTAACATCCATGAAAGAATGTCTGATTCACAATCTAATCATGGTTAACTAGTTATCTTGTACATCTATGGTGATAATGAGCTTCTTGAGTTATGTGATTACTTCCGTCTTAGTGAATTGCAAGTTGTTTAATATGTTCATGATTGGTGATATGAAAATCACCCAGGAATAACCTATTATCTCATAAGATCTCATTTATCTTATATTTTTATTATTTTTTGCAGCTCACTTCCATAACCATGATTTTGGGTTATCCTACTTATTAGAATTTCAACTTATGCGCCATGTGTTAGATGAATGTCTGGTTAGATATTAGGATCATGGAATTAACCATTTTTGTGATGAATTGCATGAGTTTATATATATATATATATATATATAATTAGGCTAATGACCCCAGATTCATGTTTTCACAAACATGGCCTATATTCATCTTGAGTAATCCTAAAAATATATATGTCTTGCTTATATTGAGTGAAGGAACTCTATCTCACATGATAATAAGGTAACTATGTGATGTATGTTAAGTGAGGATTCAACTAGTGTTTGTGGTTACTTAATTTAAGGCTCATGAAAAAATTGTATCATTTATGCACGCATATATATTATTGCAATGTCTTGAGCTTCATAGTGTAAGCATGATCTATGGATTTCCTATGTAATTTGACCTATGGAGCCATGCATTATTTTGTTTAAGATGGGATGTAATTTAAGCCTGATGTTATCATTAAATCTTAAATGGTCATGGCACAATACCTTTAAATCAGGATTTAAAAAACTTGGTTTTTGTCCTAGGAATTTGGTGTTTTGGGTAAATACCCTACCTTAAGAAATTCTCAATAAAATTCCTCACATTTCCCTCCTTGCAAGTCTTGGTAGAAATATGGATCTTATCCAAGACCAAGTTGTCTCTTGGTAAATTTTATATCCCGAACTAGATGGTCTCTTGGTGGACCTTTTATCTAGCTTGGATAGCTTTTTCATCTACTAAGAGTGGTCGCATCTAGGCACAAGAGGGTGCAGATATCCCATTCAATTGTAGATGCATCTGATGATATGGGTATAAAAATCGTTAAGGATTGTTATGTCCTTATAATACTAGTGTAGCCCCCTTTTTTTATAGTTAGTGTAGCCCACTTTTTTTTTATTTCTATTCCCATGTAGCTCCCATATTATTATTGGGCCCCACAAAAGCCCATTCTTGTTATTTTTTTCTTCTTACATTATTATTTTTACATAGGATTTGATTATATTCTGACCCTTTAGACTCCTATATTTAGCAAGGAGTTATTGTCATTTGAATCATCCAAGAATTTCTTATTTATGTGATTTAAAGGATGTGTCGACGTCAAATAAGATAATTTCCATGTCATTAATCTATATTTTCTTTTGCTTTTTTTATTTGGTTGCATAACATTTTATATGAGAGCTTTGGATTCTAGGGGTTCGCTGCTTCAAATAGGTCATCATGGAATATTTTCTATAAAAACATTTATACGAGGCTTTAGAAGATTAAATTTTGACCACATGGAACATAAATATTTGTGAAATTTTTGTAAAAATTTTAGATCATTGTTCTCTATTTTTCTGAACTATGGTCTGAAGAAGTTAGGGCTTTTGCATGCCCCAAATTTCTGTCTCAAATAGGTGACCTACGAAAATTTGTCATAAATTTCTCTTGGAGCATCAGATTGAAAGTCATGAAAGGTAACATAAATTACACAAACATGTGTCTTTTGTGTGTCATTTTCAGGATCGAATTTTGAAACAGTGACACGTGGAATTTTGCACAAGTTTTCTCTACTAAACCATTCCATTGTGGAAAATTTCGCATAAATTTATCTTGATGAATCTAATCACAGTATGACTTATGGTGCTTGAAATAATAATATCAGGGTTACCATAGGAAAATATTTAATATCTTGGGAAGATGAAATTACAAAGATACAACAATTTCAATACCGAGCCCCTAAAAGCAAGAAAAATGTGTATTTTTTAAAAAATGTATAAATTTTGTTTGAAAATTAAGTTTGAATTGATTTAAGGGGAATATTAAAGCACATATATCAGTTTCTGGTTCTAAAACATCTCACTAAAAAAATAATTCTACACCCATTAATCCCTCAGAAATATCTACTATGATGCATGAAGAGGAAGAATTGCAACATGATATATCAAAATTATGGGAAGAACTGCAACAAATTTCGTTCTCAAAAAGAGAAACAAAAAAGGAACTAAAAGGGGATGCATATGATTTAAGAAAAAAAATAAAAATTGAAATGAATGGTTTAAAAACAAACATGTAAGGTTTGAACAAAGGTTTGACAAAGTTCCTAGAAGAAAGGCTTCCTGGTGGTGATAATGTATTTCATGAAACTCATGAAGAGAAAAAACATAATGTGAATCATGATTTTAGAGACTCTAAATTTGGGATGAAAACATACCATATTCCAAAGATTGATATGTGGAAATTTGATGGTAAGGATCTTGTAACATGGATACTACATATGGAGATTTTATTTGATCTACATGATCATGATGTTCCACACACATAAAAGGTAAGAATTGCATGTTTGTATTTAGGAAAACATAATTTTGTGTGGTATCAATGGATTTTTTCTTCTAAATAAATTTTCACTTGGACAATTTTATAGAAGAATTGGTAGCAAATTATGAGGATATAAAGAGAAATACCTTATTTAGCCAATTGATAAATTTCAAAAAAAAGGGTTTACTGATGGAGCACATTGATAACTTCCAAAGATTTAATATCAAGATAAATAATATTCCATAGGAGCATAGGATTGATGCCTTCATAGGGACTTTAAAGGATAAGATCCAATATGAAATTTTCCTTTGGAAACCTAACTGATTGGAGAAAGAATTCAAGGTGTCAATAAAAGTTAAAAGAGAAATTATCACAAAAAGGAAGTCTACCACTCACAACTATAAATATGGAAGTGTTGCTAGCCTCTCACAATATACAACGTTGAAACCACAACAACTGGAGGAAAAAGGAGAAAAATGGATTTGTTACTGTTGTGATAGAAAATACAGTAAGGGTCATAAATTTTCTAAGAAAAAAATATTTTACATAAATTGTGACGAGGAGGAAGAAAAGGAATAAGAAACATTGAAGGAAGATGATATACACCAGGAACCAACACCGAAGAGATGAAATAATTTTTACCATATAATTTAATAAACTAGAATGAATTACCACTCCTAAAACTCTCATGATAGAATGATATATCAAGAAAAAAAAGGTAATAGTGTTGATAGAATCTAGTAGTACCCTTAATTTTTTTAATTGTAATATAGCCAAGGAATTTAATTATTTTGTTTATCGAACACCAAATCATAAAGTTATGGTTACAAACGGAGGAACTATAAATTACTTAGGGAAGTGCCATAATATCAATCTACCATGGGGAAATATGTACTGAATAGTCAAGTTATTTCCATTCCAATGGGTGTTGTTGATGTTGTATTAGGAGTCGAATGGTTACACTATTTTGGGATGATATCTTTTAATTTTAAAGAATTTTTCTTTATTTTTTCTTGGAAGGAAATGAAATTGAATTAAGGAACATCTTCGAGAAACCAAGGAATATAATTATCTCTAATGGTATGAAAAATATTTTGAAGAAATAACAATGAGGTGTAATGTCACAATTATGCTTACTAATATTCAAACATCGAAGTCATATATTTCTCCAAATATCAAAATAACCTTTGACAAACATTCCAAGGTATTTGACTCTCCCAAATGTCTCCCACCTATTTGTGACCATGATCATGCTATGCACCTTATTCTAGCAAGTGTTCCTACAAACATTAGACCTTACATATATCCTTATGCCAAAAAAATGTAATTGAATGTATGGTTGCAAAAATGCTAGAGGCGGGTATAATTCAACCTAGCCAAAGATATTTCTCTTCTCTTGTAGTATTGGTAGACAAAAAGGATGGATCATTGCACATGTGTCCATATTATAGGGAACTCAACAAGATGTCTATTAAAGATAAATTTCTCATTCATGTCCCTGAATAATTTTTGGATGAATTACATGGAGCAATTTACTTCACCAAGATGGATCTTCATTTAAAATATCATCAAGTTAAGATGAAGAATGAAGACATTCTGAAAAAAAAAATTTCTGAAATCATGAAGGTCATTATGATTTTTCAGTCATTGATTTTAGACTTATTAATGCACCTTCGACATTTCAAGAATTGATGAAATCCATTTTCCAACCCTGAAAATTTGTGCTAGTATTTTTTGATGATATAATAATGTACAAAAATTATTAGAAGGATCATATTCAACATGTTGAGAGGGTGCTCAAACTATTGAAGGAGAAACAATTATGTGCAAAAACATATGAATATTTATTTCAGGTACAATAGTTGCAGTATTTGGGTCATATTGTATATCATGACAGTGTTAAGGTAGATCCTAACAAAATTAAATCCATCAAGGAATGGAAAATGCCGAAAAACCTTAAGAATATTTGAGGATTTCTTCGGTTGACAGGGTATTATAAAAAAAAATTTAATATTTATGGAAAAATAACATCACCTCTAAAAAAATTATTAAAGAAAGATGCATTTTTTTGGACTCTAGAAGAAACTAAGTCCTTTGAAAATCTTAAAGAAGAAATTGGACACGCTCTGGTTTTAACCATGCTAGACTTCAGAAAAACCTTTATGGTGGAATCTGATGCCTTAGGAAATGGAATTGGTTTTGTTTTAATGCAAGAAGGAAAACCCAATACTTTTGAAATTTTTTCAATCAAGGGAAAGTATTTACACAAACCTATTTATGAGAAGGAAATTTTGGAAATACTACATTCTCTGAAGAAATGATGCCCTTATGTAATCATAAGAAATTTCAAGCTAAAAACATATCATGATATCCTTAAGTACCTTTTGTAAAAAGGATTATATTCAGAAGAGAAAAAAAATGGTTCACTAAGTTTTTGGGTTATGACTTTGAAATCATACACAAAAAAGGAAGAAAAATGTTGTTGTAGATGGGCTCTTCATAAGGGAAGAGGATGTGGAAGCATTAATCTATGGAATTTATATTATCCAACCTAATTGGATAAATGAAGGGATGAATGGAAGAATGAAGAAAAGATCTGGACATTCCTTCAAAACTTCCAGCAAGATCCCAGGACATATGATACATTTATCTAGAAAAATGACTCATTATGGTACAAATATCACACACACACACACACACACGGAGATATATATATATATATATATATATATATATATATATATATATATATATATATATATATCGATATATACGTGTGTGTGTCTGTGTGTGTCTGTGTATATTAATTCCCAACTCAAACAAAAGATTCCTTTATAATTGCACACCCCTTTAGGAGGGTAATCATGATTTAAAAAAAAATTACCACAAGGTCGAGAATGATTTTTTTGGGATTTCCTTCAGTCTGATATTTTGAAGTTTGTAGGAGAATGTTAGGTTTTCCAACAAAATAAAGTTGAGTAAATTAAGACCCCAGGTTTGTTACAACCTTTAGCCATTCCAATTTAGCATTGCGAAGAGGTCTCAATGGATTTTTTCGTAGGTTGACCCAATCTCGAAGGAAAGAGTGTCATTATGGTGGTAATTAATAGACTTACCAAGTATGCAAAGTTTTGTGAATGATCTCATCCCTTTAAATCTAGTACAGTTGCTACTGCATTTATGGAAATACTTCAAAATCTACATGGAAAACCAAATATTATTATAGGTGGCAGAGATCGCATTTTCATTGAAATTTTTTTGGTTGGAATTATTTTCTTGTCTAGGTACTCAATTACCTCATAGCTCATCTAACGGAAAAACTAAGATAGTGAAAACATTTTTGTAATGATATCTTCATTGATTTATATCCAATAAAAAAACACAACGGGTCAAGTGGTTACCTCTGGCTAAATGGTCAGCTAACACTTCCTCCCATACTGCAGCAAAAATGACCCCATTTATGGAACTCTATTATTATCATCCATTGTCCATCACATCATCATTAAGAGAAAATTATAAGGTTCAAGTAGTGGAATATCGCATCAAGCATCAACAACAAGTAATCCAACCCTTAAAGGATAACCTTACTCTAGCACATAATCATATGGAACAACAGACAAATCCACATCGTAGTGAAATATTTTTTGACGTATACGACAAGGTATTTTTTACAAATACAACCATTCAAAAAAATGCCCCTCAAGAGAGACAAGAAGGATAATAAATTAACACCCAAGTACTATGGTCGTTACAAGGTGTTGCAAGATATTGGTACTATAATGTACAAATTGAAGTTTCCTGCATCTTCTCGAGTACACCTAGTTTTCCATGTTTCATGCTTAAATAAGGTTATTGGTGACAAGCTCCCAGTTCAAACAATATTTCCAAAACATGATGAGGAAGAAAAAATCATATTGAATCATAAAGAATTCATAGAAACAATAACCCAAAAACTACAAAATTGATCAATTTTAGAGTATCTCATTAAGTGAAAGAACTTACAGGCTGAAAATTCGATATGGGAGGATTGTAATTTTAGAAACAAACATCAAGAACTACTCAAGAATTGAGAAAAAAAAAATTTTGAAGGAGAAGGGAATTTTGGTCCAAATAATATTACTATACCCCCCTTATTGTTATTATTAGTTTATCCCCCTTCTTGTTATAGTTTTTCCCATGTAGATGCCATATTTTTATTGTTGTGCTCCATAGAAGCCCACTATTGTTATTGATGTTCTGTTACATTATTATTTTTATGTAGCATCTAATTATATTGTCACCCTTTACACTCCTATATATACCAAGGATTTATTATCATTTTACGCATACAATAATTGTTTATTTATGTGATGTAAAGGATGTTTCCCCCTCGAAGAGTCTAATTTTAAAGTTCTTGAACTATATTTTGTTTTATTTTTTGATTTGGTTGCATAACAAGAAGTGTGCAAATTTTAAATGTACTAGATATAGATTGGAATATAATATTGTGAGAAAAATAGAATATGACTTGAGATATAGTGTGGGATTTGCTTGGGTGGACAACTTGCGCAAGGCATGAATTTTTTTCATAAGGATATATTGCATTCAGAATACAGATAATGTCGTGGTGGTTAAGTTGTGCATATATGAAAATTTCCAGACAGGACTAGGTTTGGATTTTCCACAAAAATTTCATATGATCTAGGGAATCTCAGATCCGTGGTGGCAAGTGGTGAACACCCTTGTGTAGCCTTAGTCTTCTGTGGAGCTATATTTTCAGTAACACAACTAAATAATTTGGAGGTTAAGGGGACCAAGTGTGCATCAACATGGATAATGTTTGAAAATTGACAATTCCTTTGAAATAGATGTAATGTAAAATGGTCACATAACACAAAGGAGGTAGGCCTAGTGGGACTTGCATGTTTGGTTTGAGGTGGAAAGCACCATAGAGACCTGGTAATGGCCATGTGGCAAAGACCACGAGTATTGTGGGATTCTTCGGGAAGATGTGGTGGAGCCATGTGGATCATACATGGAGGTTTTTTATTGATGTGGCACAGTATAATTGGTCAAAATTTCAATGGGTATAAAGGTCAATCTCAGAGTCGAATTGAGACACAATTTATATGGCTAGAAATTTCTCGAGAAGTTGAATGCAATGGTAGTATTCATTTTTATATTTGATAAAGTTGGAAGAATATCATTTTTGTAACAATGTCTTCATATGAAACCTTGAAAGTCAGGTTAGAGTAATAACTAACTCTTCCCACATCTCGGAGCACTAGAACAAGTTACAAGGGATTTTTACATAATAGTACAATAGCTAGGATAAACTATTGGAAAAATGGGCCATTAATACAACATATGGAGCAGAGTTTCAACACTTTGTATCAATGGGAATTAGAAGAGAATATTTATTCTAATAAATTAATTGTTATATATATATATATATATATATATATATATATATATATATATATATATATATATATATATATATATATATATATATATATATATATATATATATATATATATGTTGATATGGTTACGAACATGTTGATATGTCCTTTTTATTTCTTGCAATATGGGATTGACACGAGTTTTAGATGTGTGAAAAACAACAGATTAGCATGCTTCTGATCAACACGCTTAGTGTCAACATGATAATGTAACAATTTAATATGTTTATGCTTGATATAACTAAAAACTATGTGTGTATGATAGCACATAATAAGATAAAATTTGCAACAAGGAGTTTAGGAATGGACGATAGTGTGGTATGACATAACATGGGCCAAGACTATCATGAGAAATGAGGGAAAATACCATAATGGAATAGATACACCCAGGAGTTTAAAATTCGAGTCAAGGGTTTGCAACGAAGATAATCAAAGACTCTTTAGAAGAAAATAATAATAGGAAAATTTGGACAATTTTTTTTTTTGGTGCAAAATGGTGACTTATAAAAATCAATCCTAATGCCTAAATTAATCATAAAACAAGGATTTTTCTGTTTGTTTCAAGAGTGTTGGAACTACGTGTGTAGAGTGAAATAAGAATATATCTAGGAATAAATGATTCTAAATCGTTGCAATGACTGCTTTTCTAATTCTCGAACTTCAATTTGGAATAATTCAAAAGAAAACCATAAAGTAATTACAAACAATGAATCTTAATCTATATTCAAATAATTTGTAGAGAATCTGAATCTAACTTATGAATTTCAATAATCACACTTAAATAATTACTACCTAACAATTATCTACTGAAAAAGAGAGATTACAAAAATGAACAGAAATCCAATATTGACACTTTTAACTGAAAATAAAAATAAATGATAACTCAATATTTCCAATACCTTTACTCAAAAGAAACAACAATAAATTGAAATGATTAAAATAATATTATAAAATCATTAAGGAATAACACACAGGCATAAAAGTAACATCAGTTGAAAATTATCTCTCAGCATAAGCAAACGATAAAGATCTATACTAACAGCATTTGAATTAATTGTAATTCTATGAGATAGAAGAAATGAATAATTGTGAAAAGGAAGAGAAACAAATATGACACAAAGGAAGTAGTAGATCTCCTAGTGACCGAACCCAGAGTCTCCAGAAGCCACTGTCGAAATATGCTCATAATGCGATTACAAAGGAAACACTTCTTTTCTCATTAAATTCAATAATAACAATACAACATCACCACAATGTAATTACTCTTTCTCAATAATAATGTAAAAATATAAATTACAGCTTTCAGGTTAAAAGTCTCATTCTATTTCACCTATTGGCTTTATATAATCTAAAGGAAAACAAATGGATGAGAGCGAATCCTCAGGATTAGGAGATCCAAAGGATTACACAACTGTCAATCATATTTTCTTATAAAATAAACTCAATCCTCCTAGCCTTTCGTTGGCCTGTATGAGCAAGATATGGTCTTATTTTCCTTTCTTGGCCATTGCTATCCCATTGTTTAAACACCAGTTGTTTGATTCATATTCCTGCACACAAAAAGAAAGCGAAAATTAGTTTCCATGCCAGAATCACACAATTTGTGGATAATTGAACTTTTCCATTTTTCACAATATTTTCTTCTAGATTTATTCCAAAAATTAAGATAACTACATGAAATTCAATGATCAATAAAGCTGATATGAAGATAAAATATACATTTTCCATGGCCCAACATACTCCCCTGATTACCTTTTTGCATGTCCACATGCAATAAGATGGTTGAGGTGTAGTTGTGTCAAAGAATAAGCAGGGTAAACTTCTTCTTTATATAGCCTAAAACCATTTTTCTATTTGATTATTGCAAAGGCCTGGTTCACATGAGATTATGGAAATCATAGTCATGGTAATATCCTTCAGGGGGATGCCATATAATAGCGAACATGTAACAACATCCTATCCAAGTAGGGACCATGCATAGGATTATATTGTTGTACATGTTTAGGTGAGAAACACTAGATTTAAAGTTCTTGTAACCAAATGGCTCCCGGTTCTTGACATTATTAGTGGAAGCCTTTCATATTTGCTTTTTTGCCAATAAATATTTTTCCCTAATGTCCCGGAGATAATCCCTTCCATCCTGTACAATATATTTATGCAATGCTCCTAATTTAGCCACACCTCCCTCTTATTTCATGAATATTCTATTTTGAGTGAAAATATGCAAGGGTTTTGTGGGTTCTCCTCTTACCCATAGATCCAAACCATGTTCCCTCTTTTGGAAAATGTTAAAGGCCTTATCCCATTTAATTTGGTTTTCAGCAAAAGAGAGGAAATTGATGGGCCTCTAAATTAGAGATAAATTAAGACCCACCTAAACTTATTTAGGCCCATCTACATTCCTTATGCTCATGAAAAGATAGATTAAATCTCTCCTTCTTCACTTAATAATGTTTTCTTATAATTTAATATGTTGTTAGGAAGGTTTAAAGATAATTTTGTATTTGTGCCTAATATTGGTTATTTTTGTACAATATTGTGAGAATATTGGGAAGATTATGTAGATTTGGAGAAGGAGATAAGTTGGGGACTTGATCCCTACGACTAGAAGATCAAGATTGAAGAATAAATGAGCACAATATCATGAAATTATTGAGAAATATTGGAAACAATCAAGGGGGTTTTCCACCCTCCTTAACTATCAAAGGCACCGAAGCAAATTGAAGACACAGTGCACGCAATCTATGGTTTACTTGGTGTTAAAGTGGACTCAATCACTATTTTCTAAGGATTTGTTGGTAGCTTCCCTTGAGGATAAATAAATTTGACCAAGAGCTAATCAAGAGCCATTTCGGTCCATTATGTTCCATTCCACTCCATTCCATTTGTATTGCATTCCATATCATGTGATTCGATTCCATTCAAAACATTTTCTCCAAGATATTAAGCCTTTTATTATTGTACTCAGTGATTAAACTTTGATAAATGTAATGAGGCTATTCTCTTCCTAAAATGAGCATATAGACTCCATTTTACTGATTTAGTTCTAGAGAGCTGGGCTCCTGGGTTAGGGCCCAACCCATGTGCCTCAACTTCCTTTTTTTTATTAGTATTTTCTTTCTGTCATTTATCTAGTTTTGTTTCTGCCATTTAGTTAGTTTAATTCTTGAATGTTTAGTTTCATTGATGTTTAGTTTTTGCTTTCAGTGTGTTGTTGTAGTTTTTTTCATTTACTTATGAGAGTAATAGAATATATGAAAACTCAAAAAGCTCTGGATGAAGCCTCCCCCTCTCATCTATGTCCATAGACTTTGAGGAAGGTATACGTTCCCACGGGAAAAAAATTACATTCTATTCACTACTTTTGAGTTTAAGGAAGAAATTGCATTATCAATTCAATGTTTTCATTCACTATTTTATCACACATTTTGTCTATTTTCATACATGAATCAAGAGGTTTGATTTTAGGAATAAGTATCAACTGTCCCATAGAAGTTCATCAAGCCCTCTCGCTTCATTTTCTAGCTATTTTTTCATGCCTGAGCATTGTTGTTGTGCCTTCATTTCCCTCCTTGTTCTCTCCTTAACAGTTGTTGCACCCTTCTAATTCACAAAAACAAATTAAAAATTTTACCTCCACCTTTCTCCTCGAAACTCCCACTTATTTCACTTCGCATTTCACACATCACAAATTTTGTCCTTATTGCAATCGAAAATCGCATTCCCCACTTGGTTTCCATTAATACGTTCTGCTTCGAAGCCCCCATTTCCATATTCTTACCATATTCTGCTACCACGTCACCTATCACATTTTGCAAACTTTTCCATTTTCCCTTTAAGGAATTGCCACAAATCGTAAATCACATTTTCTACTGGTTTACGTTAATACTTTCCACCTCCAAACCTTGATTTCAATATTATCATACATGGCAACCATGCAACCCATTGAATTTTATATTTCACAATTTCGGACGTATCACATTTCGCATTTCACACTTTCCTCTCGGCTGCACTACTGCTTCTCCTCCAACTTTGCGATATTTCGATATTTCATATCGCATATCACACTTCCATCCCCCTCTTAAAAATCCCTCATCACCATTTTAAATGTATCCCTCTCCAAATCATGTTTGCAACATAATAATTTTTAATAAATTATAGACCCCTCTTCTGACCTCTGAGCCTTGTCCCATGTGGTTCAGCCCTCCTATAGTGCCTTTACCCCCTTTCCCACAGGACTGCCATCAACACTTTTTGAATTAGAATTAAGTCATCCATAGCTGCATAGATATAAGCATGGTAGACAGAGCATAATATAATTAGGGTGTGTTTAGCCGATTGGCAAAGTTAAGTGTGATTTAAATTAGTTTCTTTTCCTTCATTATTTTCAACAAGTTAAATTACTTTCCTTTCCATCATTTCCTTTCTGCAATTTAAATTATTTTATTTTCTACCATTTATTTTCAGCAGGTTAAATTAGTTTCCTTTCTTGTCATTTCTTTTTAGCAATTTAACTTAGTTTCCTTTCTGAAATTTATTTTTTGCAATATATTTTCGTTTCATTGAAGTGTGAAAGACTTCACCGAGAAACCCTATAAGTAGCACCATTTTGTAGAGCAGAAGAGGATGAAATGAGTAGAATGCATCTATTGTGTATATAGCACTCTCAGCTCCAAGTTTTTACGAACCCCATGTTGATAAATTAAATCAGGGCAGCTTGTGGGAGTTGCAGCACTATTGCTGCAATACCAGGGCTCACCAATTTTTGGCGCCATTGTCTGGGAAGTGTATAATAAATGCTTTGATTATGTTTTAACATTATTTTCTTCTTTTCTTTGTCATATTTTTTCCAAAATATTAAAAAATACAAAAAAAATATGCTTTTCATGCCTCATAGGAGTAGGGATACTCAAAAAAATTTAAAAATACTTCTCCAATACAAACCCCCCCAGTTGACCACGTGTTGCAGTAATAACCACATCACCATACACTTTGGAAGGTAGAATATATGGATGGATATGATGACAATTAAGAATATTGTATTAGGTTCTTAGTAAAGATATGGACATTAGTGTACATATGAAGAACATCCCTCCATCTTTTCTTCCCAACTTCCATGGTATGAGGACAGAGGATCCAGGAAAGTTTGTCTTTGAATTTGAGATACTTTGGAGTTATTATGGCTACTTATCACACACTCAAAAAATGAGCTTTTTTCTTGCAGCATTGAAGGGTAAATCTCTAAAATGGTTCTTGAGTCTAGGTACTAATTCAATAAGATCATGGAATGATATGCGAAATATATTTCTAGGAAAATATAAAAACCATGATATTAAAGAAGAAATTTTAGAATGAATCAAAAAGAGGATGAAATCCTTGATAGATAGGTTCATGTTTAATGTTAAGTGGGAAAAATTGCATCATCTGGGATTTGACACACTAAAAGCCCTCTTAGAAAAATTAGGGATGAGTGGATTGATCTCCTTAATCTCATGAGTGGAGGAGATGTATACCATTTTTCATTTGAAGAAATTTGTGAAACATGCAAGTGCATATCAAGAGCAAGTGAAAAAGCAAGTAAATCCACCTCAACATTGGTAAGGCAAGTTGAACTTAGAAATTTTCTTTACAACTTTAAAACAGGAATTCTTAGCAATCTAAGTGAGCACATAAAAGTGTTAAGAATGAAAAATGAGAAAAAATAAGATGTTGATATATTTTTTATACATGTAGAATCATATGCTACTAAATGTTTTCCATCATTCCCTAGACTTAAATAAGTTTACCAGGAAGACAATGGAGCAAGGAAATCACCAAAGAAACTATGTTATGTAGCTCCAAGGAGACCCTGATAGCCTATTCCACTTGATATGATGCAAGGATGTAGTTCACAATTTCAATATTATGCACATCCATCTAAAAATAATTCGGACACACTCCCTCCTTGGCAACCTTGGCCATATCTACTCCAAAACCAATCTTGGAAACATGATTGGAAAGGAGATTATTGGGAAAATCCACAATATCCTTAATATTTCCTTCCATATCATCCATACCCAACTCCATGATATCCCTACCATCCACCTCCACCACAAACACAACCTCGACCACATCCATCTCATATATCTACCCCCACTCAACTACATGTACCACCATTTCCAAACCCATATAATGAATTATCTCAACTCACTTACAATGCTTAGGTACAACACTTCCAAACATCTCCTCTTGATCTAGATGGTATTCATATTAGTTCAGAAAGTTATTGCAAAGGATATATTTTCTTAATGTCATTCAATGACAAAATCAATAAGAAGAAGATCCAAACGATGAGATCAAAAGATCAAGGGTTGCAGTTGATGAAGATCAGGCATCAGAATTAGATTTTAAGAAAGTTTACTCATGTTTACTAGCATTTCCTCCATGTTTTCAAAATAACAATCAGCAAAAAGAGGAAGATTTGAATGTGATAATAGAAGAGGACATCCAAGGTGATCCAAATCTGCAAGTAGACCAGGGGCATCAAAACTATATTGGCATATGGTTCCAAACAATCATTAAGTTGCAGCAACATGCTCTTCTCCAATAGTACTTGATACAACCCCAGTCAAAGAAATTCATCTCTCATATTCAGGTGCATGTAAAACCATGTATTTCAAGTATGCACGTGACTTTATATATCATATTGATGTGTACATGGCTCCATTGGAAGTATTCCTATACTTGAAAAAGGTTTTGTAGCACAAATTCTGTGATGACCTGTTTATGTTAAATTCAGGAACCTCCAAAAAGACCTAACTTCTACAAATCATATCTCCAAAAATATTGCGAACCAAGCTCTAAAATTTTGCGATGATGTTCCTTAGGATTTTGGCTTCACACTCTAAAAATTGCAGCTTCTGAATCTTTGTAGAAAAAAAATTATAGCAAAAATTCCACGATGACTTTTTGTAGCAGCGAAACCCTAGAATCCAAAGCTCTGATACCAAATGTTGTTAAACCAACTCCAAAAATAGAAGAAAATAGATATCAACACCTTATAAATAAGCCACTTTGAGGGGGAAACCTCCAATAAATTACATGAATGAACAATTCTTGGATATTACAAATGACCAAAACCTCCTTCTATATATAGGAGTCCATGGGGCCACAATATAATCCTAGTGGGGCCACAATGTAATCCTAGCCGACTTAACAATAATAATGTAAGGGCACAATAATAAAAATATGGGGGTTAGAGGGGTACAAAAATAAAAATAAAGGGGGATACAATAACATAATAAGGGACTACACTATTAATATAGGGACTTAACAAAATCAGAAGGTTTGATTGCAGGAATAAGTATCAACTGTCCCAAAGAAGTTGATCGAGCCATCCCGCTTCATTTTCTAGATATGTTATCATGCTTGAGCACTACTCTTATGCCTCCATTTTCCTCCTTCTTTTGTCCTTGACGGTTGCCGCACCCTTTTTATTCACAAAAACTAATTAAATGTTTGACCTTCACCTTTCTCCTAGAAACTCCCACTTATCGCACTTCACAAATTTTGGCCTTATCGCAATCAAATATCGCATTCCCCACTTGGTTCCTATTAATATGTTATGCTTCCATTCCTCGATTTCGATATTCTTAAAATACTTCACTGTCACATTACCCATCGCATTTCGCAACCTTTTCCCCTTTTCCATTAAAGACTTGCTGCAAATCACAAATCACATTTTCTATTGGTTTTCGTTAATAATTTCTTCCTTCGAACCTTAATTTTGATATTACCGTACTCTGCTGCCATGTCACCCATCACATTTCTCAATTCAAAATTTTGGCCGTATCGCATTTCGCACTACACACTTTCCTCTCGACTGTACTGTTGCTTCTCTGCCAACCTTGTGATATTGTGATATCGCATATCGCATATCGCACTTCCGTCCTCCTCTTACAACTCTGCTATCACACTTTTAAAGGCCTTCCTCTCCAAATAATGTTTGCGACATAATAAGTTTTAAAAAATTTTAAACCCATATTTCCACATCTAAGCCTTGTCCCATGTAGTTAAGCCCTCCATTAGCACCTTTAACCCCTTTCTCTTCCGACAGCAATCAACACTTTTTCAATTAGAATTAAGTCATGGATAGCTACATAGATAGAATCATGGTAGATAGAGCATAATATAAATAGGGTGTGTTTAGCCGATCGGCTAAGTTAAGTGTGATTTAAATTAGTTTCTTTTCTTCCATTTATTTTCAACAAGTTAAATTATTTTCCTTTCCGTCATTTCCTTTCTGCAATTTGAATTAGTTAATTTTATGCCATTTCCTTTCATAAAGTTAAATTGGTTTCCTTTGATGTCATTTCTTTTCAAAAACTTCATTTATTTTCATGTCTCTCATTTCCTCGCTGCAATTTATTTTAGTTTCATTGAAGTGTGCATACTTCACTAAGAAACCCTAGAACTAGCACCCTTTCATAGAGAAGAAGATGATGACATGATTAGAATGCATTTTCTATATACAGCATTGTCACCTTCAAGTTTGTATGAACCCTAGGTTGATAAAGTAAAGCAGGGTAGCCCCTGGGAGTTGCACCACCTGTGGTGCAATACCAGGGCTCACCAGAAAGCTTGTAGCTGAATATCTCCAATAAAATGATTTTAGATTGGCATCCATTTTATTCTCCAAGAGAAAATTATGCAAATGTAGTCCTCATAGAAGGCGTTTTACCTTCTCATTTTTCTCCTAACAACATTGGATGAATTTTCCAGTGGTTTTAAATTCAACTTTCTTTCCAGCCCTCACAACTTTAATATTAAAAAAGAAATGTATTTCCAACAATAATAATGCATATTTAGTGGCATGTGACTAACAAGGTAAAAAATTGGATTAAAGAGAACAAATGGTTTTAGTTTGTTCCTTGGCTTTCTATAGCTGGGTTTGAATTCTCTTCACTTTCTCTTGCTCACCTCTAGGACTGGTGAAAATTTTATCCTCCGTTGCACTGAGTGTATCAAATTTATTTCTCAACTCCTAGTGTATTTGTAAGGGCACCACCTATTTCTTGTACTAAGCCAACACCTGATGAGTCTGTGTTAATTCATTTTATAGTTTCATAATAACACCCTCTCTCACCAGACGAGTATAGTGAGGTGTTTCCTATGTCTATGTTTCATTGTCATGTGTTGGCACTAAATCGTTTTTCACAATAGTTCAGTTGTTTCTTCGGAAATACAGTGATTGGTCTGGAAATTCTCCTCGAAATCTGTTTGAACAATAACATCTATGGAATCCATAGGAAAGTGTGTTTGGGTCTCTATTGAACAGACACAAGGTTGTCGAGTTCGAGTGTCAATATCCTCTGAAGGACATGGTTATGTTTGGGATCCTATAACCTTAGTGGAGCATTTCTCTGTTTGTGTTTCAACAGTTTCCACTTCTATTTTTAGCTTCCCAGCCTTTTTTTGCTTCCTTTAACCATTCTCTTAATTTTTTGACCATTTTCCTCATTTTTCTGTACTTCTTACTCAGCTTCCTCAATCTGGCCTTGTTTGATTTCCTCTCCTTCATGGATTTTTCAGTTAGAGAGGGCAGAGTGTCTCTTTTAGGCTTAGGAGGAGTTGTACCAATATCAAGGTCATGCTCTAGTGGGATAGTATCACTTTCAGGCACAAGAGGGGTTGTACCAAAATAAAAATCATGTTATAAGGCGAAAATATATTTTTTAGGGATAATAGGGGTTGTAAAAACATCAATATCACATCCTAATGGGACAGTATCTCTTTTAGGGACAAGAGGGGTTGTACCAAAATCGAGATCATGTTCTAATGGGGGAGTATCTCCCAACCGATTCTCACATTTAGAAGCTTCCTCTATATCGGTTTATACCTCATGGTATTCATTTTAAGAGGAAATTGGTTCCCTCAAGTCCTTCAAATCTCCCATCTCTTAAATGGACGGAAAAATTTTAGTATGGATAGAACTGCTACCAGAGGCACACTGGTCAAGATTTTGTCCTTTAGAGTTTCCATTTTGGTCCTTCTCTTCATAGAGTGTACCCAAATTCTCTATTACTCGATAGATTTCTTTCTCATATTCCTTTAAAGTGTCACTTTTCAAGCATATAGGGGGTGCATGAGATGGCCCTGCCTCATTTGCCAGAATTGGGGCATATTGTCTTAAGCTTATCCTCACAGAGCATGTTTTTTTTACTAGGCCAGAGGCCAAGGAAGGATTATTCATTTTTCTTGTTATTTTTGGAATCGTCACTTCTAGTATTTGTTGTTCATTATATGTGTTATTAATGTTTCGACCATCTATCCCTGTCTATGTATGTAGATTTTATTCTGGTGGGGTAGGGTTTACAAAGTTTTCGCATGTCAATTGTTGCTAGGCTAAGTCATGGATGATAATTAAATTGATCAGGCCATGGTGGTTGATAATATTATATGGATCTTTAGCCTTCCTAACAAATGTAGAAATATCAGGCAATAAATAATTAAAAAATAATGGCAAGTTAACCATAATTTTATTTTTATGTATGGCTAGCAATTTAAATTGTCGAGGTTTCACCACGTCTTGACGTCCATCACAAGTTGTATATATCTGAACAGTGGTTTCCAATTCTGGCCATGGTTCCTTTAGAGATGAATGTTTAATTCCTTTTCCCTTGCGAAAAAATTATTCTTATGGGTCCTGAAATACTGCGACTGCATCATTCAGAAAAATGTGCTTATCAGTCCACTTTGTGCCTTCTGCTAGAAGTTTTGAAACCATGACTAGAATTGCTTCAGATATTGTTATATTTATTCCTCTTACAATTGTGTGTCTGCCCTATATATTTTGTTGGAACTCTAGTGCTATTTCAATGTGGAATCCTTGTAATTTGGCCAAATATTGAAGCCATTAATGGCGCTCGAGAACTGTGTGAGCCTGGTCTACCAATCAGAGTACTATGGGTTCACTGCGAATAGATTTTTTTTCCATGATTACTGTGCTTTAGGAGAAAAATTGACACTTCTACATGAACTTCTTACAATTTTCTTAGTTTGGAAAAACACCACTAAATTACATATAATTATTTGAAGTTTTTTATTTTTGATATAAGAGCCATAATATTATTTTTCGCATCAACACATTTCGGTGGAGTTTAGTAATTATATGACATGTTGTTCCATTATGCATACCTTGCCTCCTCCAATTAGAAAAGGGCGTCCACAACCATAGAGCATGGGAAAAGAGGAAAGGACATTGGAAATTCATAAATGCAGCAGAAAATGGTCAGAGTAATGTACATATGGTAACAAATGGTCAGAGTCGTGCAAATTATGAAAAATGGTTAGGAAATGACCGAAAAAGGATTAAAATAGAGAAATAACAATTATGAGAAAATATTTTCCCTTTAATGGAAAGATATGATGAAATCATGGAAGGTGATAGATGATGATGACTGCCGATACCAATTGATCATACATTATTGATATTATTCATATAAAAGTATAGTCTACCATGTATATCAGTTAATATAGATATGAAAGTTATTCAAATGATGAATTTGTCTTCAGAGATAAATTAATAGGAGATAGTGGGAAATAGAGTAATTGGGAATATAACATGAAACTCCAATACCATAAGCAGATCCACTACCGCCATTAGGTGTCCATAGCCTTGATAGGGTTGCTTTTTAACCCCAAAAATGAGCTAGAATCCTCTATTTAGGACATAAATCTTTGTTTATTTCTATAAAGAGATCACTATGTTGGTATGGTTACTAGATAATTATAGTGCCATTCACCAGGGTATTAAAAAGTGATTAGGTCAGCTTGTGATAAGACCTCCTGTCCTTCTGATAGTTTAACTATTTGGAAGGCCATTTTCCTGGTGTGGTGGCCGTAATGGGAATGCCACTTGTTACATCCTGATGATCATGGTAGGTTGGCTTGTGATGAAACACCTTATCCTCTCTACTAATATTTGCATTACTTTTTCATATACACATTATAAATGGAGGGAGGCTCATTAACTCCTTAAGGGTTAGGGATGGTGTGAGAAGTAAAAGAATGCTAATAAAATTTATGCCCTTATCCCTATATCTTCATACCAAAGGGAATTATCAATTGAAAGTGTTAAAAATAAATCGGCATGGTATTGAGAAAATGAATCATTTTATGCTATTTCCAAAGCGAACATATATAGAAAGTTGTTATATAGGTGAAATATGTTAGTTTTCAGAATAAAGATAGCCATCAAAGTTTTGAAAATCATAATGTTGTTAATATCATTGTTTTTCCTCTATATTGGGTACAAATTTCCAATCTAAAAATATGATCTTCATAGAAAAGCATGTGAGATAAAAGATGGCAAAAAGGTTGTTGACAAACCAAAAAGAAAAATTAGCAGTTGTTCATTTTTCTAAACAGCAATTGTTCAATTGCTTAAGCAACAACCGTTTAATCTATTGAACAAAATGTATTAAACACACAATAAGAAATCATGTATGTTCATTTTTGTGAACAACATATATTCAATTGATTGAACATTGGTTGTTCAATCGATAAAAAAAACACACCGAAAAAAAGAAATTGTGGTTGTTCGTTTTCCTGAACAAAAAATTTTCAATTGATTGAACAACAAAAAAACCACACCAAAAAGGAAATTATGGTTGTTCAATTGATTTAACAATATATGTTCAATATTGAACAGCAAAAAGACACTGAAAGAAATAAATCGTGACTATTCGTTTTTCTGAATAATAGATATTCAATTGATTGAATAGCAGTTTTTAAATCTATTAAACAACAAAAACACAACAAAAAATAAATCGCAGCTATTCATTTTTTTGAACAAGAACCGTTCAATTAACTGAACATAAAAAAAACACCGCAAAATGGAAATCACAGTTATTCGTTTTTTGAATAGCGGTGGTTCAATTGATTGAACAACATCTGCTCGTGATGCAAACCAATTGTAAAATAATGGCATATTATTATAAGTGATTCTTTCAAAAGAAAATAAATCCATGCATTTACACAATGAAATTTATATTTAAAAAAAATGGAAAATTATAATCAAATATTAAAAATATATACATTATTTACAGTCGAAGAGAAGCGAATTTTCACGAAGGTAAAGATGTCGTGCCGTTACTCCCCGTAGCTAAGATTTTCATAGTAGGATCATCATGTACCTATTGGTAAAAAGAGTATTTGTTGATTCATTTATGATAAAGACATACCTGATGTCCATTCACCCGAAAAGAAGAGCCAAACCCATCGTTTTTGGTCAGAGTTAGAGTTTTGTTATCATGTACCTTGCATTCGCCCCCGCCTCTTGGCACACAGTATCCTTCCTTGTATCACCCTCGTTGTTCGCCCTTGGTTTCGTTAATAATCATCACCCTCGCCTCTGAAAAACTGTACTTTACTGCAGGCCCTTCCTCCTATAGTAGGGTTGACTCTATTTGGGTTTTTTTAGTCAATTCCATTGGATTGTGTTAGGTTGTAGGGTTCTCTCTAGATGTCAAGAATCAAGATTCAATACCCTCTATTATCTTCATCACCCAATACAAGATTTAAATTTTTCCCAAAGAAACGCTTATTAATTTGGCAACCATTATTTCTCCTTGCTTTAAAAACCCTACATTTAAATGAAAACAAGCATTGCATTTCAACTACAAAAATCTATTAGTGTTCAAATGTACATGTGTGCTACATTAACGTCCGATATCACGCGCGCATTCGCCCTCCGCTCTTGCAGAACACCATTCGCCCTCAGCATTCGCCCTCGCCTTCGTAACAGCATTTGCCTCAAAGATTCGCCCGAGCTCTGCGCGTAAAAACATTCTCGCTCAAAGATTGGGCCCAAGTTTCGTGAAACAAAATTCGCCCGCATTCACCCTTAGCTCTTTGTAGAATCAAAGATTCAATTCTCGTATTTCGCCTCCACTCTTACATAAGAGCAACATTTTCCCCGCATTCGCCCTCAACCTCCTGCTAACAACATTCACCAGCTCTTGCAAAATGGTAAGTTCTTACTGCAGGCCCTTCCTCCAATAGTAGGGTTGACTCTATTTGGGTTTTTTGGTCAATTCCATTGGATTGTGTTAGGCTATAGGGTTCTCTCTAGATGTCAAGAATCAAGATTAAATACCCTCTATTATCTTCATCACCCAATACAAGATTTAAATTTTTCCCAAAGAAACGCTTATTAATTTGGCAGCCATTATTTCTCCCTGCTTTAAAAACCCTACATTTAAATGAAAACAAGCATTGAATTTCAACTACAAAAATCTATTAGTGTTCAAATGTACATGTGTGCATCACTTGTGTAGGGTATTCCTTTTCCACTTTCACATTAGCCAAGAATGTGTGCAGTATAGTTCATATTTTTTGTGATTTAGATTATCTTGAAAAAGGAAAGGTAAATTATTTCCCATGGAAAAAGAAGGTTTTCCCTTTTTACTACTGGAAATGGTACAAAAAAGTTCCATTTTTACCCGAAACTCCTATGAAACAGGAACCAAATAAAGGCCATGTCCTCAATGGACATCATTTGGCTTTGAAAATGGCCATTGCATCGTGTTGTTTCTTATATTACAGCACGATAGTTTCTTAGGTCATTTCTTGTTTCTTGAGATGAAAAACAACCAAAGAAATCGTGAAGATCCTTTTAAGAAATAAATGACCATTTCTCAATCATATCTCAACTATTTTTTATCTTATTCAGTGGTTGCTTACTTTGAGAGAAATTTGACACTTTTATAAGGAATATAACATAAAAACACAAAATGGGAAGGAATTGATGAGGTAGATGACCTTTAGTTGTTGTCAATTAAGAATTGAGAATACACGATGCATGTTCTGTACTACAAACTAGATTCCTTCCTGGAGTTAGGACACAGAGTATTGAATCAAAGTTGTAGTTTCTAACTTCTTGTATTGGTTCATCAATCTTGAAATTCAGACATTGTATGTCTTCATTGCTTCATGTTTGAATAATTTGCATTATATCGTACAATAGGAAATTAGGAATTATGATTATTATTACTTTATGGATCTGTTAAGTTACTTTTAAGTTTGCATGGTTTAGTGCGAAATTATTCTAGTGTGCCCCTAGGCCCAGGTGAAGGAATGCCAAGGACTGAGAACCCTAGTTTTTAAATGGTATTGTTTCTTATACCCAAAAACCCCTCAAAATCACTTCTTATTAGTTCTTAACAATAGTGTTGTAAACAATTTGAGAATTGATATAGCAAAATCTCGCACTTCTCAAGATAAAGTCCTAAATCTAAAGTGTGATACCATGTGTAATTCAATAGCCCCATTGTCACCTCACCAACCTCTTTTCACTTCGGGCTAGCTCTCCTCCAACTCAAGGGGGGTTCTCCCTAGTATATGTTAGGGATCTAATGGCCCAACCAAACCAAGTCAAGAGCCCCCTAACTCTCTATGTTTACTACTATCAATCAAAATATTGAACAATAGGGTCAGACATGCATCCTGAAGATAAAATTGCCAGGGTATTTTTTGGTAATTTCAAAGGGAAAGTCCCCAAACACATATAATCAAGGAATTATAATGTGATTTCAAACATTAAATATCAAAAAAATCTTTTAAAGGATATTGAAAGGAAAAAGGTGATGGAAGATAGAAAGTGCCTTACTTAAATGCTCTAAGGATTTTTCAATAGTTGCTCCAAAAGCTTCACTTCAAGGCCCTTCAAGATCATCTCCAACAATGCTATACCATTAGCTTCAACAATGTTGCTCCAAAAATGTCCTCAAGGTCTTCACAACAAGTTTACTAGAAGTTGCTCCAACAATATATTCAATAAGGTCTTCATTGTCAACTCGTCTGTTGTTTGGGTGCCTTAATGTGCAATGACATGTTTCCAGGACTGAATTCAATGCAAGGCATATTTGAAACTCTAACTCTGTCTTCCGGTGTCTTATTAGAAATTATTTCATTTTTCATTTTGTGTTTTCAAGTTAGATATTGTTTTCAATTTTTTACATTTATAATTTTATTGCAATGTGGCAGACTGATCAGAGCAGTGCAGGAACAACCCCGAGATGGGATGATCGTGGAAAGAGGCCAGCGGAAGAACATGTAAAGTGCCAGCATTGCTCTATCTTCAGGTATTTTAGTTATTTACATAATTGAAATAATATTAATTTTGTTCAAATATGTAGACACCTAGCCATGGTACGCCTGATGATTCCCTCTTTGAGGAAGAGCTTTCTTCATCCCTATCTCTAGTGTTCTTGTTGCGAAAAAAGGCATGAGATGCAAGGTCGGAATTTAATACTTTGATAGACGCACCTCAAACACCTGAAACATAAGAGAGGATAAAACAACTTATGAGCCAGCTATAAACATATCAGGTAATAATAAAAAGTCAAAAGGATATTTTTTTTGTTCTGCATGAGATGAATTGTGATAGTTTGATTTTTAATTTTTACATTGACTAAACTAACAAAAAGTTATTTTGTATGTAGCATTTTCTGGCATTTGCTGAACCCGGTGTTGGTGGTAGTGGGACACAAGGGCAAGAGATTGCCCAACAACCCTCTCGTACACCTTCTACTCCTTTAGGTGCCAGCCAAGAAACACACCCTGCCCAAGCAGACACCCAGCCAACTGCTGAATGTGTTGGCAATGATGAGGTTGATATGGCCAACTACATTATTGCGTTTCCTGGAGCTACACGTGTCAGCTCCACAGGGACCATTAATGGCATGTTGTTGGTGAACGATGAAGGTGTCCCTATAAAGCACGTACAACTCCCAGGTAAATTTTAATATTTTAACTATTTCATGTACTTTATCTAAAACATATTTATCATGATTTTTATTTTTAAATTAATGATAATATCTTTTTTTTTTTTTTTCTGTGTAGGAAACAATGAGTTCTATAGGTATCTGGAGAGCCATGCGTTGGTAATTTTTGGCCCAACCATACGCACAGGGTGGAATTCCCAGAATTCCAACCTGAAAAAAGAACTTCTAGATTATCTAGAAGCCCTTTTTGGGGTCGGCACATTTGACAGAAAAGCAGTGGCTCAGGTAACCGGAAAATATTTGAAATATACCAGGGACACCTATAGGACCAATTGCAATTTAACCCTAGATATGAGCGTCCTCTCATAGTTTCAGAGAGTGAGTGGAGAGCACTCATCCATGACGTAAAAGAGAAAAGGGCAAAGAAAGAAGGAAAAATGCCAACTGGACCCGCAAGGTAAATTACAACTTTAATTCAATAGCTTTAATTTTCTTTATGTCTAAAATAAAAGTGTGCTACATCATATCTGACTTCAATATTTTGATGCTAGGTTGCGTGACACCTCAAAGGCAACCAAAGCTAGGATTGAGAAAAAGGGCCATCACAAGCTAGGCCAGGGTGGCTACTTGAAATTAGCTGCAAGAATTGTAATTAAGTAGCTAAACATATTATAATTAATTGTATCGTCTTCCAACGTTTTTGTAATCCTATCAAATATGATTAAAAATACACAATCATATGTAATGTAGGGTGATGACTTCGGAACAGAAACTACAGAGGAAGATAAAAATATCTCTTTCCATTTCGGCTATCAAGCCGTAGTTGAACGTCGCATAAGCTTGGGGCAGGTCCCAAGATCCAGAATGCCTGATAAGGTAAAACATTAACCTTTCAATATGTTTATTTTCATCCATAAATTTAATGTCTAACAACTTTGTTTAAATCAGGGGAGCAGCACTACCGACGAGGCAAATAACCCAGTTTTAGAGCCAGATGTAGATGATCCTCACGTGCAACCTGATCATTGTAGTGGGGACCAGGGCGACAATGCTACTATCAGTGAGGGCCGTGACGATAATTAATTTCCACTTATAATTTTTTCTAATTATACCTTGATGGTTGTCCTTATAACGTTTTTTGTTTAAATGACAGAGAATGTTTCCCTTGAGGATCTTACCACCAGAGAGGAAGACAGGGCAATAGTCCCAACGGCAACAACTGGTGCACCAGGTAAATAATCTCATTGCAATTTTTTTTATTAATATTATCGAACTAGTTCAATGATATTTAAAAACTGACAATTAAAATTTAATATTATCTGTTTTTGTAGGTGATGCCCCGTCACTGGATGAGACCAGACATCGTGACTACGCAACTAGGTCAGCGCCGACAACTGGTGCACCAGGTAAATAATCTCATTGCAATTTTTTTTACTAATATTACCGAACTAGTTCAATGATATTTAAAAACTGACAATTAAAATTTAATATTATTTGTTTTTGTAGGCGATGCCCCGTCACTGGATGAGACCAGACATCGTGACTACGCAACTAGGTCAGCGGCGACAACTGGTGCACCAGGTAAATAATCTCATTGTAATTTTTTTTATTAATATTACCGAACTAGTTCAATGATATTTAAAAACTGACAATTAAAATTTAATATTATCTATTTTTGTAGGCGATGCCCCATCATTGGATGAGACCAGACATTGTGACTACGCAACTAGGTCAGCGGCGACAACTGGTGCACCAGGTAAATAATCTCATTGCAATTTTTTTTATTAATATTACCGAACTAGTTCAATGATATTTAAAAACCGACAATTAAAATTTAATATTATCTATTTTTGTAGGCGATGCCTCGTCACTGGATGAGCCCAGACATCGTGAATACGCAACTAGGTCAGCAATGCGGGTTGAAAGGCACGAAACAGGAGCAGAGCACGATGATATTGATGATGTAATTAGGAGCTTTAAAAATAGGAAGAAGAAAAAGAAAATTTGACAATGTAAAATATTGTATTATTATAAGACAAACGTTACCATACTTGGAACGTTTTTTTTCGTTATATAAAAAACTCATTTATCATACTATTTTTATGTCAAGCATTAATTGCAATGTTTCCTTGCGTACTTTTTGTTGAATTGTTTTTTTTATTAGTTATTGAATATTTTTTTTTATGCTCATGAAAGTAAAAAATGAAATATAGATTGGGTATTGGGGAATTGAGAGTGATGTGAGAGGGGGGGGGGGGCATAAGAGCTTCCACCTTCATGTGGTTGGCCCTGTTTAGTAGAGAATAATTTATTGGAGCAATTTAATCTTGGAGCAAACCTCCCTCGATCTAGTGTAGCAACAAAAAAGTCACTGTTGACTTAGTTGCTACTCTTTCAGATCGTGGGAGGCTTGTTCCAAGTTCATGCGACTCCAATAAATTTTTCTTGAAATGAAGAGGAGCTTATTCAGGTATTTTTTGACATTTTCAACATATGTTCTAACATTATCATAAGAATGCATCTTAGAGTAAAAAATACTACATCAATTACTTGTATTTATTGTATAGATAATGATGGATTTTGGTTGACTTGGCAGTGCAGGTACAAATCCTCTTGCATCATGAGCAATACAACTTGTCAACCAGGGTCATGTCCAGGATATTTTTGCTTGTGCGCTTGACCAGGTTCGTAATGTCACATTTTGTAAGTTCCTTTACAGCTCATAATTCAATATTAAGCTTGTTCATGATTATTATCTAGGTTTTTTGTATGTGTTTTTTCATCTATTTGATTGTAAGCAACTCTGCATGTTTCCTGTTGTTCACTATGATTTCTCCCATTACCACTCCCAGGATGAATCTGAATTTATTGTTACATAGGTTAATTTATTGTTACTATGATTTCTCCATTTACGATTTCATAGGTTACATCATGTAAATTTGTCAATCTCAGGTTGGTGATGAGCTTTAGTTCTCCAGATTTGGGGCTTTTCTGATATTTTCTCCCTCATGTCATTCCTGCATCACCTCGTTGTTTGAGCATGTCAATTTTCTACCACTTGTACCAATTGGCACATGTCAATCTCTGAGTGGTGCCACATTTCACCTATTTTCAGTGAGAGTTTAGGGTTTCTCTAACATAGCTTCAGAAATCCGATTCAGTGCCTGCTTGAATATTGTCACATAATACTCATGGTTTGGATTGATGAGCATGTTCTGAATGGTTGGTTGATTCATAAGAACCACCCATATAGTCATCTGGAGATATTTCAGAAGTTTTCTCGGGTTTCCTTTTTCACCGTTTCTAGTGGGTGGGATGGTGTGGGGTGATCCATCAATACTGGTGCTCTTGTAGTAGGGAATTTGTTTTTGGGGATATAAAGGAGCATTTGATGTAGATATCCCATTTGATGCATTCATAGATGGGCACGAGAGGTCAAGAATTTAAATTAAAAATATGCAACCTCTAGCATGGCAACCTGAAGGCCGCGAGAGACACTGGTTAAAGATTGTTTTGTGCTGGCCTTAATATAGTCGTGATTTCTTTCTATTACCTTAATGCAAATATATAGTCTGGTCTCATTAAAATGAGGATTGTGGTTGTATTTCTCTTTGGTTGTTTCTCTCTTAATGCTCCAGAAGTTGCCAAAAGTTGCGATAGTTGTTTAGTTTGCCTGTTACAACTTAAAAGTGATTTTTAGCAATGGGAGTCATGTCTTTTAAGGTTCATACTAATATGAAGATCTTGTAATTCTATATTCAGCATAAGAGAAGATGGCCTCTGCTTTGGGCAGTATGACAACAATTGCCACATCTACCTCATTGGGTAACAATCGAAAGGGGAAGAAGTTGGGTGCAATGTTTGATAATTATGGCAGACAATTGTCTTCTCTTTCAGTTTTTTCACCCATTTCCTTTAATCACTCAAGTAGAAGAGGGACTCTGAGATTACGCGACAGAGAGAAGGTAGTTAATACAAGAGCTATGGAAAAGGAGTTGTACTTCAACAAGGATGGCTCAGTGACAAAAAAATTGCAGGTCAGAGAAAAAATTTTGTTTAAAGGAAGGTCACCTGCACGTGAAACTTCACTGCGGTGGATCTTTCCTTGTCCACTTATATTCGATTTTAATGTGTTATTTTAATTTTTAATGGAGGGTTGTTTTGGCATATGGTCTGGCATTCAATTGCACACTTACTGAAAGCATTGTCAATTTGTCTTGCAGGCGGTGTGAACAAACTTGCTGATCTTGTTGGAGTCACCCTTTGGGCGAAGGGAAAAATGTTGTCTTGGAGAGCAAGCATGGTTCTTCGAAAATAGTTAATGATGGTGTGATAGTAGCTAAGGAGGTAATTTGTAGATGTGTGCTCTGGTTTTCTTTTTAACGTTGTATTAGTTCCCCCTCTTAAATGTCTTATATTTGGTAGGCATAATTTGAAAACTCAAAGGTGAAAGGAAACATATTTGTTACCCAGTGGTCTACTTGGCCTATGGACTAGCCACATTAGAGTAATGTATAAAGCTTTTCACAACAATAAAAGGAAAGGGTTATGGCTGAGTCAAATTTTATTGTTATTGACAGTGTAATGAAATGTATCTCAATGCTATGGTTTTGGCATTTTTATTGGTTGAATTAGAGGACCCAGTTGAAAATATTGGGGTCAAGTAGGTTGGTTTTCCTTTTTGCTGATGGTTTGGTGTATCTAATTGAATTAGTTGCCTAAGGTATTTTTGGTTGCAAACTCCTTTTCATTTTTCATATAGTATTGGCCTTGTGGAATACATTTGATTGTGTGGTCTTGTTAGATCTACAACATTTGTAGTTGTTTAGTCTTATGGCCGAGTTGCACTTTTATTATGGAAATAGTTGATGCAATATTGTCATTTAATCCTTACTGCAGGGTAGCATGTTGAGAAGTTTCTTGTGAAAAATTTGGTATTCAAAATGACACTTGATCCTATACAACATCATGCACTTGAATTCAAAATTCATATTCAAAGTGTGCTAGACAATTCTTGCAAAATTTCAAATATTTATGTTGTTTTAAACCATTATCTTTTTCATGTATTGGATGCTAAAAATGTGAAAAAGACTTTGGTATGAAACCAACTGGTGAATAATTTCCAGCAAAACAACCACTTCCAAGACATGATTTAGAAGTAGAACACATGTACTTATGAAGCATAGAAAGATATCCTTGATGCATTGTCAATGTTTGGCTAGGGTTATTTTTGGAGAAAATAACTCCTTATTCCTAGAATAGTGATCTTCAATAAAAGTAAATGCCAAAGAAGAGAGATCATCGTGTGACGCAACAAAACTGAAATTGGACCCCCAAGGAGAGCTGGTGTGTCTACAATCGCTCTGTCAGCATTTTCCCTTGGTTTACCCCGTTCTTTTCCTCCAGCCTGAGTCTTAATTGACTTCTTCTTTCTTCGGGTTTATTTATCAAATTTGTAGAATTTGATAAATAAATACTATACACAATGGTTGGAATTTAATTTATATTCCTGACTTTATATTATCTCCAATCCTTATAACCAATGTTTAACTTTCAACACTTTGTATTTATACTCCATGTTTATTTTTAAATAAATAACTTGTAATGAACTTTTGGCTCTATATTTCACCACCCAGCCTTACAACAATCACGCTCCAGACTTATGCTAATTATCCGCCAATCGTTTCATTAAACAATTTCATTATACTCCGGCCCCACCTATATATATCAATAACCAATCAAACACTCGTATCGTACCTGGCTATCCTCCGCACACCTTAGTTAACCTCCTGGCAAGTTCAACGTGCGACCACCGTCCGATGGCCCTTCTCCAAATCAACGACTCTTGGCAATTTCGCTCGGCTTCCAACGTCGGGCTTTAACGTGCGATGGCGTGGGTTAAACGGTGGTTTTCCAGGGGTCACTTCGCCACGTGTCGCTTTCCCTATGGAATCGCTCGCGAATAGGAAATACCGCCTACTCCGCAAAAGCGGTGCGATATGGGCAACCCGCTTTTGTGATTCCGCTCGTGGTTTTGGTACAGGGCTTGACCACGGGTGCAAGTCTGGTTCAGCTATCCTTTTGTTTGTTAACTCATGTCCAATCCTCGGGTCAGGTTCCGAAATCACAACAATTTTGTCTCTTTATTAAGCGGGATTTTTATATTTGAATAGTGTTCACGACCCCGGTTCTCTACACAGACCTCGCCTTCGGGTGGGGTGAGTTCACAGGGAATTCAAAGACAGAAGAATGGAATTATCAGTACCCAATCGCCTCACAGTTAAAAAATTCTTCACAATTAGCAGTTTGAGATAATTCAATGGAAACTAAGCTTGGAAATCATTTAACTGGAAACAATTGTTCACACACAGAGGTTTATTGCAGAAATCCCCTCTCTACTCTCCTCTTCCCTCTCTACTTTTATTCATCCGAGAAATTACAATTTATATACATAACATATGGCTCTTCGGTTCCTCTGAGAGGACCGTTCTAGAAATCAAAAGGTCTAATTATAATAATTCAACTAACTGAAACTGCTCGACTCCTACAACTCTAACTAGTCTAAGTAATACAGTCAGCTGAGGTATTGACACCTAGCTGTTACAACTCAAATGTTTTCGAACCCTCCTAGCCACAACATGTGGACAAAACCTCCTACATTGCTGGCTAGTGCCTAATGCCCCTGCATCATCATCTGACATAAACCTATTAACAAAAGTGAACAGGGAATGATTATTAATTATGGCATACTAAGTTGCTTTTCTAAAGAGTAACATTGTAGACAACCTTAAAAAAAATTGTTAACTATTTTTGTTTGACCATTTGATTGTGTTTGATATGTAGAACTCATGGCAGCTAGTGTTTCTCCACTCATATTAAATAATAATTTCCAAAATTTTCTTGTTACTATTACTTTAGGAAAACCATGAAGACTATGAATTTCTTTCACGGACACTTCTGCCACTTGGCTTGTTGTTTATGTACTTTGAGCTCTACAAAATTTGTCTATATAAATGACCACAAAAATGTAATACTTACCTTTATATTTCAATAACCCTATAATAAAGTCTATTGATATATCTTCTAGTCTTTGAATATGTATGTGGAATGGTTGAAGTAACCCTAGAGATTTTACTATCTCTCTTTTATTTATTATGCAAACTCGACCTTCTCTTACAAAATTTTGAATATCTTTCTTCATTCCTTCCAAAAATATATTTTTTGATCCTTTGAGATGTTTTAAGGAACCCTGCGTCCTACCATCAGAGAGACATGGGACTCCCTTAATATTTGTTTATTCAAATATGCTTGCGTGCATAAAAATATTCTACATTTGCACTAAAGTATATCTCTCTTTCACTCCCAATGCTCCATAGAGTTCATCCCATCCTTTATAAATTTTAGTTTTTGTTTAGTACTATTGTCATTTTTCCATTATGGCAAGCTTCTTCTAGCCACCTAGGAATAGAAAATGTAATTGGATATAAATTTGAGGCCTCTTCTATTTTAGAAAGAGCATCATCTACTAAATTTTCCTTACCCTTTTTGCAGATTATCTCAAAATTAAAACTTTGCATTTTTTCTCCTCATTTTTGTTAATCTTCCAATGAAATCCATAGCTTCAAAAATACTTTATGCTATCATGGTATATCTTGACTTTAAAGTACCTCCCAATGATATACTATCCCCATTTTTTATTGCATGTAATATTGCTTCCATTTATTTTTCATACGTAGATTTCACTAAATATTTTCTTTGAATTCCTTGCTTTTAAAAGCCAATGATATCCCTTATTGTGTTAATGTTATGTAAATTCCTTGTCCTAGTGCCTCACACTCTACTGTGAATGTTTTACCAAAAGTAGGTGCAACCGATGTTGGTGTAGAAGACATGGCATCCATTAAAAGAGAGAATGCCAAAGTAGCCTCATCATTCCATATAAATGATATTTTCTTCAAGAGATATGTGAGTGGACTCGAAATGCATGCATAATTCTTAACAAATTATCAATAATATCATGTAAGTCTAAAAAATCTTCTAAGAACCTTGATTTTCTTAGGAATAGGTCATTTTGTAATAGCTTGCATCTTTGAGGCTCCAACTTCACTCCTTCCTTTAAAACAATATGAACCAAATACTCGAATTCTTATTTCCCAAAAGCACATTTGGATATTTTTACATAAAAATGATTTTTCTCAATAATTTATATAAATTTTCCACATGTTTAGTGTGGTATTCCCATGATTTATTATAAATATGTGTATTATCAAAGAAAACCAACACAAATTTTATAATATGGGATCAAACAAAATTGTTCTTAAGTCGAGCCCGCCGGACTTCAAATGGCGATAAACCATAATTCAAACCAAATTCGCGTTCCAAAATAGCCTGCTGACGTCGGCCAATTTTGTGACGCGAAAACCAAATGAATTCCACCCTAATCTTTTTCGGGTCCGAAGTTGGGCTGGCGTACGGAGGGAAGTTGTGACGCGAATTTCTTATCAAATTCGCCCTAATATTTTTCGGGTCCGGATTTCCACTGTGCGAGCAGCCCAAACAAAGATCCGCTCCAATCAATTTCTGCCACGTGTCCTCAATAAAAACTTGCCCTGCTCCCGGCTGCGGGTGCATTCGATGGCGTTTAAGGCGATGGGACATGGATGTGGTGATTTCATATCAATCGCATTAAGATTTAACGTTGTTCAATTAAATTCCAAGGTTTTCACATCAAATCGCATTAAATTTTAACACTGTTCAAGATCGGACATCCACTCCCATTAGCGATTCTGCATTCTCCAATATGATCCGGCCTTCGGCTCTCATTAATGATCAGAGATTAATTATGACGAGCGTCCTTCGATTGCATTGCATTGATAAAATGGCATTTCGCTATGGTTTTTCAGACGAGCCGGTTACTAGGTTTCACTGCCTGCTCACTGTGACTAGAAGGAGAAGTGGCCAGATGAACTGTTGCGTAGACCTTGCTGCATATCTTCATTTCTCTCGGTCTGGTCCTTGTCTGTATTCCTCTGTTTCTTGGAATTCTGCTTCTCTGTCTCCTCTTGTGCCCACTGCTAGTGAGACTGCACCCATGCCTCGCGTGCGTCAAAGGATGCGTTGCCGCAAGGGGAGCACTAGAGGTCAACTCCTGCGCGCTCCCTCCAGCCCCTCAACCAAGTTGTCTTCCGGCCAGTCCAGTGATTATTATGCAGGTCGCTATCCAAATACTAGGAGTGGGCGGGGTCGGGTTGTAGGATCTGGCCACCGTATGGATTCCCCTGCTCCTCGTTTCCTCACCGCTAGTTCACCTTCTCCCACGACGCACACTGCGCAATTTTCCTTTAATTTCTCTCTCAACCGCCCACGAATTACAGCTTCAGTCACTGTGGTTTTCCGCGAGGAGGCCCAAACGGAGGAATAATGCACCCGTCCGGCGGGTCTGAGCTCAGAAAAAGCCGACTAGCATTCGGGCCTTCAGGAGGGGAGCCGTGGCATGAATGTGGAGGTAGCACCTAGCGATCCTGGACCTTCTGAAGGATGGTGCCGAATCGTCGAGGAGCCGGAGGAGTAGTTTGGTTAATTTATTTTTCTTGCTTCGCTGCCCACTTAATTGGGCTGCTTTTAGATTATTTTACTGTACTGGACCTTTGTAATATTTTTGAATTCTGTAAATTAAACGTTCAAGACTGGTTTCCTCGTATGAGGCAAATTTCTCATAATTTTTTGATTTTTCATGACAAATTTTCCATGAGTCTCGGGAAATGATTTTGACTTCAAAGTAATTTTATTCTACCGTTAATAGACACTACTTAGAAAAAAATAAGCGTTCCTGTTTCTATTTTTGTTAAACCTCGTTCTTTGAAAAGAAGAGCCATGTTTGTATGGTCTACATATTATAAAATTATACTCTTTCTCTCGTATATCTACAGCTGAATCTTGCTATGAACAGAGGGATGTTGTAAAGAAAGCATTAAATGGAAACAACCGAGCCCGAACCTTACATCTCTTGATGCAATGATGAAATAACAATTTTGGAATCAAGCGAGCCTGATCTGCTGCTTGAGCCCGGGGTTTCGCGTATGGTTATCTCACTCCTCACATGATCAGCGTTTTTCTCTGCTCAAGGATTTTGGGTACTTTAATTTGTATTTGGAACAATGGACGTCGGTACTCTATCTGTTGCTTTACTATTCTACATACTGCTATTTCACTTTCTTATATATGCCTCAGGCATATTTGGATGCTTTCTCAGATTGTCGATAATCTCCATGTGGACCGTTACTGGGTTTTATATCATGTCCCTGTATGTGACATGGGGTGTTTTTCTATCATTGTCTGGGGTGGGACTTCCACTTTTCTGGATGGATATTTGGGTTCCAATCTTCAGATGTGAAAATGTAATGACTTCATGGAATGTTTTACTTCATATAATATATTCAAAATAGCGTTTTTTCTCTTCTGAAAAAAAAATGATTAATGTTTATCATTCTGCCTTCAAAACTAGCGATGCTGGTCTATGTTGCTGGTTTATTGATATGGTCTGATGGTCTTTTTATATTTTGGACATATCACACTCCTCACATGATTAGAGTTTTTCTCTATTCAAGGATTTTGGGTACTTTAATTTGTATTTGGAACAATGGACGTCGGTACTCTATCTGTTGCTTTACTATTCTACATACTGCTATTTCACTTTCTTATGGATGCCTCGGGCATATTTGGATGCTTTCTCAGATTGTCGATAATCTCCATGTGGACCGTTACTGGGTTTTATATCAAGTCCCTGTATGTGACATGGGGCATTTTTCTATCACTGTCTGGGGTGGGACTTCCACTTTTCTGGATGGATATTTGGGTTCCAATCTTCAGATGTGAAAATGTAATGACTTCATGGACTGTTTTACTTCATATAATATATTCAAACAACGTTTTTTCTCTTGTGAAAAAAAAAATGATTAATGTTTATCACTCTGCCTTCAAAACTAGCGATGCTGGTCTATGTTGCTGGTTTATTGATATGGTCTGATGGTCTTTTTATATTTTGGACATATCACACTCCTCACATGATTAGCGTTTTTCTCCGTTCAAGGATTTTGGGTACTTTAATTTGTATTTGGAACAATGGACGTCGGTACTCTATCTGTTGTTTTACTATTCTACATACTCTATTTCACTTTCTTATAGATGCCTCGGGCATATTTGGATGCTTTCTCAGATTTGTCGATAATCTCCATGTGGACCGTTACTGGGTTTTATATCAAGTCCCCGTATGTGACATGGGGTATTTTTCTATCACTGTCTGGGGTGGGACTTCCACTTTTTTGGATGGATATTTGGGTTCCAATCTTCAGATGTGAAAATGTAATGACTTCATGGACTGTTTTACTTCATATAATATATTCAAAACAACGTTTTTTCTCGTGAAAAAAAAATGATTAATGTTTATCACTCTGCCTTCAAAACTAGCGATGCTGGTCTATGTTGTTGGTTTATTGATATGGTCTCATGGTCTTTTTATATTTTGGACATATCACACTCCTCACATGATTAGCATTTTTCTCTTTTCAAGGATTTTGGGTACTTTAATTTGTATTTGGAACAATGGATGTCGGTACTCTATCTGTTGCTTTACTATTCTACATACTGCTATTTCACTTTCTTATAGATG
The DNA here is from genome assembly GCA_034641835.2 of Pinus albicaulis. Taxonomy (NCBI): domain Eukaryota; kingdom Viridiplantae; phylum Streptophyta; class Pinopsida; order Pinales; family Pinaceae; genus Pinus; species Pinus albicaulis. The sequence continues at coordinate 9,821 of JAXQQM020073543.1, read as the reverse complement.
CCTCGGGCATATTTGGATGCTTTCTCAGATTGTCGATAATCTCCATGTGGACCGTTACTGGGTTTTATATCATGTCCCCGTATGTGACATGGGGTATTTTTCTATCATTGTCTGGGGTGGGACTTCCACTTTTCTGGATGGATATTTGGGTTCCAATCTTCAGATGTGAAAATGTAATGACTTCATGGACTGCTTTACTTCATATAATATATTCAAAACAACATTTTTTCCTTTTTAAAGTTTCATTTTTTTTTTAAATTAAACCTCCACTTTCGTTTATACCAACGCCTTGTTTCTGTCATAATTGCATGATTAGGAAACGTCGAAGAGCGATAGTATAAAAACGTCGAACGAGCGATACGTTATCCGAATTTCATATGGGATAAGCCACCTTTTCTGTAATTTACCCAGAAAGTATTGGAACCTAGAATCATGGAGGAGTTCCCAGTCTCCTTCCTGAAACATCTTTTTTTTTATAAGACTATCATGCCACTTAGCCCTTTACCGCTAATAATTGTTGTGCATTGCAGATCAAGTATTTGAGCTTCATCCAATTCATTTATTTGCTGAAGTCCTTTAGTTTGTGCCTCCATCAGATCTAGGCCCACATCCTAGAATGTTATGAGAGTTTTCATTTAAAATTATTTAGGGAAAATAGGTTCTTTTCCAAATACAATTTGGTACGGGGAATATCCAGTAGTATTTCGCTAAGTTGTACGATAAGCCCAGAAGGCCTCTGGTAGTTTAGTAGCACAGTATCGATGATGTGTCAAAACTATCTTGGTCACAATTGCCTCAATGAATTTGTTACTACTTTCAACCTCCCCATTCTCTTGCAGGTGATACAGAGAAGTGACTATATGTGTGATATGGTGGTTTCACAGAGTGGTTGTAATCTTATGTCCTACAAACTAAGCCCCTCCATTTGTTATCACTTACCTGGTAAGATATATCGCACAAATAATTCAAAAATAAAATTAATTATAGTTTCTTCTGTAGCTCTTGGAAAAGCTACTATTTCTACCCACTTTGTTATATAGTCTGTAGCAACCAATATTTAAGCCTTCTAGTTTGATGGAGGATTGAATGGGCCAACAAAATCTAAAGCCCACCGTTCAAAAGGTTTCATTAAAAATTGTGGTTATAATGACATTTCATCAGATTGAACAGTACGACCCATCCTCTGGAAAGTATCACATGCCTGGACATATTTCTTGGAATATTTTAAAATAATGGTCCAGTAATAGCCCATATGAAGTATTTTACGCCTAGTTATACGATCTATGAAGTTTGTGCCACATGGATAATCATGGAAGGCCTTCACAATGTCATATATTTCATCTTCTCAAATGCATCTGCGTATGCACATATCATCTCTTGTGTGAAAAAAGTATCCGTCGATCGAAGAAAATCAGGCGGTACGCCAAACAATCAACTTCCTTTCCTTTGTTGTTAAGTGCCTGGGTAGTTTTCCTACCACCAGATAATTTTCAAAATCTATGTACCATAACACTTTACCTGCTACAACAAATATATGTTCATCTGGGAACTGATCGTCCATAGTGAGTGGATCATTTGTCTTAGGAACCTGTGACAGAAAATTTGCGACTAGATTTTCCTTTCCTAGAAGGTATTTAATGGTAATATCAAAATCCTGCAAAATTAACAGCCAGAGTCACTCACCCATTAGTGTTTGGCTTATTGGCTAAATATCCAAAGGCAAAGTGATCATTGTACAAAAAAATTTGGTATCCTGTTATATAATGTTTATATTTCCTTATGGCATAAATCACAGCTAAGAATTCATTTTTTGGGACTGTATAATTAAGTTCAAAAGAAGTAAGATTTTTGCTGATATAGTAAATAGCGTAAGCATTTTTGTCCTCTTATTTCCTGAGGACAACGCTTATTTCTCTATCTAACACATCTAGAGAGATATGAAAAGGTATCTCCCAATTGGGTTTGCACAATGCTCGAGCCGTCGAGATTAGTTTCTTCAAATCTCTAAAATAAATCTCACATTTATCAGACAATATGAATTCTACATTCCCTGTTAAAGCATACAAAGGCACAATAATTCGTGAAAAAATATTTATGAATCTATGATTGTACCCTGCATATCCATGGAAGCTATGTACCTATGTCTGAGTGCAAGGTGCAGGTAGTAGAGGAATTACCTCAATTTTCACCTGGTCTACCTGTATTCCAACCACAAAGATGTAGTGTGCTAGGATTATGCATTTTGCAATCATCATGTGACACTTTTTATTACTTAAACACAACTTGGTAGCGATGCATCGTCCCAAAAAATTCTCTAAATTTTGTAGTTCTTGGTCGAAATCTTCCCCATATGGGATGGAGTCATCCATGTAGACGTCAGGTCCCTAATTTATCATATCAGCCAAAACATTGAGAATGGCCCTCTAGAATGTAATTGGGGCATGGCATAAACCAAAAGGTAACACTTTGTAAGAAAACGTACGCCATCGGCAAGTAAAGGTAGTTTTGTCTTTGTCTTCAGGGGAAATTTTGATCTGATTATAGCTGCTGAAGCTGTCAAGAAAAGAAAATAATCACTTTCCTACCAATGTGTTATCACAAAATTGTACTTGATTGGTTGTTGATTAGAAAACTAAGTGTAACTATTTCAAATCATCTTTTGACTAAAGCTTAGCCTCTTCAGTTTGAGAGGGCTCTCTCAAGGGGGTTTTATGATATTGAATAATGATAGTACTAGATGCCTAACTCTATGAATTATGTCTTGGATTTGTATTTATTTCAGGGTGAAAAATGAATGCTTTGCTACCATTGGGCTATGGAGTCAGTGACAGGGATCTCAGTGACAAAGGCTCTCCTTGTGGAAGATGAGGCATGTAGATATTTAAATGAAAGTAGAATACACACACATAGAGTTTACTAGATAGATAAATGTTGAAAGGAATTCAAAGCATGAGAAACATGAATTCTGAGCAATGAACATTAAGATACTGAAAGGAGAACATTGAGAAAGATATCCAATAGTTTAATGCTTAAGATGAAGTCAGAGCATGAAAAGCACAAATTCTGAGTAATCAAACATTAATATATTGATAGAAATTAATAACATACATAGGAAAATGTTCATGAAAATATCATATTAATCTCAGGTGAAGGATGAAACCAATAGCCACTCTCTATTACTGATCAGAGCCTGTTTACAATAGTAGAAGTCAACAGTAACATATTCCAACCCTTCATACATAAAAGTATTGTTTACTTATAGGCATATAGCCTTTACATCCAATATCCCAAATGGATATATCATTAATTTATTTTACTTCCACCTAATCTAACCACAAACTAGATATTTCTAACTAGAAATTGGCACCTACTAGCTTAGGAGTTACAGTCCTAACATAACTCAGACAACTATTTATTACAATTTTATCTAAAGATAATCCAACTTCCTCGAAAGTAATCATGTCCTTAAACAATGCTGGCCACAATGAAAACATAACTACCCTAAATATCTTCATGAAATTGTTCTTCCTACTATTAAGGAGTTGTTACGTTGATGATATGGCAGCATGATGAGTTGGCAACTCCAAACCATATTCATGACAAATATTTCCATTCAACAATATTCTGTTTTGATACTTTTTATCACTTCTCTGATAATAATTGACATTTCCCATGGAGAAAAACTTTTAAAAAGTTACTTACCCTTTAGACATTCCCGAAATCTGACTTTTCTATAAAAACAGAGTTTTTAGCTACTTCCGCAGCAAAATTCCGTAGTGAAAACAATTAGGTAATATGTTTTGTACCTCTGCTACTTTTGACCCTTGGATGGTGTTAGGTGATCAAAAAAATTTAAATAAAAACCTCAGAGTTCCTTAATTAGGTTAATTTAAGTGGCTTATAACCAAAAATATATCTTTAGAAATTCGGCAGCAAAAACTGGGCTTCAAGCCTAGGAGATGCTACGGGATTTCCTAACTTCCTACAGAGTTCACAAAATTTTTATTTTAGGCCAAAAAAAGCTCCATGGATATGTGAGATGATAGGATGAGGCACGATAAGGAAAATTTGGTTCAGAATAACTCTCACCCTCCTCAAGACACAATTATTCACCTTCAACATCTTCATCTACCAATAAAAATGACTCTATTTTTTCTGAAACATAAGGCTGCAATCATGAGATCCTATCTCTCAATTCCTGATATTTGTTACAAAAATGGAGGTGGTTTTTGTAGAAAAAAATGTTTAGAAGAACAAACTCTCTTGTTTTTTTTACAACCATCTTCAGTTGTCTTGAATTGGCATTATAGAACCATGTATAAAACAAGAAAATTCTGAATTTTGAAAATAGGTCCCAAAGGAAACTTCGAATCTCCAAATTGGTAGCACCTAGGAGAAAATTGAAAGAGGTTATTGTTCCTTGTTCTTTTCATATAAAAATACTCCTTCATATTTTCTAAACTCATCCTTATTTACCTGCAAATCCCTCTTGAAACCAACAGCTTAAATAGTCCAAAAAACACAACAAATCACCTTGTAGTTCCTCGCAGAAATGCATTTAACCTATCTGGATGAAAAAATGTGTGAATATAAGGTGTTCCATGATCATTTAAGTTATATGGGCTCCTATATAACCATGGAGCCTCCTTTTTTATGCTTTCCTCTTCATGGCCATCTCCCTTTATAACCCAAACTACCCTCTTAAAAATGTGACACCTATAAAAAATAAATTGGACAGCAAGCTAAACTTTTCAAAGGTGAACACTGACTGATACATGAAAAGGTTTAAAATTTAATGATAGAGAAGAGTTTGGGTGATTTTTTTACGGAATTAAATTTGAATGTTGAGAGAATGATGACAAATGAGGGAGTGGAAATCAATGATGGGTGGTATTTATGCTTTTGCATGCTTGGATGATTATGAAAATAAATTGTATGTACTTACCTTTACCCTAAACCAATAAATATTTGAAACATCATTATGTCATTCATTTTTGCAGAAAAACATGATTCTGCAGCATTCTCAGTTATAAATTTTACATATTTTCTGTAGAATGATGAGGTGATTCTACAGCGAAAATCACCTGTTTTGCATAGAATTCGCTGCGGAATCGGGAAAAATCACACATGTGATTAAATTTTTTTTTTAAACCAATTCATGTGAACCTAAAGTGAAACTTGATAGATATTATTGAGATGACATGACTAATGAGGTGTTTTGGACTTAGGATAAAGACTTATTTCATGAATTTCTTGTCAATTTCATGGACCAACCTTATGAGACACATGAAACCTAGATAAGTGACCCTAATCAAAAACTAAAAATTTATGTGTCATAACATAATGTATCGAGGACTTGATCAACAAATAGAAGAGGGAAGTGGTCTTTCTGTGTGGATTTGTTCAATTCCCTGTAATCCGCAGAAATTCTCCACTTCCCATTTTTTTGGGGAATAACCACTAGTAGATAGACCCACTTATTGTCGGAAATAGGATAAATAAAATTCAAGTCCAACAGATTCTCTATCTCTTATTTTACGATATTCATGAGATGCAAATTTAATATTCGTTGAGGTTTCTAGATAGGGCAGGAATCCTTTCTGGTTAGATGTGATGTGTACATAATTGGGGATCTATGCCCTTCATGTATGGGTAATCCCAAGAAAAAGCCCCTTTATATTTTTGTAGAATTTGAATGATATTTTGTTGTTGGTCACTATCTGGGTTGTCATTGATGCTCAAAGTCTTGCCTGGTTCAATCTCAATAGGCCTTCTATTATGAGCAACAGTTACAGGTATGTGCTAGTCATCGACATCTTCCAAAGGGTCTTCCTGGGCTTCATTTTCAAGATTTTCTTTCAACATTTGACATTTCACATTGTTCTCAGTAGTTGATTGATTTATAAAATTATTAATTACATCATCTTCAGTCCAATTCTTGAATTCAAGCACTTATTACTATTGTAATAGGTGAACGAATGTTTTCTTCCAGGTATGTAGGTGGATTTTTATGAGTTTTCAGGATGAGCAGATCTAGCTTAGCAGGGGGATATAAAAAAATGTTTTTACAACATTCCCCTTTGTGATGGTCATGATACTAGTACGACGACATATATAAGCATCGGTTTTTTCTAACCAAGGTCATCCCAAAATGAAAGGGTGTGCATCTAATCGGCTTCTTGGGTTAATAACTAGAAAATCGACTATGTATTCCTATGAGTCAATAGACACCATGACATATTTTAAGTTTCCTTCTATTTTAACGAATGAATGATCAACAAGTTCCACCAAGGTGGTTGTCGGTTCCAGAGCTGTGATACCAAGTGTTTCGCAGGTTTCTGTCATGAGAATGTTAATGGTTGCACCTAAATCAACTAGTGTGTTTGGAAAAGAGCAGCCATATATTTGAACTGTGACTATGGGAATCCCTGGATCTTTATATTTTACTGGTGTTTCCTTTCCTAAAAGGAGATCAGACAAGTTCCCAATAACATGGATAGTTGGTGAACCTTTTGTTTTCCTCACAGGATTTTTGACTACAATTCTTAAATAATTTTAGCATAAATGGGAATGTCCTGGATAGCCTGGAGGAGAAAAAATTTAGTACATAAATTTTAAGTTCCCATAAGAGATAAAAGTTTGGATAAACAATTGGTTTAGGTATTATTAATATTTTAGGGAATGGAGTAGAAGTGATGATTAGTTTTTCAAAATCTTGTTGCTCGACTGTGTCTTCTCCCTATTTTATTTATGTATTAGTCATAATCGAGGATTTAGTTATGACAGGTGTTTCTGTATCATCTTGTTGTTGAATTTTATTTTCCTTAGGGGTGATGATGTGTCCCAATATTAGTCTAAGTTCATTGCATTCCATTGGTTTTGTTTCAGGATCTAAATTTTCAACAATCTTTATTAGCTGAACCAGTCTGTTATTAGGATATGGATTTGGTTGAGATGGATATTGTGGGCGCATAAGAGGCCAAGTATTGTGCTGCAATGGATACAGAGTTGGTAAATTCATCTTAGGTTGAGAACCCATCCCCATAGGTGGATTAGTTATTCACAGGGGTCACTGCTAGTTTGAGGACCAATTTGGATTTTGTGAGGTGGAGGAAGCCCACTGGGATGGGCATGGATTATTTTGCCAAAAAGGAGTGGAATTTGGCAAACCAGCATTTGGAAAATGATGGTTTAGTGAGGGTGACATAGGAAATGATTGAGATTTACAATTGAGGAAAGGTGAATGTCATTTCCATGCTATTCCAGAATTTGGTTACTAAGTAAATGTTGGAGAAGAAAAGAACATAGAAGGATCTTGTGATATACATCTGGGTCAGGCTTGCCACTATTGACGTTGGCCCATCAATTATATTGGTTCCATCTCTTCTTCTGCTTCCTTTAAAATTTCCTCTAATCCCGCAAGTGATGGACAATGGTCGATGGCATGGTCCTTAGTGCAGATGTCGCAGGTCTAGACGATCTCTAATGGAGTTCCCTCCAACTGTGACTCTTTCAGCATCGTGGAAAGAAAACAACTAAATTATGTTATGCTATAGCTTATTTCTGTTTGGCTTGCAGGATGTCCAACTGTGTTATGACGGTGCCCAGGATATCAATTATTAAATTTTCTAAGAGAATGTCGATTTCCTTCCGAGTTATGCTGCCACTAGCAACTTTTCTATTTATGGCAGTATTATCTCATCTAGTTGGTCTACGCGCGTACTGCCTCGAGAGCACCTGATACACATCTAAATAATGTCATCATAGTTTTCCTGATAAATATCTCCCTTCCCCATTATATTTAATGTTTCTATCCACTCACCCTTCATTCATTTTATCATAGTTACATTTAAAACATCTTTAGACAATGCATCATAAGGAGACCTTTGTAAATTATATTGGAATCGCTCGACATATTCTTCAAAAGTTTCATTATATTTTGCAGTCATGTTAAATATTTCATCTTTCAATTCTCTAGTTCTACAGTAATCTTGGTATTTAGTGAGAAAACATGTTTTCATTTGATCCCAAGAGTTAATAGTTCCCCCACCGAGCCCGAAAAACCATCGCAAAGATGCTCCCTCTAATGTAGAAGGGAACAATTTTAGATTTTGGGGATCGGTGGTATAATCATATCCCCTACATAAAACTTCAAATTTAAACAAGAAAGCATCAGGATCCTCTGAGGTTAAACCGTGGAAAGTAGGGATGCTCTGCAAAGTAATGGATTTCATAGGAGCATTAGCAGCTGGATCGACGATGGGATATTCCAATGTAAATTTTTGTCCCTGGGGCTAATTTTGTGCCATATGATCAAATATGTGCCAATAACCTTCAGGAATATCTTGTTTTGGAAATTTTATATGGGCATGACTAGTAGAAATATTGGGAAGGGGTCTTATAGCACTACCTTGGTCTGCGATATCAGGTATCGTTTCTTCAACCGAGATCTTCAGAAATCCAGGTTCTGCTAAATGTATATTTGCTCCTACAACACCACTAGTTTCTCCCTCCCCTTCTTTCACATTGCACAAATTTCCCTCTTGTGAAGGGTTAGAATTAAAATTCTCTGTATCCTGAAAGATTGTTTCAGACCCTTTGGTTTTTCTATGGATATCGGCTTGAGCTGTAGATGGTGAGCCTGCTGCTTGAGGTATTGCAATAGAGATTTTTCTGGACATGGTATGAGGTCCTACTCACACATAAGATTCTTATTTTCTTATGATTTCGTCTATAAAGGTTGATCTTCCAAGGGTCACCGACCCCTTGGGGTAGTGGATTTGGATCTACTTCTAGTTTTTTCTTCCTAATCATTTATAAAAAACATCTATTTCTATCTACTCTATATGCATCTACTGAAAATCAGGCTTTGATCAAGTTTTTTAATTCTTGGCACGCAAGTTCTTACGTCTTATTTTGAATACCCAAATCCTTCACAACAATAAAATCCAATTAAAAAAGGAAATCAATCTTTAACACTCTACCCAGAAATGACGCCAAAATGTTGGTGCAAAAACGTGAATTGTAAAAATCAATCCTAATGCCTACATAAATCATCAACCAAGGATTCATCTATTTATTTCAAGTGTGGGCACTATGTGTGCAGAGAAAAATGAGAAGCTATCTAGGAATAAATGTTTCTAAATAATTGCAATGGCTACTTTTCTAATTGTCGAAGATCAATTTGGAAAAATTCAAAAGAAAACCTTAAAGAAATTACAAACCATGAATCTTAATCTATATTCTAGTAATTTGTGGAGAAACTCAATATCACTTATGAATTGAAAGAATCTCAGTCAAATAACTATTTCCTAACAATTGTCTATTGAAAAAGAGAGATTACAAAAATGAACAAAAATCCAATATTCACACTTTTAACTGAAAATAACAATAACCAATCACTCAAGATTTCCAATAACATTACTCAAAAGAAACAACAATCAATTTCAATTCTTAAAATAATTTGATAACCTCATTAAGGAATAACATGAACACATAAAAGTAACAGTAGCTGAAAGTTATCTCACAGTAGAAGAAAATCATAAAGATATATACTAACAATAGTTGAATTTATTGTAATTCTATGAGATAGCGGAAATAAATAATGGCGAAAAGGGAAAGAAACAAATATGACACAAGAGAAGTAGTAGATATCCTACTGAACGGACCTAGAGTCTCTGGAACCGAAAGATACTCAGAATGCGATTACGAAGGAAACACTATCTTTCTCATTAAATTCAATAATAACGATACAACATAACCATAATGTAATTATTCATTCTCAATAATAATGTAAAATAAAAATTACAGCTTCCAAGTTA